>OV788323.1:2278949-2878949 GCA_928718305.1 Tetramorium bicarinatum
TACAGCAATATTTTCATTCCAAAATTACAAAATATTAATTGAGAGGTATAACATTGAAAAAAAAAACAGTCGACACGATATCTCAAGAACCAATAGCCTGAAATAAAAAAAACAAATTTTTTCTTAAAGTTTATTTGCGTGCCTATCGCGTAAACTAGAATTATTGACAAATATTGAAAATTCGTAAATTGACACGTGTTTTTAGTAAGTGATGTAAAAAACTTTTGCATTACTTTCTAAAAAGACGTCAATTTGCGAATTTTCAATATTTGTCAATAATTCTAGTTTACGCGATAGCCACGCAAATAAACTTTAAGAAAAAATTTGTTTTTTTTTATTTCAGGCTATTGGTTCTTGAGATATCGTGTCGACTGTTTTTTTTTTCAATGTTATACCTCTCAATTAATATTTTGTAATTTTGGAATGAAAATATTGCTGTAAAAATTTTTTTTACATCTTGACATATGGATTAATAAATGTGTAAAAAAATAGAATAGTATTTTCTATAGTTTTCTTTTTAAAAAATTCCGTATTTTTAGTACAGTTACATGAGAATGAATCCTTAATTTAATACGTGTCTTATTATTGAGCAGGAGCGTTTGTAATAGATTAGCACGTAAATTTCATTTTAGATTGTTTCGTAAGGTGTTCTGATTATGTACTATAAACTGTTGTCTGTGTTTATCAGTGCAGGAAAACTTTTAGACGCAAGGCTGCCACAGCTGTTCAAAATCGAGAGGCGTTTCTTGAATTGCGAGAACGTTTGCTTCAGTACAATCCTGCCAGTGATAGTAGTAATACCAGTGGTAACATTGAGAATGAAAATGAAAGAGAAAACAATGAAAATATTTCAAGTGTTAGTAACTCAGACAGTATTTTTGAAAATGATCAAGATATAGAAGAGAATATTACTGTCACTGAGGATGATAGTGACGTCTACAGCGTGCCAGAGGATATGAATGTGGATGAGCTGGTTGGTGATAGTGATCATGAATCAGATATAACATCATCTCACAGTGAAGTAGGAGTTGATGAGAACCTCACTGAGGAGGAGAAGGAAGATTATATTATAGAATCTATTCGTCAGTAGACGCTTAGTGGTGGCGTCTTGTCGATGAGAAAACTTGACGAATTGTTAGGTAGACTGTCGTTAGTGTTTAAGAGAATGCCAAAGAGTTATAAAACTTTGCTAGGTACTGATAAAAAAGCAGACATCCAAGATATGGGAGATCATTTAATGTGGTATTATGGTATCAAAAAGAATTTGGACAAGTATCAGTTGGATTCTTATCTTCAGAGAAAAGGTTCTATCTCCATTGACGTGAATATAGATGGGCTTCCATTATTTAAGAGCAGCATTCACTCCAAGAAAAAGTTTTGGCCCATTTTGGGTAGGCTAGTTGGAACCTTGAATAATCCTTTCATCATTGCCATTCATTATGGAGAAGATCCAAGAGATGTTGATCTGTTTTTGGGAGACTTTATTCTAGAGATAGAAGAATTACAAAATAATGGTTACAGCTATAATGGTGTTCAATATCCTTTCTCCATCAAAAATTTTATTCTTGATGCTCCTGCTCGTTCTCTCGTCAAGTGTTGCATTGGACACGGAGGATATGGTGCATGTGAGAAATGCACAGTTGTAGGTGCTTATGCAGAGAGGCGAGTTCATTATGCAAATGTTGGTATTGACTGTCAACCTCGCAGTGATGAGTCATATGTCAACCAAGTGGACCGGCTTCATCATACTGGCCACTCGCCTTTGGAACTCATAGAAATCGGTATGGTAACACAATTTAGACTGGATTCTATGCATCTAGTATATGAAGGAGTTTTTAAGAGATTTCTTGAAGTACTGTTTACATGGGAAGGACCATGGAATTTGGACATAAATACGATGCAGAATATATCAGTTACTTTGCATCAGCTGAAATCAACTTGTCCGCAAGATTTCAACAGAAAGCCCAGGAATCTTGAAAATTGGTACAAGTATAAAGCCACTGAGCTTCGACGTTTATTGTTATATGATGCAATGCTTGTATTCAGAGATCATTTGGATCCAGCCCTTTATAATCAGTTTCTTCTTCTTCAGTGTGCTATATACATATTAGCTAGCTCATATTTGTTGCCAATTTTCAATGAAGAGGCAGAAATATTTATAAATACATTTATTGATCATGTTGTACAAGTGTATGGAGAGCATTTTGTGTCATATAATGTTCATGCCTTAAAGCACTTAGTTAATGAATGTAGAGACCATGGGAATCTCGAATCATTTAGTGCCTTTCCATATGAAAATGCCTTAAAGACAATCAAGCGAATGCTGAAGACAGGCTACTTACCACTTCATCAAATTGCTCAACGGATCTCAGAACAGACCAACAAAGTAGAAGTGCTATTGGATGAGAAAGACAATTTAATTAAACTTTTGCATCGTCATGAAAACCCTGATGAGACAGAACCTGGTCAGCAATTTAGAGGAATTTGTGTCAACAATGTTATTTTGAAGATTGGTGAGAAGGACTCCTGCTTTATGACCACTGAAGGCACGGTTGTTATACTAGAGAACATAATTAGCAGAGGGAGGAATACTGTAATCCTCATTGGTAGACAATTTAATCATTCAGATGACTTCTACACTTATCCAATGAATTCATCACAGCTGAGCATTATAAAAGTATGGGGAATCAGTGATATTCGTAAATCTTTTTCTCTAGAACATGTGTTTGGAAAGTGTTGGCTTATGAAGGATAGTGATTGTTTCTTATGTGTACCATTGTTGCATTCTACTCCATTTCTGCATTAAATTAGCTTCAGATTGTGTTGATATACTTCAATAGATATTTATATATTTGATTTTTTTAATGAAATTTTGTTTATTTCACCAACTCATTAAGTCAACTTATCACATTCAGTACAATGAAGGTATGGTATTCCATCTTAACATCATATATTTTTGCTTTGTACTGAATGTGTCAAGATCTGTGTTTTGTAACTAATATACTTTTTTCTTGTTTCAGTTTATTGTTGTCAAGTTTGTTCAAGAATCTTCTGATCCTGATACATCTGATGATATATATTATGAGGTGGCAAGCAGTAAATGGCTTCTGTTTGAAAAAGAGACTAACATATATCAATGCTATTGGCCTCCTGAATCTTTCACTGAACATGAAATTGTCAAAATGATCAAGAATCAGACACCACCTAATGATAATTTATGGACTGTTTTACCATGCGAAGTAAAATCATCTTATGGTTTGTATCAACACAGCATAGCATCTATTGTTTTATCTTTTGGTCACTGGGTCTTATTCATTATTTTTTCTTTTCTAGCTGATTACTTAACTACTCATCTAGGTGCTAAAAATAGACTCAATGATTCTTCTTATGAAACTGAGAAGGAGCTTGGAAGGGGCCGCAGAAGGAGAGTGCAAAAAGCAATATCTTCATCTGAAGATGAAAATGAGCCTCCTCCAAAGAAACAGATTATAACTCCTCCTAAAAACATTGCATTACCAAGCAAAGGCAAAGAATTTTCTCGATTCAATGCTCAGCCGAAAGTGAAGTCTGTTGTGAAAGTTTGTGAGGTCAATACTTCCAATAGGCAAGATCAGAATAAGGCCATGAATATAGTGCGAAAGAACAGGGGTTCTGATGCTTCATCTACAACGGAACTTAGGGCGAAACTTCTAGAACGAAAGAAGCAAATGGAGCAAAAGGTATCGTTCCCTGTGAAAAGTATTTCTTCAAACTGGAAGACTAAACGTGATTCACATTCACCTGGACAAGAAAACGCCTTGCAACATTCACAATCCTTTGTGCAAGAAGGAGAGACTGCACAACAGTCACTGTCATCTGGACATAAAGATGAGCAAAATAATTTCTTATCTGATGATTTTGCTCAGAACGTAAAAATCTCAGGCAAAGACTCTGATGTAGAAACACAGTGGAACTGTAGTTTTGCTACAATGCAGATCCCCACAAAGAAAACAAAAAAGAAACTGTCTTTTTCACCTGTGAAGGAAGTTTCAGGGCAAGTGGAATCTTTGCATAAACCATACTTTTCAGGTATGTTCTAGTTTCCTTTGTATAATTAGATTTTATTGTTCTCGTTCTCTCTTTCTTTCTTTCTTTCTCTTTCTCTCTCTTATTTGATTAACTTAAACTAATGTTTTTATATATTCTTATTTCAGATTTTGAAAAAGATGTGCTGAAGTTACTTAAAGAACTGAATGGAAAGATTGAAACGGTTTCAAGTAATGTGGCAAAACTAAATATGCATATACTACCAAATGAAAAAGTATTTTCAAGACCTAAAGACATGCCAACTCTCTCTGAATGCCAACACTGAAGACTTTAAAGGAAGTTTCTCAAATGGAGACATTTTTACAAGATAAAGATAATTTATCATGCACAGTATGTATGCTTTCCTACTTGAATTAAAAGTTGAATATTCCGTATAATAACTGAGACTGATTTCAATCTGTTAATTTTTAAGTTCAATTTATGTATCTCAATACTCTTTTTCTTTTCAGTCCATTTATCTGAGTTCATATGTCTCCAAAAATCCTCTATCGGAAAGGACATCTGCGATGAAATTGATGGCTCAGATTTTTACTAATGTTGTTGGTAGTGAATTCAGCTTCAGTGGTCAAGCAGGCAAACACAAATTTGAGGATCTGTTATTATGGACTGCCCTCAAAGGTAAGAATATTTCTTACTTCTAGTGAAACATATATTTCACATCTCTCAATAGATTGATCTTTTCATTACATGTTAAAATTCATGTTAAAGCAAGTATTGATTCCAATGCATCATTGCTCAATGTTTCATTTTGTATCTAATTGGTCTTGGTTCAATAAATGTACTGATTTAATAGCTTCTGAACTGTAACCTATTGTAAATATCATGTCCTAGTATTTAGTTTATCAAGAAGTAGTATTTTTTTTTGTTTTAATAAGCTCTGATATGAACATATAGGTTTTCTGTCAATAAAGAAGTGTAAAGTGTTGAATTGTCTTAATTGTCTAATTGTCCAATTTTATCTATTTGCTTTTACTTTTCATGAAAATGAAAATTGGAGTTCATTTTTTGGCTAATATTTAACTGATGAAGGGCATAAGAGTTTTTTATTTTAACTATGAGCACAGATTTACTTTTACATAAAAAAATATTATGTGTAAAAAAATGATAATTTTTCTTTGCATTTGTTTCTATGCATTTTGTGATTTTAACAAATATAAGTTAGTGTACAGCTTTCTAAAACCTGTGCTTTTGCCTTATTCAGGTGCTGTCAGTTTAAAAATAGCTGATACAGACTTCTCAGCGTCTAAAAAAGGAGTACAAGTTTGGCTCAAAGATGCCAAATGGAGAGATCAAGAAGGTAGCACTTCTAGTCAGCAGCCATCTCCTAGTCAGAAGAAAAGTACCAGGCGAGAAAGAGGATTGAGGCAGAAATCTAGCAGTACTAGTGAAGAGAGTACTTCTTCAACCAGCCATACACTTCATATAACTTAAGAACCTCATATAACTTAATAAGTTGCTGTCCAAGGTTGAGATTTCATACGTCCGACAACGACATTGTCGGACGTATGAAATCTTAGCCTAAAAATATTCAAATGAATATGCATGTTGCGAACAGAAATTTGATTCCTTTTTTTCTATAGATTTTCTTGTATAAACTAAAACTGGTTTGTCAATTTTTATCACTTTTGTCACTTTTGTTTACTCTACTAATTTTCAAGAGTTCTTGTATACATTTTGTAATTTTTTTATATGTTCTCTCTGTGGTCATTTCAGTTAGTTTCATTGATCTCATTATAGTCAAATGTATAAATGTATAAGTAGTGTTGACTTTGCCTTAAAGTTAAATTCAATTTTTTTTTGGTCGCACTAATTTTTATAAGCTGTGTTGTCTACATCTTTAGTTTCTGTTGTATGACAACAATTGCTTGCTAATTTATAAGACTTTTGACTACTAATTTTCAAAACCTCTCGTATATTATTAGTTTTTAGTTTTTAAGTATTAGTTTATTTAGTTTTTAACATGTTTGCTTTGAGATTATTTAATTTGAAGTTTGATTAATTTCATCATATATATTTTCAAATATATGTATAGACCGGTATTCATAGTTAGTTCTTATTTCAAGACCATCTTAAATAATGTCTTATAATGTTAATACGGCTTTGGGATTGATTTACAATCTCTTAAGACTATATTTAAAATGATCTTGAATATAAGAACTGACTATGAATATCAGTCATAATGTTGACTTCAATTTACAAATGTAAATTCAATTATTTTTGTTTTTGTTTGTCACTAATTTTTAAAGTTATGTTGTCTACCATTTTCAATTTTAGTCGTAGAAAATGTTCTTTATGTGATCATTAAAATTGATGTTAATCTCAAAATTGATTTTTTGTACACAATCCTCCTGATTCAAACAGGCAATGATTGCCACAAAGATTATTCGACTGAATTTCAAAGGTGTTTTATCATATTTTATTCACATACATGGCCGGCTGTTCTGTTTATTGACGTTATCAGAACCTCAGAGATGGGATGGAGAAAGAAAAATAAGGGGAGAGGGTGCACACACATTCGAATCAACGTCGATTTGACTTCTTTTCGAAGATGACAAAGTAAACTATGTAATGAGTCTAAATATTACTATGATGGCTATTCAAATTTGAACCCATTATAGCAAATATCAGGTTGCGCATGTATTCAGACATCATAGTAATATTTAGACTCATTACGCGTGTATTCGCGCGCGCGCCAGTGAGAATTGATTGGTCAAATCGATTTCGAATCGATATCGATTCGATGCTTTTTGTATCGAAAAAGCATCAATTCGACGTCGATTCGATGTCTTTTCGAACATAATTTCTCATTGATTTAGATCGAAATTCCATCGATATCGAAAACATGTCGATTTTAGGGACAAAATCACATCGAATCGATGTGCTCGATCGATGGCTTTCATCGACGTCGATTCGACGTCTAGTCGATCACTCATTTCTCACTGGGTACAGTCGCTACTTGAAGTCCAATGTCCCGACCAATTATTTTATCAGCTAATTCAGCGAGTTTTGATAAAGGGCATTCATCTACCACCGCAAAAGGAGCTTGAACACTATAAGGTAATCTTTGAAGACAGACTGAATGTAAAACGTTATCGGAAATACCAGCTAATTGCCTAAGTTCACGAAGTAATTCCGACGGTTTCTTTTCATTCAACTCAATACCGGCTAATAATTGACAAAGTCTTTTTTCTTCCGAATCCGTGAAGCGATTGATAAGCATATTTTTCAAATAACTATATTTATCTTTTTCAGGCGGGTTTTCAATAACCTCGAAAACGGAAACGAGAGCTTGTTCATCAAGATGACGAATAACAAAGCTGTACTTTACCTCATCTGAGCGGATTCGATGAACAAGAAATTCGCTTTCAACTTGAGCAAACCAGAGTTTTGGTTGCTTATGCCAGAATTTTGGTAATTTTAAAAGTCGAAACTCGTTCGAGTGAACTTCACGGGTATCACCTGGATGGCCAAAATCATCTCCAACTGATATATGAGTCCTGCTAACATCAGGGCGTTGTCCTTGCAGATTCTCCGTGGCAAAAGTTGTAGCCGCTGGCATTTGAGTTAGTGAATGCTCAAGGGGCATCATGAAGCAATTGATATAGAAGCTCTTCAAGAAATTCGGAAGAATTCAGGGCTGCGACCACACACTCGATTTATCACTCGATTTATATTTCGCGCGACAACTCAATATGAATTTGATCACGTCGGGGTCACCAGTTGTGGAGATATCGCAGTAACTTATAGAGACTTTTTGTAATTGATGAATAAATCTGTTTATTCTTGAAAACGTGTTATCAATACAAAGTCTGATAAATGAATGCGAATTTTAAAATTGAAGATATATAATAACAAAAGCAAATGTTTAATCAATAGTAAATAAGATGAACATAACATCATAATAAAACGTTGGTAACAAAATAAGGAACTAGATAGTAAGTATTGATACAAGGTTGCCATACAATTGGGACTTATGGCGCCATCTATTGTTGATTTGGCTCTCCTACTTTACGACTGTATAGTATTTTTTAATTACATTTTTCAATGAAAAATGTTGCGTCAATTTTTTTCAAAAAAATTACATTTCAGTAGTCTAGATAAAAATTTTTTTTCACTATTCGTACTTGCAGTCATTTTTCCAGCATCCTCTTAAGTTAGCTAGTTTCATGTCTTACATATGTTCATGATAAAGAAGAATGCTGCGAAATTTTTATTAAACTTTTATTTTAATATTTCCTCACACACGAAAAATTATTAATTAATTTGTCAATACGCAGCGATCTCCTTTATCATGAATTTATATAAGATATGAAACTAGCTAACTTAAGTAAATGTCAAATACACTCCTCACAACAATTAGAGGATCACTTAAATTTTCTTGAAAAATTGGCAAATTTCAATCAGCTGTAACTTCGTGAAAAATGAACTAAATTTAAATTTAAAAAAAGGATTTTTTTAAATTTAAATTTAGTTCATTTTTCACGAAGTTACAGCTGATTGAAATTTGCCAATTTTTCAAGAAAATTTAAAGGATAAAGCTTGAAATATCTACTTTTGAAAGCTCCCTACTCTTTTTACGTTCCTGTACGTTTAGTAATTTTTACATGTAGAAAACTACAAACTGGACAAAATTATACATTTCCTTCTCACTTTGCGAACTTGCTACGTGTGTAAAAAAATCTACCAAATTTTTCAACTATTTAATGTAAGAGCTTGAAGTTTTCTTAACAAAATCATTTTTTAAAAATCTTTCTACGAGTTTTTATTACTGAGTTATCGCCGATTGAATAGAAAATGATCATTTTGACTTTGATTCATTCATAACTCTATTAAAAATAATCGTACCGCAATTTTCAAAAACGATTTTTAAAGCTGAAACTTTGCTCTATCAAATGGAATAATTGCCAAAATTTTTGCAAAAACATATAGACTGGTTATAAATGAATGAAAACAACGTAAAAATTACCCACTTTTTCTTTTTTCATTTAGTCCTAAAAAACAATTGCACAGAACAAAAAAATTTTGGTCTATACGTTTTTTTTTACTTTTAAGTACCCTGAATTTGAGAAAAAATCGGCGAATTGCTACAAGATTTTTTTCATGGTGGCCACTATTAAATAGTTGAAAAATTTGGTAGATTTTTTTTACACACGTAGCAGGTTCGCAAAATGAGAAGAAAATGTATAATTTTGTCCAGTTTGTAGTTTTCTACATGTAAAAATTACTAAACGTACAGGAACGTAAAAAGAGTAGGGAGCTTTCGTAAGTAGATATTTCAAGCTTTAAAATCCTTTTTTTAAATTTAAATTTGGTTCATTTTTCACAAAGTTACAGCTGATTGAAATTTGCCAATTTTTCAAGAAAATTTAAGATCCTCTAATTGTTGTGAGGAGTGTATATCAGCTTGCTTCTCATAAGTAATAAATATTGCGTGCTATAAAATATCTGTATTCCATCTTGTAAGATTTTTATAAAACTGTTATAGTTTACATTTATAAAGCATTTATTCAAATAGTAAAATAATTTTATTATTATTGCATATGTAATTTCAATCTTGTTATTTGAAAAAAGGGCCCTGTATCACCTTTATCACTGTGAGTTGTTATCGTGCCTAAGCGCGCGAAATTTTGCCACTACAATTGATAAATTTTAATCGGTTATAATTTAAAAAGTATTATAACCTCACCGTTTTTGTATTAAGATTTTTGTCTCTAAATTACTTCAAGAATACATCTTTAAGAGGAAATGCGGTAGTGGCAAATAACAGGCAAATTACAAACTCACAGTGTGAATCAGCCACTTGTTCTGTTATCGATAGTGTAATGCTTGTTTCCAGGCTGGAGGTCATCATTTTGCACAAGACAATAATTAAATTTTTATTTCTATGAAACAATAAACCTAAATTACTTTGATTATTATTAGTTATTCATTCTTATAGTCCTGCAACTTAAGAAATTAATATCTCTTAAACGATGCGTTTGCGAACACACTTCAAGAAAAAAATTTGTTTTGTTTTGAGGTCCTAAATTCATATTTAAAGTTTGGCCACTTAATCCGGGAGCACCCTGTAGTATCCGATCTAAGTACGGCATTCTTAAATGCGATAAAGCGATTTATCGCTCGAAGAGGCAAATGTCTCCATTTATGTTCAAATAATAACATTACGTTCGTTGGTGGTTATAACTAATTTTTTATTGAAACCAAAACAATTGCTTATTAAAGACACAATGCAAACCTAGAAACAAGAGCATCTGATCAGTTCATTAGTTAGAAGTTTATCCCTCCGTATTCTCCGTATATGGGTGATCTGTGACAGACAACAGTTAAATCTGCCAAAGCGCATATGAAAAAGATCATATAAGTCACATTAAGTTATGAAGAGCTCTGTACCGTTTTAACTCGAATAGAAGCTCGCATGAATTCAAGGCCACTTACGCCAATATCTAATGTTTCCACAGATCTACAACCGTTGACCCCTAAACACTTTACAATAGGAGATACCAGAGGACGACGTTAGTGAGGTTACGAAGTGCTATAACTACTTTGGCACCTCAGGGTTTATGATTAAAAACTCTCAATGTTACTTTCAAAATTTATTTTTTAGAAACGCACGCTTATCTACTCAGACTTCTCTTCCATTCTGTCCTTCCTTGTCAGTGCCACCAACCTTGTGCCTTACACTCTAAGTACTATCAACTAAAAGAAACAACCGTTGGCGGTAAATTGAATACCAGGTGTAGAAGTATAAAACCGGAATTTTTTTGTAAAAATTACACGTCTGTTATTTGAAAATTATAAAAAATATTTTATTCAAAATAGTCTCCATTGGAATTTATACATTTTCTCCACCTCTCCGGCAGGTTATGAATGCCACGCCAAAAAAACAATTCTTCCTTTGAAGTGAACCAGTTGTCGAGCCATTTTCGTACATTTTCATACGAATCGAAGTGTTGTTCGGCGAGTGCATGTCCCAATGATGCGAACAGATGGTAATCGGACGGAGCCAAGTCTGGAGAATAAGCCGCATGCGCTAGTATTTCCCAATTGAACGCCTCGATCGTATCCGTGACCCGTTTTGCTGTGTGTGAGGGGGCATTATCATGAAGCAAAATGACTTTATGTTGCCTTTTTGCATATTCTGGTCGTTTTTCACGTATTGCTCGATTCAAATCGATCATTTGTTGTTGGTAGCGATCAGTTTATTATACTTAACGGTTTCGCCAGGTCAGAAGCTCATAATATGTTACACCCTTTTGATCCCACCAAACGTAGAGCATTGTCTTCTTTCCAAAACGATTTGGTCTTGCAGTGGATGTTGATGGTTCGCCTGGATTCACCCATAATTTATGACGCTTAGGATTCTGAAAATATATCCACTTTTCATCACCTGTCACTATTCGATGGAGAAATGATTTTCTTTTATATCTGACGAGCAGCATTTGACAAGTGGTTTTTCGATTTTCTTGCTGTCTTTCATTCAGTTCATGTGGGACCCATTTTCCCACTTTCTGAATTTTTCCCATAGCTTTCAGACGAAGAGATACTGTTTTCTGCGTCACATTTAATTGTTCCGCGAGTTCTTGTTGAGTCTGAGTATCGTCTTCATCCAATAAGGCTTGCAAGTCCTTGTCTTCAAACTTTTTCGGTGGTTTCCCACGCTCCTCGTTTCTCACGTCAAAATCACCACTTTTAAATTTTTTAAACCACTCGAAGCACTGAGTTTTGCCAAGAGCACCGTATGCTTCGACAAGCATTCTATGCGATTCTGCAGCAGTTTCCTTCAAATGATAGCAGAAAATCAATGCTGTCCGCAAATCATAATTCGTAGGCACAAAACTCGACATGTTTGAGATTATAGAAAAATATACCAGTGTATGAAACTTAGGTTATTGTGTGTTGACAAACTTCATCAGCTGTTAGAGGGAGAAGATGGCGCTACAGAAGCGGTTTTACGGTCTTTAAACTGATAGCGAGCACCATGTATAGGGAAATTCCGGTTTCATACTTCTACACCTGATACTAATAAAAAATTAAAAACTAATGCATTGATCCTCGCACATGCCGCCCGCCTTGACAAATATTTATATTTTTAATGTAATAATCAAATACAAGCACGCTCTTAAGTCGTTACAATTCTTCTTATTTAGCAATTTAACTACAATTTTGTGAAGCTTTCATAGGTATAGGACATACTTTTACAATTGGTCGCTTATATACACCCTTGGCGGTTTGAAGAGTTACACTTCTCATTACACCGTCTTAACCAGGCTAAACATTCATGATTCTCGCTAGCACCCACTTCAACGGCATGACGTCTTCTTCTTTTAACATGACTAACTGACTGACTCTTAACTTGACGTGAGTGTCCGTTTTCCATTTAGTTCTCGTCTGACAAACAGCTAAATACTCATTGGACCATCTTGAACAAAAATACTGCTTCAAACGTTCTGTGTGCTGCCATCGAGAGAGTTTGTTTACAGACCTCTTGAATATCGGGCTCCGGATAAGTGGTTAACGAATCCCTGGTTAAAAAATGAGCGGATGTCAAGGCACTTAAATCCATGAGGTCATCAGACAAAAGTGTTAATGGTCTGGAATTCAAAATGGCTTCGATTAGAGATAACAAGGTCATCATTCCTGTAACAGTAAGTGCTGCATCTCCAACAGTCGTTTCATCGATCGTACCGCCGATTCCTATAATTCTCCGAAATGAGGTGCCCTCGGAGATGTGAAATGCCAATTCAGGCGCTCTTTTCTGAATGCCGCATGTTAAAGACTGCTGTTAAATTCCGCGCTTTGAAATAGATTTTTAATTCTTTATTAGTCACCCGCGACAAGGTTCTTCCCATTGTCGGAGTACATATTCACGACTCTTCCTCTTCTGGATATAAATCTTTTTAGAGCTCCTATGAAAGCTGCAGTAGTTGCATCTTCGACTAATTTCAAATGCGCTGCCTTCGTCGTCATACATACGAAAACAGTATGCCTTATATCGCTTGCTATTCCTTCTCACTCTGTCACGAACACAATAGTCTACTCCAGTATTGTAGAAAAATCTAACTGGACTAACTCCAACTGTCGGTAACTGCTCCATAATCTACTGACACGAGACCGGTGATGCCTTGACGCATTTTACGCAATTTCTTATAATTCCTTTGACCTCCTTTCTTGCTGTGAGAGGCCAAAATTCTTCTCTTATGAAAGCCCAATGTAGCTTGAGTGCCTGCATGGAATAATTTTTCATGCTTGTCCCTTATACTTAACCTTGTTATACGATGAGTAGAGAGAAGTATAATCGGGTGTTTTGTTTCTTCTAGGAGCGGCGAATTTTTCAACTTTCCACTTATTTGTAACACACCGTGATTATCTAATAAGTACGAATTTAGACTAATTAATCTAGACTTAGAAATATTTTCTTTGTTTTTCAGCGACTTGATTTCGTTCGCAAATATTATCGTTTGAACAATTTTAACTACGGCACGAGCTTCTCGCATCTTTGCGGCGGATACACAATCTATTCTACGATTCTTTGCATCGCATCTTGTATATCTAAATCGTAAAATATGCAACATGACTCATAATAATTTTCCTAATAAAGAATATCACTACGGCAGGAAGTATTCCTCCGTCGAAATTCCTACTGCTAATACCTCAACGCTCTTCTGGCATAGCTTTGTCAGATAACTCTACATCTTCCAATTGCCATTTCTTTTTGCTTAAGTCTAACCAGTGACCTTTCCACCAAAGCTAAAAAATTTTCAACTTTTCAGAAGTGACACCATATGAAATTAGATCCGCTGGATTATCTTTGGATTTTACATAATGCCAATCGGAAGGTGATGAGTTACTTTGTATTTCACTAATACGATTTGATACAAATGTTTTCCTTCTTTTCGCAGGCGAATTTAACCAAGCTAAGTCAATTTTGAAATCCGTCCAATAATAACGCTTGTACATGTTTAAGCTGGATACCATTTTTTGCATTAACTTTATCAAAAGTACAGCTGCGCATAACTTCAATCGTAGTAAAGATAAAGTTTTCAATGGAGCTATCCTGGAGCTTAGAGCAAAACAAAGCAGTTGAGATGTCATTTTCTCTTATATATATGCACGCACCAAAAGCTTGTTCGCTTGTATCACAAAATCCATGCAACTGCATCCCGATACTGGTATTTTCTGAAATGACTAATCTTGGTACCTTTATAAACTCTAACAAACATAGTTGAGATTTAATTTGACTCCGTGATTTTTTAATACTCATGGGGACAGCATCGTCCCAACCAATATTACAAGTCCATAAAGTTTGTACTAGTATTTTTGCAGCTATTGTGGATCTCACCAATCCCAAAGGATCAAACAACCTAAATACTTCGGATAACATACTTCTTTTTGTGACCTTATTTTACGCTAATAATGGGACTCTTGTAATATAACATGTCCTTATTCGGATTCCATAAAATCCCCAGCAACTTTGATTCCTAATCTCGACAGAAGTCGACTGAATTCTCTTTAGCCTCAGCCCTCTCGTTTAAATCTAAATGTATATTTGATCGCCATTTATGCAACTCAAAACTTCCTCGAAATAATAGTTCAGTTAGCTGCTCTTTTAACTCTATTATGCCTTGCACCGTTTCACTTCCAGTTATTAAGTCATCCATGTAAAAATCTGTACTCACGACCTTGGACACTATTGGAAATCTTTCTTCCTCAAGTTTAGTTAACTGATGTAAACATTTAACCGCTAGGAATGCTGGTTTTGTCCCATACATCAAAGTAATTAATTCGATTATTTGAACTTACTCATTGGGACTTTTCCTCCAAAAAATTGTCTGCAACAGTCTCTGACCTTCATGAACTATTACCTGCCTGTCTCTTTAATATCAGCATTTATCACATACTTGGGACATCGGAATCTCATGATGATAGAAAACAAATTCGACTGAATTACCGGATTTTTATGTAAAGCATCATTTAACGAAAAACCTTTAGAATTTTTACTGGGCACATCAAATACTACTCGCGTTTTAGTAGTCACAGCCTCTTTCCTTATTACGGCTTGATGAGGAAGAAACACTCTTTTTATATAACACACAGGCTGAGCGATTAATTTCATATGTCCTAACCTTTGGTATTCATCCATGAATTTAACGTACTCTTCTTTAAATCTTTTTTCTAACGATAAAAGTCTTTTCGCGGTTTCTTCTGAGTTATCTAACTGATCTATTATGTTTTGCTTTATTGGCAATTTTACTACAAATCTGCCATCTTTATTGCTATAGTGATTATTTTCAAAAAAAACCTCTCTACATACGCTTCTTCTTCAGTTAAGCTTTCTTGAGTCACACAATCTTCCATTAGCCAAAATGTGTTCACGGTATCGTGTAAGCTTTCTTCTATACTAAAATGGCAGGACGTTTGTCAAGCCTTTTCGCTACGTTCTTTTATGCTTCCTGCTATTAGCCACCCTAGTACCGATTTTTACAGAGTTGATTTATTTTTACTAAGCTTAATCTGTCCTACACAGATGAGATCCCGAAATCTCTCCGCTCCTATTAGTAATCCACTTCCCTTGGGATATGAAATTTATGATCTGCTAATCTAACATTATTTGGTATTGCTAACTCTCCCTTATTTATTTTGATCGCTGGCAAATTTTGCGTGATGCAAGGTAATACTATTCATTTCAAATCCATGCTAAAAGAATCGAATCTAGACGTTATGCTTAAATTAGCAATCTTTAAAGCACTTGTTTATTCCGCTAATTTTTATCTGAGTTTCATTACACTTGAGCCCCAATTTATTCATGAATCTTTCAGAAACAAAATTAGATTGAGACCCGTTGTCTAATAGAGCCCTGCCTTCAACAAATTGACCGTTTTTATCCTTTACTTTAATTACAGCAGAGGAAAGCAGCACTTGCTTCGGTGCCACATTTTCTTCTAAGTTAGTACTTTAATTACAGCAGAAGAAAGCAGCACTTGCTTCGGTGCCACATTTTCTTCTAAGTTAGTATAATGACATACAACGCTAGCCGAATCTTTTTCTTTTCTATTTGTCTCTTGCTCTTGATTTATGCTTAACTGCTTGTCTGCGCTCTCCTTATCTTTATTGTTTTCTAAATGCAACAACGTGCTATGTTTTTTCCCCACATAATTTGCAATTACTCGCTATACAATCCTTTACTAAATGCTTCGATCGCAAACAAATTTAAAACACAGCCCTTTTAATTTTATTTGATTCTTACGCTCCGTTACGGTTAAACGCTTGAAAAGCTTTACAATGATAAATTTGATATTTTCCTTTACGATAAAAATATTTCGCGCTGGTTATCGTGACATGCACAGCTGTAGCTTTGTTGTTGCCAATTTTATGTGAGCTAGTACTTAATTGTAATTGCTGATGCTTATTCGCTTCTAACGTTGGACATTTTCTTGTTAAAAACGTGATTAACTCGTTAAAGCCTGGCATTACAGTGGATTCCAATGTATTCTCCCATTACTTAATTGTCACGATATCTAACTTGCTAGTCATTATGTGAATTAGCAAATCATCCCACTGCTGAATGGGTCTCTTCAGCGCCTGTAAAGCTCGAATATACTTCAATACACTATCCAAAACTTGTCGAATCGCATTTCTATTTTCTTTCCTTACAACAGGCAAGTCAAATACCGCGTGGATATGAGTTTGAATTATTAACCTTTGATTATCATATCTTTCTTTAAGTCTAGCCTAAGCATTCTCATAATTTATTCCCGATATTTCGATCGAGGATATGCTTTCCGCTGCCTCGCCTTTTAACGCTGATTTTAGTTAATGAAATTGTAACGTTTCTTCCTTGCTTGCCGCGGATGGGCTCGTCGGAACCCAGGGTTCGGGAACGCGGCGAGGGAGCCTGCTAAACGGCCCCGGTGCGATGTATGCGAGGCGCGGTTTGTCGTAGCCTTCGTGGTTGCGATAGTGTACGCCGCGAGGTGTACGCCGGACCGGCCGGCGGAGGGAAGTCGAACGCTGGTCGTAACCAAGCTGCGGAGCGGTCGCACCGGCTCCGTCGACTGCGGGTATCGGAATGTCGAACGCTGGCCGTAACCAAGCTGCGGAGCGGTCGCACCGGCTCCGTCGACTGCGGGTATCAGGATGTCGAACGCTGGCCGTAACCAAGCTGCGGAGCGGTCGCACCGGCTCCGTCGACTGCGGGTATCGGGATGTCGAACGCTGGCCGTAACCAAGCTGCGGAGCGGTCGCACCGGCTCCGTCGACTGCGGGTATCGGGATGTCGAACGCTGGCCGTAACCAAGCTGCGGAGCGGTCGCATCGGCTCCGTCGACTGCGGGTATCGGAATGTCGAACGCTGGCCGTAACCAAGCTGCGGAGAGGTCGCACCGTCTCCGTCGACTGTGGGTATCGGAAGCGGGTGTAGGATTGCTAGGAGTCCTCGGAAGCTCCTGAGGCCGGTATCGGGAAGGATCTCGGGTCAGGAACTGGTCCTGGCTCTCTATGCGAGCCGGCTTATATACCGGTTTGGCGACCCCTTCCACGCGACGGTTCGTGGTGGGGTCGCATATCCTCGTGGGTTTCGCGCACGCCGTGTCCCCGTGTTTGGCGGATGGTCGGCCGGGGGACTTAGTGATGACACTTTACTGTGTCGTCACATCACCCCCTTTGTTAGGGGCGGCGCGCGGCGGTAGCCGTCTTACGGCCCTAGGTTGCCCGCTCCTATTAAACCGTATGATCCACCGGCCGGTGGCGGAGTTGGCGTGGTACTTGCGCCCTAGAACCGCGGCGTGGAACGGCACCTGGACGACGGTACCGTCTCCTAGGGTCACCTGCACGGGTGGCGTGCTCCGTGCCCCCGAGAGAACGTGGTCCGGCGGGCGGGTTGCCGCCGTTGGTGCCCTTGCGCACGCTGCCAGCACTGGTGGTCGTGCTGGCGGGTGATTATTTGGCCCCGTGTTTGCCTGGACTCGAGCGACGGGTCGTTCGCGCCCTGGTGTCCCGGGCCCCGGTCGTCGTGACGTGGCTCCGTCCGGCGGCTCGGGGCGTCTTGACGGAGCCTCGGCTCGTCCGGCTCGTCGTGCCGGATCGGGTCCTGGTTCCCGGAGAGGAACCGGGCGGTGTGCTCGCGGCCATCCCCGACCGTTCCCGCTCCGCGGGTCGCGGTGGCCTAGGCCCCGGATGTTCGGGGCTGCGGTTGCTGGTGGTCGCAGTGGTCGCGACGCCTCCGGCTCTCGCCTCCGGCTCTCGCCTCCTGTCCCGTGGGGGCGGCGGCGGTGGACTCGTCAACCAGATTGCCCGGCGACGTTGGTCAGCGTCCGATCGCTGGATCGTGGTGCCCCTTCGGAGCACCGTGCTCCTGCTGGGTGGTAGGTTCGGAGCCGCCGGGGGTCGACGCTTCCAGCCGGACCCGCTCTCCTCGCTCGATGAGCTCAATATCTCGCCAAATAGCTCGCGCAGGTATTCTTCCCGTGAGCTCATTGTGGAGATTAGTGCGTGCTCCGTGTCGCGACGCGCTTTATATATCTTGCGGGTGGGTGCCGTGGTGGGGCGAGCCGCCCGCTGTGGGGGTTACTGGTGGCCGTTGGTGGGGCGGCCATTGCGTGCGTCCGAGTGGGGGTAGGCCGTTGCCCACCGGGTGTCCGGAGGCGAAGGTGCTCGGCCTATTCATCCGGTGTCGGACTTTCCTGACCCTCGTCTTCGCTAGTGTCCGCGGTGTCGGACTTTAGGTCACGGACGTGTACGTGGCGATGCCACTTCCCCTGTTCGTCTTGTAGGTCGACGATGACGGGTGAGATGATTCTCCGCACCGTCATGGGGCCGATGTACTTCGGGGCTAGCTTGGCGTTGAACGCTTCTTCCTTGTTTGACAATGGACGGTCTCTCTTCCACACCCCGTCTCCTATCCGTAGTTTCCACTCCCGCCGTCGGAGATTATAGTGCCTTTCTTGCTTCTGGAAGGCCCGAGCCAGGTGAATGCGTGCCACTTCGTAGGCTTCCTTGAGCCGGCGGTGACGCTCATCCGGCGTGGTGGGTATATCGGGCCGCCTATCTTCGGGATCGGGGCGCGCCAGCTCTCGCCCATGTACTAGAAAGGCGGGCGTGTACCCGGTCGATGCGTGTTGTGCCGTATTTATGGCAAATTGCAGCATCTCTAGTTGCTCGTCCCAGTCCTTGTGTCGGTCCCCCACGTATTGTGCGACCATGGTCTTGATGGTTCGATTTGCCCGTTCCACCGGGTTGCACTGGGGTGTATATACGGGCGAGGTTCGGTGGTCGATTCCGAACGACGCGAGGAGCTGCCGGAACTGGCGGAACGTGAATTGGGTGCCGTTATCCGATGTCAACTGGGCGGGGCATCCGTGCCTGAAGATGATTCTGTTTACTACCTCTTTGGCGAGGGTTGTGGCTGTGGCTCGGCGGAGGGGCACCATCTCTACCCATTTACTGAACCGGTCTTGGGCCGTGAGTAGCCAAGTGTGGCCGCGTGTTGATCTCGGTAGCGGGCCGATCAGGTCTATCGATACTTGTTGCCACGGTGCACTTGTCGGTGTAGCGTGCATGTGTCCCGCTGGTCGTTGTTGCTGGACCTTGTGTGCGAGACAGGAGGGGCATCGGCGCACATACTGGGTGACGTCTCTAAACATCCGTGGCCAGTAATATAGCCGGGCTATCCGTGCTATGGTCTTGGCGACCCCCAGGTGGCCCGCTGACGGGGCGTCGTGTAATCTCTGCAGCACTTTTTTCCGCTCATCCTGCGGGACGCATTCCTTCCACTGCTCCTCGGGAGGGGTGTCCCGGAAGTCTAATTCGTGAAGTACGTGGCGGTATAGTTTGCCGTCTCTTACTGTGTACTCCGGTGCTATTTCTGGCTGCGTCTGTGCTCGCTCGATCATACGTGTATACCATGGGCAGTTGGTAATGGCACCGATCCTGGGTTCGCGGCACAGGGCGTCTGCCACGTGGTTCTGGCTTCCCCGTCGGTACTGGATGTCGAAATCGAATTGTTGCAATTCGAACAGCCATCTTCCCAATCTGCCCGTCGGGGTGTCTAGCTGTTGCAGCCACTTTAGGGGCTGGTGGTCGGTGAGGACGGTAAAGTGGTACCCTTCCAGATAACCGCGCATCCGGCGTATCCCCCAGACAACCGCGAGGCACTCTAGTTCCGTTGCGCTGTAATTTCGCTCCGCTTTTT
This sequence comes from Tetramorium bicarinatum, assembly GCA_928718305.1. Taxonomy (NCBI): domain Eukaryota; kingdom Metazoa; phylum Arthropoda; class Insecta; order Hymenoptera; family Formicidae; genus Tetramorium; species Tetramorium bicarinatum. The sequence goes on from OV788323.1 coordinate 2,299,222, forward strand.
CTAGGGTCCGGCTTGCGTAGGCGATGACTCTCTCCCCTTGTCCCGTGTCCTGGGTTAGTACGGCCCCTAAGCCGTCCTGGCTGGCATCGGTTTGTAGCACGAATGGCCGTTCGAAGTCGGGGCAGGCCAAGACGGGTGCCGATGTCAGGGCTTGCTTGAGTTCGTTGAACGCCCTTTGCTCTTTGTCCTCCCATTTCCACTTCGCACTTTTTGTCGTTAGTGCGGTTAGTGGGGCTGCTCTGGCGGAGAAGTTCGGTATGAATCTCCTATACCATGAGGCTACGCCCAGGAATTGTCTGACTCGGAGCACTGTGGTCGGTATCGGCCACTCAGTGATCGCGCTGACCTTCTCTGGGTCCGTGTGTATGCCTTGTTGGTCAATTATATGGCCGAGGTATCGGAGACTTGGTCGGCAGAAGTGGCACTTCTCTGGGTTTAGCCGTAGCTTGGCTTCTCTCAATCGCCGGAATACCTCGCCCAGGTGTTGGAGGTGCTCGTCAAAGGTGCGGCTGGCCACGACAATGTCGTCTAGATAGACTAGTATGTTGGGCTCTAGTTCCGGTCCCAGAACTGAATCCAGTAGTCTCTGGAAGGTCGCGGGCGCGGAGTGCAGCCCGAACGGCATTACCGTAAACTGGTACAGCCCTTTTCCGGGTACGGTGAACGCGGTCGCCGGTCGGCTATCGGTGGTGAGTGGAACCTGCCAGTACCCGCTTTTTAAATCGAGGGTGGACAAATACTTGGCTCCGCGTAGTTTGTCCAGTGTGGCCGCTATGTGGGGCAGCGGGTATGCGTCCTTTTCCGAGGCCGCGTTGAGCCGGCGAAAGTCGACGCAGAACCGGTACTTTCCGTCTTTTTTCCGTACTATGACTACTGGTGAGCTCCACGGGCTCTTTGACGGTTCGATGACGCCATCCCCGCGCATTTTTTCGACTTCTTGGTCGATTATTGCTTGCATGGCCGGGTTTCTGGGGCGGTACCGTTGTTTAATAGGTGTGCTGGATTTTAGCCTGATATGATGTTGTGCGCGGTCGGTCGGTCCGCGTATTGGCTCGAATCGCGGTAACTCGGTTGCGAGGAACTCCCGGAGTCGGGCGGCTTCGTTGGTGGGTCGCTGGGAGAGACCCTGGATGCACCCGCTATAAGATCCGAGTGTTTTTGTGGTTCCGCGCGGTGGTGGTAGCAACGGGATTCGTAGCTTGGCCCACAGGTCTGCTTCGATCAGCACTTTGCTTTCTAGCGAGGGGAGAACGGTAAAGCGGTGTCTGTATGTTCGGCCTCCGACGCGGAGGGGCAGGTACATGGTCTCCGTAATCGGGACCCTTGTTCCCTCCGCCAGGTGTATGTATTCTCCGGTGGGTGTGGCTTGACGTAGTTTTGAATCGAATAGCTGGGCTGTTTCCTCGTTGAGGAACGATAATTCTGAGCCGGAGTCGAGCAGGGCCTGTAGCTCTTGTCCTTGTATTCGGACTTGTATATGCGGGCGCGGTGTATATTTTATTCGGGGCTGGGCTGGACGGCGGCCGCTACGTCCCCGGCCCGTTTGGCGTTTCACGCTGGTGGATGACAGTCCCGCGTCAGTACGCCATCTTTGCCGCATCGTGAACAGAATTTCTTTGGCGGTCGTTTACAGTCCCGTCTCGTGTGGCCTCTCTGTTTGCATCGCCAGCAGCATTCGTCCCGGTTATATGCTGTGGCGGCTATTATCGGCTTCGGGTCTGGCTTAACATTGCCCGCGCGATTTTTTCGTCGGCGTGAGATTTCTTCGTACTGGGCCGCTTTTTTCATTAATTCGGCCATTGATGTGTCCTCGGCTAGGGGGATGTATAGCTGATAGTCCGGGTCCATGTTCTCATAGACCTGCTCGACTTGTTCTCTTTGGGAGTATCCCCCGGCTCTCCGTATCATGGTCAGGATCTCCGTGGAGTATGCCTGAAAGGCTTCCCCCTGCCGTTGGCTGCGGGCTTGTATCTCTCGGCGTAGGTGAGTCTGGTACCCTGGGGGCAGGAAATGGGTCCGTACATCTTCCTCAAATTCGTTCCATGCGACCCATCTTGCTTGGTTGTTTCGGTACCATAGCAGCGCGTTGCCTCGGAGGCACTCCGGCAGTCCCAGCAGCAGATGATTGTGATCGAGGCCGTATCCCGCTCGTAGCTCCTCGATTCTTTCCAGGAACGTCAGGGGGTCTGTGCCATCAAAGTGGAGGCCCCATTTGCGCATTTGATTAATCAGCTTAATTCTCTCCATAGTATTGAGAGCGATCGGTGTCCTGGACGAGCGCGTGTCCTCGGATTCCTCCATTTCGTCGTCTTCGGACTCTTGTCTTTCGTGGTCCGCCTCCTGTTCCGGTGGCTCTCCTTCCTTTCTGGCCTCCGGGTGAGTGGCCACGTATTCACGCAGTCTCCTTCTGAGCAGGTCTAGGTGTGCGGTCGGGTCAATCCCGTACTGGTTGACGAGTGCTATTGCCTCCTCCTTGGATAGCCGGTTGATCCAGGAACTCATTCGGGTATCGGTAGCAGGATTCTACGGGTGATTCACTGTTCGGGCGCCATGTAACGTTTCTTCCTTGCTTGCCGCGGATGGGCTCGTCGGAACCCAGGGTTCGGGAACGCGGCGAGGGAGCCTGCTAAACGGCCGGTGCGATGTATGCGAGGCGCGGTTTGTCGTAGCCTTCGCGGTTGCGATAGTGTACGCCGCGAGGTGTACGCCGGACCGGCCGGCGGAGGGAAGTCGAACGCTGGCCGTAACCAAGCTGCGGAGCGGTCGCACCGGCTCCGTCGACTGCGGGTATCGGGATGTCGAACGCTGGCCGTAACCAAGCTGCGGAGCGGTCGCACCGGCTCCGTCGACTGCGGGTATCGGGATGTCGAACGCTGGCCGTAACCAAGCTGCGGAGCGGTCGCACCGGCTCCGTCGACTGCGGGTATCGGGATGTCGAACGCTGGCCGTAACCAAGCTGCGGAGCGGTCGCACCGGCTCCGTCGACTACGGGTATCGGAATGTCGAACGCTGGCCGTAACCAAGCTGCGGAGAGGTCGCACCGTCTCCGTCGACTGTGGGTATCGGAAGCGGGTGTAGGATTGCTAGGAGTCCTCGGAAGCTCCTGAGGCCGGTATCGGGAAGGATCTCGGGTCAGGAACTGGTCCTGGCTCTCTATGCGAGCCGGCTTATATACCGGTTTGGCGACCCCTTCCACGCGACGGTTCGTGGTGGGGTCGCATATCCTCGTGAGTTTCGCGCACGCCGTGTCCCCGTGTTTGGCGGATGGTCGGCCGGGGGACTTAGTGACGACACTTTACTGTGTCGTCACAAAATCTTTGCACGTCGTTTAATGCATCGTTAGAATGTATCAAGGCATTAAACACATCGTAGAAAACACACCAATCTTCGTATGAATCCGCAAAAGTAGGCAATTCTATCTTTGATAATTTAATAAAATTATTGTAATTTTGTGTATCTGTACGCATATTATTTTTGCTTATTTCATTATCCAGTAATGCTTGTCCTATATTCTCGTTACCCACCGCTAACACAACGCATTCTTTCATTACCTTTTTGTTATTAATTTTGGATGAAGAATTTTATTTTCAGCCTCCTCTATTTTTTTATCTATTTCTATTGTTATCTAAATCCGTCATATTGTTATCTAAGAGACTTGTTTCTAAAAGGACCTCCGTCAACGTTTTGCAAGTTTCCTCTATTTTTTCTAACCTTACTTTCACTTCACCAGTATCAATATTACTAGGATTAATATCATCGAAAAAATTTTCTTTTCTTTTGTCTTAACTTGGTTAGATCGTCTTTTTTTGACACAGCCATGCTTTATGTTAGTTATTCTTAGCTAAAATAACGCAATCTAATATTATTAATGTACTTATCACTATTACAGTTCGTTTACAGATCTCCTTTTTCTTTTTCACCGTTTCGATTGTATCTTCGTTCCACGCTGATCAATTCGACAACTGGATTTCAAAACAGAGTTTCCCGAGTGATAATCCGATATTCTTGCTTCCAGCTTTTTCGATCGAGAATCTTCTATAATAAATTCTCGAACGAAGAATATAATAGACTCTTCTTTTGCTAATATAACGTTGCTACATCGTTGTCCACTGATTAATGGACTCGTTTTTCTAGATACGATCCGCTCTTGCTTCCCTGGACGAATGCTCTTCTCGTGATTGTTTTCTTTCGAGATTCCTGCAGTCTCGTCTCCTGTTCTGCTGTACTACTCGTATCGACCTTTGCTTATAAGCCAGTAACTTGCTGCTCGTGCGACCGTTTTCCTTGCCTTTTATTTCGCTATTATACCGACCTTCCTTATTTCTTCCTTAATATCGGCTCGAAGGACCATGTTACGAAGTGGCATAAATCTTAGCATCTCAGGGTTTATGATTAAAAACTCTCTATGTTACTTTCAAAATTTATTCTTAGGAAATGCAACGCACGCCTATTTACTCGGACTTCTTCTCCATTCTATCCTTCTTTCTTGTCAGTGCCACCAACCTTGTGCCTTACACTTTAAGTACTACCTACTAAAAGAAACGACCGTTGGCGGCAAATTGAATACAAACCAAAAATTAAAAACTAAAGCATTGATCGCACAGTACCTGTAAACCGTATATCAGCTAATTACACAGATAAGGCAAAATTTCTGGTCCAGATGTTAGCAGGAGTATATATTTCAATTGCAGCAACGTTTTAAGTTGAAACGAGCAAAAGACACAAACATAAAAATAGGTACCATGGAGCTAGTGAAAAATAAAAATACTCCTCCAATGACCTGGTCGCTAGGCCGAATTGTAGAAACATTCTGGAACGGACGGGATAGTACGCGTAGTCATTATAAAAACTCGTCAAGATGTATATAAACGGACATTAACTAAAATTTGTAGCCTACCCGAATAAACTTAAAGGACCCCGCACCATTCTTATTGGAAAATGTCTTTCTGTAGATTTGGCTGGTTTTTGGATATGTTGTAGTTCTCATCATTCTGAACAAATGTCTCAATGGGCAAAACTTGATCTAATGAGCAGTTTCCGAGTTACAAGTCCTAAAATGTCCAGATTAACATGAAAAATATAAGTTTTTCGACTCGATATACGTGATCATCAGTCGAATGTGCGTGCGTGCGTGCAATGGGAATGTGAGAATGCGAAAATACAAGAGAGGATGGATCGACAATTCTATACGGCTCTTCTTTTGGCAGGCGGTTCGTCTTCAAGGTTTGGCTTCTAGCCGAAGGTCAGCTCGGATAGGAGTATTCGGGTCGTTGATTTTGAGGAGATTTCGGATCAGTGTCTGTCCTTTTCTCTTTAAAGGACGGAGTTGAGGAATACAAGGGGGCCCACTCGTTCTTCTTCGAAGGCGGAAAATATGAGAACGATGACAATTGTGGTGGTGTAGATGGAGGAATCTCGGAAGGTGTGAGGTAGGTGAGAGGATTACTTGGTGAAGCTCTAAGACCGAAAATTCTGACGATATCTTCTTCGTTTAGCTCGAGGAACTCTTCCAGTTCATTCAGAATTTCGTCTAACTCTAGGTCAGGATTATTCTCTTGGTGGGCGGATGGAATTCCTTGAAATGCCATTGAAATATTGCATCTCTATGTGCAACTCCGCAATCCACCAACGAATTCCAAATACCGAAAGAGAAATAATTTATTTTAAATTAGATCGAACTTACTTCTTCAGTTATCGAAGTGTTCCGTAAAGTCTTTGGAGAAGGTTTTCGGGGTTCCTCGGAAGGTGCTCTCGTATGTATAAGTGTGCGAACTGTGGATTCTTCTGGCCGTTCTTCTGCCTTTTTACTACCGTTCTATGTTTAACTGTGTGTTTACTGTGTGTTCTTTTGGCTGATATACTGCGGGTTTACTGTGTGTTCTTCTGGCCGATGTATTGCATTTTAACTGTGTGTTTACTGACCGGTGTACTGCGTTTTCACTGTGTATTTACTGACCGATGTACTGCGTTTTAACTGTGTATTTATTGACCGATGTACTGCGGCTATCTTCGCGGGATCGCGCATTTTATAGGAGATTTTTGGGAGAGGTAACACTTCCTAAATTTCCGCGTGATCCACTTTGATTGGCGGTGCGGCATTGATAGATTTCCAAATAAGGAAATGTTGCAATTTTTCGATCTTCTATTGGCTGGCTTAAGAAACCAGTGCACACGGCTTGCAATTACCTCTTAGAGCCATTTAGATAATAATTTCCTCCGATTTATTTTCTGGCTTTGACATATTTATTGAGGTCAACACATGCCTCTCGATCCGTGGGAATAGAGGGATATTGGAGAGTTAGCTGACGAAAATTTTTAGATGACTCAGTTGTTATGAAAAGGATCGTTGAAACCACGGTTTATTAGGCTATTTTATCTGGTCGCACTCAATGACTTACTTGATAATTTTATAAGAGTTTTATATGTTTCGTGAATGGAAGGAATCGTGGAGTCTATGGACGTAACATAATATTTACCCAAAATTTGATTAAAAAATTTGATACCAATGCTATAACGTCATTAATACTCTTGAAATCATTTTTAGCCACTTTGACGCCATTTTTTCTAAATTGTAATGTAATAACCAAATTTGGATAGCGGATTTGTGTTCAGCAGGCAAAAATACGTTGAAAATGACTACTCACATTTGTTACAAAAAAAAAAATGTCAAATTTTATCGGACTGTGTCATTAGTATATAAAATTATAAATAAAACAGAGTTTTATCTTTGATGGTTGACACTTCTTTGTTGTCTGATTTGGTGTTATTGTGGATTAGAAACTTAATTCTGTTGTTCATAGTCTTGAAAATAAAATCCATAGGATAACCGTTATTTAGCAACATTTCTATTACCGCATTAAGATTTTTCTCATGAAATTGTGGATAGGGAAGAATAATTGTTTCATAGACTAATAATGACACCTTTTTTATGATTCATTGAGTGGTGTAAATTGAAATTTAGAAATCTCCCAATGGCTTATGATATTGATCGAAAATGATCCTGTTATTGTGTATAATAATTGTAACCTCGAGGAAGCTGAGTTATTATTACTGGTTTCACACGTAAATTGAAGACAATTATGTAGACTATTAAAAATATCCAAAATCTCATTTATAAAATTGATAGGAATAGCTATCAAGATATCGTCTACATATTTAAAATAAAAAGGAGGAATAAACGCTAAACTTTAATAGCAATCTCACGCATTACCAAATCAGCAATAATCGGAGACAGAGGTGAGCCCATCGGTGTGCCAAAAATCTGATTATATTTATTATTATTAAAAGAGAAATACGTGGATACCATAATGAACTTAACAGCCTTTAAAAATTCCTCCCTGGGTATGTTCGTATGTGTTGAAATATCTTTTCATCTTTTCGATACACTTTCTATTGCTAAATCAATAGGAACATTGGCGAACAGAGAAATGACATCTAAAGAAATTAACGTGTATTTGGGGTCAAAATATAATCCGTTAAGTTTTTTAACTAACTGGAAACTATTTTTAACGTGATTAAATGGTAGAGGAATGCTTTTGTCAAGGATGTGGTGTAAAAAACGAGCTGTTTTATATAATGGGCTATTAACTCTTTTCGAGTCACGCAATTAAGGGAATGATCGAATCATTACAAAAAGCATGATTCTATACATTTTTGAGGTCGCTGAGTTCGCATCTGCCACATAGACATAATAAGAATAGACTGCGCGTTCGGATGAAAAGTTGTACAAACTTTAGAAAGTGACAACATGCTTTGGACAGTCACTCTCTGTCTACCAGTCTCTAGAGTGGGATAAGAATTCAATATGGCTACTGTACAGTGTCGTACTATCGTACTCATAATCGAAATCTAAATTAGAGATTATAAATCTAAATAAAAATATTATATTTCTACAACTATAATAAAGATTTTATTAACATTTTCTGTAGTTTTTAGTAGTTTTTAAAAATTAAATAAAGAGCAAAATGGTAATGTTTTGCAGCATATGCAAAATAGAACAAGTGTCGATGAATTCACATTTTGTTTTTTATCGGTATCAAATTATTATAAGCAAAGTGAAGTTTACATTTTTCTATCTCTCATACAATTAACAATTAATGTTTTTAGTTTGCCAAAGAATCCAGACATATGAAAAGAATGGTTGAAAGTACTAAACAAGGACGATAATGTTAAAGCTCTCGTTGTATGTAGTAAACATTTTAAACCTGAAGATTATCGAGAATTCTGTGATAGGCCAGTTCTAAAAAAAATGCTATTTCACGATTAAATTCTTGTGAATTGAATAGCGGAAAGTGATCTAAATCGGCCACCTGTTCCAAATCGGCCACTCCCATTTCATAAAAACAACAACATTTATCATCATGCCAATAGTGTAGTTAGAGGCACTATTGATAGCTGATTATTTGTCATTAGTTTGACGTTTATCAGTTAACATTCTGCTTCTGTATGAACCAAAACATACTTTGAGTGTTTCTCATTTCTATTTATCACCTTAAGAAAAATTTTGTTTTTTCTTGGAAAAAATTTTTTTCATCAAGAACATTTGAGAATTATATAGACACTTACAAAGTGTTTCTATTAAAAGAAAAAAGTTTCTGAAAGCTCTTGTTGTGTTCACGAAATTCACGTAAGTATGAGAAATAAAAGGGTAATCTAAATCGGCCACCGATGGTTCCAAATCGGCCATTTTTTGTTTTATTTTTAATTTCAAAGCATTAAGAATGTTTTTCAGAGTGTTTTTTTTTTGCTTTTTCCTCAGCAACATTTCTGGAGGCTGTTGAGATTAACACAATGCTTACAACGCTGGATTATTTCTTGGTGTGCTTTTTTCATAGTGGTGTTTTTGGAAGAGGGCACCATTATCTATAAAAAACATTCCATCATCATTGAAGTGTGGACATATAGCCTCAAGCTAATGTAGACAGACAGCCCCGACCACATTTCTTAGTCTCTGGCATGTTGGGAATTTTAAATTATGCGGAATTAAAATTTGACGTTTTTCATATCTAATAACTATGGTAAATACACTGGCGATCAAAATTAACGCAAAGGTAATTCCATGCCAAAATTTCGCATGATTTCAAATAAGCGTAACTCCGTCAAAAGTGGTCGTATCCTAAAAATTTTTTTTTGTTTTGAAGCTTAAAGTCTCTATAAAAGTAGTTAAGACCTTTTAACTTTATCTTTCTCCCTTCGAAGCATCTCTTCATAAGTAAGGACGTGTTTTATTTCCAAAAATTTGCATAGTTTGATGCATTTCACGTGCTCAAATAAATTTTTCTCGCAAACGTTATTACAACTATCAAAAAATTTGGACTTTTCCGCGTAAATTTAAAAAAATTGAATGTTGTACAATTTTTTTTCACGGAGTTATGACGTTTTGAAGTTACCCATACATTTTTGTGCAATTATCGGTAGCATTACCATTACCTGATGCGCGCAGCAAAAGGTTGCTGGTCTGATTTGGCACGTCGTGTGAGTGTGCGTGGAAACCTTTACATTTAAAAATGCGTATTCCCGACTCATCTTTGAATGACCGCGTCTCACAAAGTGTGTCCTACAAAGTTTTGTAGCCCTCTTGTAATTTTTAACATGTGATTGATGTAATTGTGATTGAACATGTGTGGGACATAATGAGTAGGAGATTACAAAATTTACAGAAATTGCCAACTAATTTTCAACAATTAGAGGCAGCGCTGTAACAAATATGGCATGAAATTCCTCAGGACACTATTAGAGCTTGCATTAATATGCGTGATCGTCTACAAGAGATCATTCAAAGACGAGACAGGAATACGCATTTTCAAATGCAAAGGTTTTTACACACACATGCGCCAAATCCGACCAATCTCCTGGTGGGGAGCATCGGATAATGATCATGCTGACGGTAATTGCATAAAAATGTATGGGTAACTTCAAAACGACATAACTCCGTGAAAAAAAATCGTGCGACATTCAATTTTTTTTTAATTAACGCGGAAAAGTCCAAATTTTTCAACAGTTGTAATTATATTTGCAAAAAAAATTTATTCGAGCACGTGGAGCGCGTCAAACTATGCAAATTTTGGGAAATAAAATACGTCCTTATTCATGAAGAGATGGCTCGAAAGGACAAAGATAAAGTTAAAATATCTTAGCTGCTTTTTAAAGTAGAGACTTTAAGCTTTAAAACAAAAAAAATTTTTTAAGATACGACCACTTTTAACGGAGTTACGCTTATTTCAAATCATGCGAAATTTTTTGGAATTAAATTGGAATGGAATGGAATTACCTATGCGTTAATTTTGATCGCCAGTGTATTAGTTAGTAATATTATAAATTATTTATCTTAATTTGAATTAAACTATTGTTGCAAAATAAATTTTTTGATCATCGAAAAATGTTAATAAACGTTTTTATCTTTTGTTTTAACGCATAACATCTGACAAAAAGTATCATAGGAAAACAAAAGCTTTTAGAATCGCTTACATAATGTTTTTTTAACAACTTGAAATGATAATAACCTCTATTTTTTAATACCTGAGATAGTAGTACTGTGAACATATAATCTCCGTAGACACATAAACCCGGTCTCCCCTATGTGTGTAATTATTAAGTTTCAATAAAATAAAGATTTAATACAAAAAACTACCTAGTTTTCCTTTATTTCTTGAAAAAATACAAACAATGTTGAAAAAATTTTAATTTTAATTTTAAAAAGCGATAAAAATGGGAGTGGCCGATTTGGACCATGGGGATGGCCTATTTAGAACAGGGGGGCCGATTTGGAACCATAAATAAAATGCATTTTTAGTTTTTTGGCCATAATTAGATATGGATAAGAGAGGATCCATACCTATATGAACCTAGTCGACAGAAATTTCTAAAATTGATTATTTTAAACTTTTCTGAGCATATTTCATTTCTAAATCGTTTGTGATTGATTGTGAGTCTGTTTTTAACGTTTATGACAAATTTGTTTTTTTTTTTTTGTAATTAGCAATTTAATTTTTGTCATGAAGTTAGCCGACACTTTTTAGTAATAAACATAAATAAACTTATTTTCTGGTAACTAATGACTATAATTAATAGGAAATCGTTTGTGATTAACAAATATGTCAATGTTACGTTTGTGAATTAATCTTTTTATTATTTATTTGCAAAATAAGTATATTTAGTAATTATACTGCGCATGCGCAAAATGTGCTCGGGACTTCTGCGCACAGAGAGCGCGTCGACGCATTACCCGTGGCGGAAGTCGATGCGGCGACCAATCACCTCTTGTTTTTCTAGAACTAACGGGAGATTATTGGTCATGAGTTCTATAACCTACAAGAGTTCAATAACCTTCAAGAAATCCACGATAATTTTGAAGCAACTGTCATATCACATTTAAAAATTTTTTAACATAATTAAGATTATAATTATTATATGTAAAAAGTGATATTTACATATATTTATTGTAAATTGTTTGTGAGTTTTCAACATTTGTGACTATAGTTAATTTATTGTGATTTGTGATATGTGATAAGTACTTTCAATTTTGTTATCATGATGCAAGCCGACAATTTAATTGAATTTTTTTGCAATTTAACATTTGTCGTAATTGTTTCTAAATAAATTATAAATTAAATTAAACGTCAATGATAGTTGGAAGTATAACTTATTATTTTTATGTGTCTATAAATATGTAAATAATCGTTAATACAATGTATTTGCGTTATATCATGTTTTTGGGAAAGAAATATATTATTATATCATTCGATTATAATCTGTCAATCTTATTTATATGTATGAATGTTTGTGTGTTGTTGGAGAAATTGTTTATTGTTGTTAGATCTTATTTTTGTTTTTTTTTCTTTTTTCAGTTTTATTACAATACATGTAATAACTTTTTAAATTTCAGATGTTATACAACAACATTAAATTATAACAAAAATAAAATAAACAGAAATATATTTAGAAGAATTGGAAGAGTTATACAAATGACAAGGATGACACAAGGATAGTCCAAAGATATGTTAGATAAGTATTTATTTATAATACATAAAATAATATTAATATTTCATTTTTAAAGTAAGATACTTTGTATGAAATTGTTTGTTACAGAAGCAGAGCAATTGTTTTGACCTTGAAAATAACAAAAAATGACATATTACAACTTTAAAAACTTAAAATTGTGTTTACAAAAAATGCTAGTTAATTAAAAAAAACCTTTTAATGAATACAAGATGTTAAATTAATTAAATAATTATAGACTTTTATTTTTTATGATATATATTACGGCATGAGGCTCTATTTCTTATGGTAAACATGATTAAACACTTTTGAAAAAATCATTATATACTTCCCAACGATTTGTTGTTCTCCAACAATATGCTAAATAATGGTTTGGTAAACAATATGCTGCAACTCCTGTTAATCTGTATTCTTTATCGCTTAAAATCAATGAGATGGGTATTTCAGATAGATTGCACTTTTTTGCCTTCGATTGATCTTGTGATAATCTAATATCTAATTCAATAAAAATATTATCATTTAAATTTGTTATTTCAGTTACAGATTCACCACAAAGACATTTTTTATTATAAAGTTTGGGAGAGAACTAAAGCATGTTGTAATGCTTTGAAACCATACTTTGTAATAACTGAGTAATTCGGTGATAGAATTGACAGGTTGATTATAGATACTGAACAATTATTACAATCCTTTGTTCGACTTCCACTAAAATGGTCTTGACATAACTTAGTCCATAATTGTGTAATGTGATCATGAGCATCTATTGTTAACAAATTTTTTCTAATTGTAACTGTTCTGTCAAGGTAAATGTCTTTTAAGATTGCGTTCTTTTAGCACGCTTGTTAATGATGGGTTTGTCATCGATTTTTCAATGAAATTAAAAACTTATTACTGCTTTCTTTAATTTTGACAAAATAGTGTGGATTATCTACAGCCCTCGTGAGCATAATTTGTGTGATTGTATCAAATCCACATGTATTCTTAATGTGTATTGTACTACTATTAATTATAACAGATTTGCACAAATTTCCATTTGAAAGAAAAACGAGTTTGACTTTTTTTAAATTTTGAAAATTAACTTGAAGAGATATTTCAGGAAATGGTTTAAAAAATTTAGATTTTGTTTTAATACACATATTCTGTGTTAAATTTTCAGTATTATTAATATTAGTCAAAGCATAAGAATGTTCCATTATTGATTCATATTTCTCAAATTCATTTTTTGTTTGAGGAAGTAAATTATTGTGAATATTATTATTATATTTTTCTCGAATAGTGAGATCATGTGTATTTTTTTAAAATGTAATATCTGCAGTATTTTCATTAACTATTTCAGAAATAATAAGATTGTCTGCAAAATTGTTAGTACTTTCGTCAGTAATTAACTCTTCAACATGCATGTATTATCAAAAAATTTTGACAAAAAACATGTCCAACTTACTTTTATCTATTACCAAGTACAAAAAAATCAACGCGTATATCATTAAATGAATGTACTATTATTAAAAGTAAAATTTTACACATTCAACTAATTTTTTTTTAATCATTAAGTAAAAGATCAAAGTATCAAGTCTGAGACTGTTATTAAAATTACCGCGGATTTCTTGTAGGTTATTGAACTCTTGTAGGTTATAGAACTCATGACCAATAATCTCCCGTTAGTTCTAGAAAGACAAGAGATGATTGGTCGCCGCATCGACTTCCGCCACGGGTAATGCGTCGACGCGCTCTCTGTGCGCAGAAGTCCCGAGCACATTTTGCGCATGCGCAGTATAATTACTAAATATATTTATTTTGCAAATAAATAATAGAAAGATTAATTCACCAACGTAACATTGACATATTTGTTAATCACAAACGATTTCCTATTAATTATAGTCATTAGTTACCACAAAATAAGTTTATTTATGTTTATTACTAAAAAGTGTCGGCTAACTTCATGACAAAAATTAAATTGCTAATTACAAAAAAAAAACAAATTTGTCACAAACGTTAAAAATAGACTCACAATCAATCACAAACGATTTAGAAATGAAATATGCTCAGAAAAGTTTAAAATAATCAATTTTAGAAATTTCTGTCGGTTAGATATAGATAGGATCCATGGTGTCTTCAGCAAAAAGTTGCATAAGTGTCTAGATTTTTAAACTATTATAAATAAAGGTGTATGTATTTTAGCAATAAGTATTCATTAAGTTGAATTATGGTCAAAAAACTGAAATAGTGGCCTATTTAGACCACTTTCCCCTATATATTATATATATATATATATATATATATATATATGGGGCAATCTTTCTGAACGGCAGACCTCATGTTCTCCAAAATTGGTTTGACTCGAAAAAATCGAACGGGGTTGCAAATGAAATCTTGAAACCTCTCCTTTCGATTGCCGTGTGGCGTTTTTCAAAATTCGCAATGGCGGGCTCAATATGGCGGCTCAAGCTGGCAAAGTGTCAAGAAAACTTTCGATCAATTGTAATTTTTGCGCTCTAAATCAGTCCAAGTCTATTGTAATCATTTGGTAACATATGATTGGGGGTCTCGAGGATCCTTAATGATGAATTCGATATCAGAATATCCGAATTAAAAATGGTGGATCCAATATGATGGCCAAACACCCCGTCTTATAAGTTAACGGAACAATACATATACAGCAACAAATTTGTAAAATCAATATCATAAAAACTTGCTGCTCTCGAAATATGTTAGTTTAAAATTTGTTGCTTGCAAAAGAAATTGTAAAAATAGCAAAAACCTTTTCAACGTGCTAATTTACAAGAATAAAGTACCAGAAAAATTTGTTGCCAGCTTAAATTTGTTACTGGAATATTATATGAATTTATTGCTCCCAAAATATACAAGTTTCGGTTTTGTTTTTTGCAAAATAAAATTAAACAAAACTTGTTAAACAATTACTTATTTTTAATAAATTTGCAAATTTTGTTCAATTTTATTTTGCAAGCAACAAAACCGAAACTTGTATATTTTGAGAGCAATAAATTCATATAACATTCCAGTAACAAATTTAAGCGAGCAACAAATTTTGTTCTGGTACTTTATTCTTGTAAGTTAGCACTCTGAGAAAATTTTTGCTATTTTTGCTACTTATTTTGCAAGCAACAAAATTGAAACTTGTATATTTTGGAAGCACCAAATTCATATAATATCCCAATAACAAATTTAAGTGGGCAACAAATTTTTTTCTAGTACTTTACTCTTGTAAGTTAGCATGCTGAGTTTTTGCTATCTTTGCAACTTATTTTGCAAGCAACAAAATCGAAACTTATATATTTTGGGAGCAACAAATTCATATAACAACAGTAATAAATTTAAGCCGGCAACAAATTTTTTCTGGTACTTTACTCTTGTAAATTAGCACGTTGAAGATTTTGCTATTTTTACAACTTCTTTTGCAAGTAACAAATTTTAAACTAACATATTTCGAGAGCAACAAATTTTTATGATATTGTTTTTACAAATTTGTTGCTGTATACATATTGTTCCGCTAACTTAATCTTCTTTTAGAGATTTTAGAATTTGAAACTAGCACAAATATGTTTTCTTTATAAATTAATTTAAGTTAAATTGCACATTCTAACACTCCTCCTCAATTTAACACAAAAAATCTTGATTACTTTAGCCCTAGGCCTAAACGAAGTTTAATGAATTGAGAACACAATAGCGATTTGATAAATATGTCTGCCACTTAGTCTTTAGTGTTCAAATACTCAACTATGATAAGTTTTTTCTCATACAAATCTCTTACGAAGTTATATTTGATATCGGCATGCTTAAGTCGTTTATGCTCCCAGAGAGCAAACAAATGTATACAAGACTGTTTATCCTCATAGATCTTGGACGGAGTTGTATCTGCTACTCCCATATCGGTTATAAGATTTTTAATCTAAATTAATCTGTGACGATGCTGTAGCATACTACATGCTACATACTCAGCTTCGGTGGACGACAAAGCCACTGTAGTCTGTCTCTTCGTGGTCCACAAGATTGTTTTTCCAAAAACTTTTACAAGAAATCTAGAGGTTGATTTCCTGTCTGATTCTGCCATAGTCTGCATCGACGAAACAAGACACTTCGGTGATTGTTTCTTTCGGATAATACAGATTCATGTTTAGTGTACCTTTGATATAACGTAAAATTCTTTTCAAACCTTTCCAAAGAACTTTGGTTTGATCATACTAGTATCGACTGAAGTAGTTGACAGCAAAACTTAAGTCAGGTCTTGTAGCTAACATGAGAAAGGCATTCCGTATATCCATATGACTTGAATGGTAATCCTTCTCTACAATTAGAGTTCTTAGTGTTGTTAATCTAGTTACTGGTGCATACGTCTCTTCGTAATCGTAATATCCCTTTTGTTGAGCACGTCCTTTAACAACCAACCTGGCTTTATACCAGGTGTAGAAGTATGAAACCGGAATTTCCCTATAGATGGTGCTCGCTATCAGTTTAAAGACGGTAAGACCGCTTTTGTAGCGCCATCTTCTCCCTCTAACAGCTGACGAAGTTTGTCAACACACAATAATCTAAGTTTCATACACCGGTATATTTTTCTATAACCTCAAACATGTCGAGTTTTGTGCCTACGAACTATGATTTGCGGACAGCATTGGTTTTCTGCTATCATTTGAAGAAAACTGCTGCAGAATCGCATAGAATGCTTATCGAAGCATACGGTGAACATGCTCTTGGCAAAACTCAGTGCTTCGAGTGGTAAAAAATTTTAAAGTGGTGATTTTGACGTGAGAACCGAGGAGCGTGGGAAACCACCGAAAAAATTTGAAGACAAGGACTTGCAAGCCTTATTGGATGAAGACGATACTCAGACTCAACAAGAACTCGCGGAACAATTAAATGTGACGCAGAAAGCAATATCTCTTCGTCTGAAAGCTATGGGAAAGATTCAGAAAGTGGGAAAATGGATCCCACATGAACTGAATGAAAGACAGCAAGAAAATCGAAAAACCACTTGTCAAATGCTGCTCGTCAGATATAAAAGAAAATCATTTCTTCATCGAATAGTGACAGATGATGAAAAGTGGATATATTTTCAGAATCCTAAGCGTCGTAAATCATGGGTGAATCCAGGCGAACCATCAACATCCACTGCAAGACCAAATCGTTTTGAAAAGAAAACAATGCTCTGCGTTTGGTGGGATCAAAAAGGTGTAATATATTATGAGCTTCTAAAACCTGGCGAAACCGTTAACACTGATCGCTACCAACAACAAATGATCGATTTGAATCGAGCAATACGTGAAAAACGACCGGAATATGCAAAAAGGCAACATAAAGTCATTTTGCTTCATGATAATGCCCCCTCACACACAGCAAAACGGGTCACGGATACGATCGAGGCGTTCAATTGGGAAATACTAGCGCATGCGGCTTATTCTCCAGACTTGGTTCTGTCCGATTACCATCTGTTCGCATCATTGGGACATGCACTCGCCGAACAACACTTCGATTCATATGAAAATGTACGAAAATGGCTCGACAACTGGTTCGCTTCAAAGGAAGAATTGTTTTTTTTTGGCGTGGCATTCATAACCTGCCGGAGAGGTGGGGAAAATATATAAATTCCAATGGAGACTATTTTGAATAAAATATTTTTTATAATTTTCAAATAACAAACGTGTAATTTTTACAAAAAAATTCCGGTTTCATACTTCTACACCTGGTACCTTTCGATGTTTCCTTCTTTATCTCTTTTTATCTTGAAAATCCCAATGTCTGGAATCTCATCATACCACAAAGCAGCAGGAATTTTTTTTCCAAGGACAATGTAGGGCTTCGATTTGTTAGATAAACTGCAGTTTGTACTGCTTCCGGCCAGAATATCTTCCCTAGATTTGAATTTAGAAGTATACACCGTGCCTTTTGTAAAATTGTGCGATTCGTCCGCTCCGCCACTCCGTTCTGCTGGTGTATAATGCACAGTAAACTCCAATTGTATTCCTTTGCTCTCAAAATATTGTTTAATTTCAAACGAGATCTATTCTCGTCCATTGTCGCATCTGAAACGACTTATCTTCATGTTGAAGTGGGCGATTGCCATGCTTTAAATGCTTTGAAAAGACAATACCTCAGTTTGCTAAAATATAAGCACATGTAAAATGTGAGTAGTCGTCTATGAAGATAAAAACATATTTTTTGTTCAGATAAGATAAAGGATTTATCAGACCAATGAGATTACTATGTATCAGTTGTAATGGACATGTAGCTCGTTTCCGACGTTTATTATGAGACAAACGTGTCTGTTTTCCTTTCATGCATATTTCACACAGGCCTCGGAATGAAACTTAAAGTTTTATATTTAGTCCAACAGCATCATCAAATAAACAAATAATTACCTTATATTATAAAGACCATGGAGAAATAAAGGAAACGATTGAAAAAACTAGCAGAACTAAATTAAAAAATAACTACAAACTCGTAACAGAAAATACCGTAATAAAATCGCAAAAGATAATTTATGAATCAAAGATAGAGTCATACTTGCCATAATATCTCATTACTACGAGATAATATAAGTTCCAAGAATAATACAAACGAAATACGAGAAATTAAAAGAGATTAGTCAAAATCCTTAAAAAATGAAAGAATTAAACAAACAACTAGACGAAATAAAAGATGATCTAGATAAAAATCAAAGCTCCATCTTTCAATCGCCACACTTTATTTACCCAATAGCAACAAGCGGAACCACATTGTTAATAATAATAGCTATAATAATAGTTGGAATAATAATTTGGAAGAAAAAACGAAGCAAACCATTGAAACGTGTAACATTAAATGTAAACGCAGAAGATGAATTTCAATTATCTAGATCTGTCCTTAATCGTAGCAATAGTACACGCTTCTAAAATGAGATTTTTATATATGTGTAAAGTAGAAAAACTCCGTACCTTCGTTTTTCTTTCCAACGGGGAAGGGATGTTGTAGCTCAGAAGCTACCACAGTGCAAGCTTGTATTTTCGACTGCATAGCAATGCTCACGCCATGAGCGAGCGGAAATGCAAGATTGCTGAGATGTCGAAACTAAACCGTGAGACCGTGCGCTGACTGACACAGCCATATATGGTCCTATTAAGAATTATCACCCCACCAAAATTCACGACAAATGGCACTATAAAGCGCCCGCCTAATCGCTAATCGCAGGAGATTTATAACGAATATCAAAGTCAAAGTTATTACTGTGTCAATCGCGACACGGAAATTATCGTCAAACGCGGACGCGTTTTTTAAGAAGAATTGTAACGAACCTTCGAAATATAAGTATAAATGATATCAAGTTAACTTGTTGATTGTCGAAACCCGGAAGATTTCCTATCTGCACTCCTTGAGTTCTAATTCTTAGGGGATGCTGGATACCGACGTTACAGATCATTTTGTAATGAACAAGAAATCTTCAGCGAGAATAAGAATACAATGGCAGCCTTTTTGGATATCTCTTCTACCTACGACAACGTCCTACACGAGGTATTGATTAATAAACTAATGGAATTGCAATGCCCGGGGAGACTAATTAATATGATAAATAAATGGATGCAAGAAAGAACAGTAGAATTTATCAAAAACTCTGGTGACATAGAAAGAAGAAGGACATACAAAGGTCTACCACAAGGAGCGGTAATCAGCCCACTACTGTATAACATATATACTACCCACTACTGTATAACATATATATAATGATAATTTAAAAAACATCCCAAAGGAAGTTAAACAACTACAATTTGCAGACGACATCGACATCTTTTGCACAAATAACAGACTGAACACTAGAAAAGCGCTAATAGAAAGCGCGTTAAAAGATATTGACGAAAAACTTACGAAAAAAGGATTAACATTACAGTCAAGCAAAACTAAAATAGTGGATTTTAATAAGGACGATACATACAACAAAAAAATCACAATAAATAGTCTAGATTCGCAAATAAAATTGAGCCAAGAGGCAAAATTCCTTGGAATTGTTTTTGACAACAAACTAGCGTTTGATAACCAATGTCAAATTGTTAAAGACAGAGTTAATAAAGCAAATAATATTTTAAAATATGCTAACAAGATATCAAGAGAGATGGATGTAAATACAGCGCTCATAATGTACAAAAACTTAATAAGAACAATAATAGATTATGGAGTTTCAATTTTTCTGGATGAAGATGCTAGTAATAATACCAGGAAGATAGAGAGAGCTCAGTACCTTGGCTTAAGGACGGCATTGGAGTATAGAAACTCCACACCTACAAACGTGATGGTAGCAGAAGCCAAAGTTACAACTATAAAAAATAGGGCAATATTTCTAGCCAAAAACTGTTTTAATAAAATAGTAACGGAAGATAATGATCAAAGATTCAAAGAGATAGAAGAGTGGGCAAAAGGAGAGAAAACTAGAAGAACGTTAACACCATGGAGGAGACAAGGTATTTTAAAAACAGCGTGGGACAGCATTACGAAGAATGCGCACATACTATGTGACGGCACAAGCAAAAGTATGTTTAAGTTGGATTTCAGGACAAACACGGCACGAATTAGAAGTTAGGGAGAGACGAATCAGAAGTTAGGGAGAGACGTGGAAAAGGGATTAGTTAAAAAAGAAAAAATAACAAATAAGGTTAAAAAGGAATATCTAACTGAGGATAACGCATAAGAAATATATACTGACGGATCCAAGACCGAAAAAGGAAAGTCAATAGGAAGCGCATTCATAGTAATGATACAGTAGGATACAAAATAAGTTTTGATGTAAAATGCAACATCTTCACAGCGGAAGCTTGTGCAATTGCCAAAGTCCTGGAAAGGACATACAGACGAAATGAAAACAGGGATGTCATTATATATACGGACTCTCTAAGTGTATTAAAAGCTTTGCAAAATAACAAAATGATGGCATCAACGAATTTTTATATACTTGAAATTAAAAAATGGTATTTCACCATTATGGAAAATTCCATTAGGAAAAGGAAAATAGTGATAATATGGATCCCAGCTCACAAGGGTATCATTGGGAATGAGGAAGCGGATAAACTAGCTAAAGAAGCTACTGAGGAATCAAGCAGTGAAGAAATTAAAATACCGAGTAATGACCTAAGAGGAGAATATAGAAGAATTGCCTTTGAAGAGACTACAAAAGAGGTCAAACTACAAGCAGAGATCAAAGGAAGATTCTACTTCCAACACTTCTACAAAGGGGAGGAAAGATCGCCTTGGTTTGAGAATTTAAGCAAAGAGCAGTGGTGCTCTATAACCGTTTAAGAGCATACCACTATAATCTTAATGCATCACTGGCAAGAAAAGGTTACATTGACACCGCTAGATGTCAGTGTGGACGTGAATATGAAGACGTCAACCATTTTGTTTTTGAGTGCTCAACCTACGACGAGCTGTGGCAAGATTACAACCTCAACGGGAAATTGGATAGAGTTGGAGCTAGCAAGCCAGATGATGTTTGGAATTGGCTTAGAAAAGAAGAACTAACAACGCTAAGAGTTATATATGAATTTATTAGACGCACAGGAAGAATCATCTAAACTGAAAAAGGATATACAGCTGAGAGGAAAGTTTTAGCAGTCAGGAGAAAAATATACGGCAGGAGTGCTACATGCTCACGAGAGCCATAGCACATTAAACCCCACAAAAAAAGAACAAGAAATCATCGAATTGACTTTACGGATTAAAAAATCTTTCTAGAGGTGTAAAGTACGTACGAAAACAAATCTCGGCAAGGGTCAATTAAGATCGAAAAAGCCGTAAAATTAGAGAATTATATTAATTATCTATTGTGAACAATACCTTTTGAACTCTTGAGCTGTCAATACACAGAAACATTCACTCATATAAATGTTATATGAGGCACGTAACCGAGTCACACCGGAACTCGAACAGGAATAATGAACACTGCGGTAGTGATAAAAATACGAACATATCTCTAACAAGAGAGATTTATTGCCAATCTCACTTTATTCACATGCACCTATGCAGTGTACACGTGGAACGATAAGTAGATCAGCTTACGTAGGACAATAGTTCCAGAATTTTTGGAGAGATAGCGCGCTACTGTTACATCGATCTGTTGCATTGACCAAAGCACATAAGTGACGTACATACATGTGTAATTATGTACCAAATATGTCCAAGTATCAAATATGTTCATATATGTTTTCTTTCTGTTATATAATTATGTAGTAATTATCGCAATTATATGTATAATGGTATACAGAGTGAATTTTAGTTGTTGTGCCATATTTTATAGTAAAATAGAAGAGACTAAGACAAGTAAAAAAGTCCTATACCATTTTGCAAAATTCACAATAATAACAGAGATATTAATTTCTAAAGTTGTGCGAATGAGAGCGCGTCGTGAGAAGCTCGAGCGCGCGAGCCGCTCGGTAATAGCACGGCCAGCATATTGTGTATTGGCTGCCGGCGCACTGGAAGGGCAAGGGGGCAAAGCGCACCGTTTCTCGTGCTTATAGCTCGGTCCCTCCCACGTCTCGCTGCACCGCTATGCTGGGCCGTGCTATTACCAAGCGGCTCGCGCGCTTCTCATGGCGCGCCCTTATTCGCACAGCTTTAGAAATTAATATCTCAGTTATTATTGTGAATTTTGCAAAATAGTATAGGACTTTATTACTTGTCTTAGTTTCTTCTATCTTACTATAAAATATGACACAACTAAAATTCACCCTGTATAAATTACTACATAATTATACATAAACAATTTTTTCTCATTCCTCTTTATCTATAAAAAAGAAATGCGAAAATGATTTTTTAAATTATATTTTAATTCTTGTTATTATTATTTTTTCTGTATACGCGAATAGAAATTAATAATAATGCGAATATTTAAATAACTCCGGCAATTCGTTGGTGGGAAGATACATCTACACAAAACAATTTCCTTTTCTACATTTAATATTGCAATACAATTATTATAGTAATTTGCAAAGTTGTATAATATTTGAAATTGATCAATGGCGAACTTTTAAATAGTTATAAGATCTTAAAATGTTTAATAAGTAAAAACATGCCTTAGTAGTTTAGAAAATTTTTAATGTAGATTTATAACACAGTCCTAAAAGTTAAATTCAAAATTATCTAATCATCTTGATAAGACCACATGAGAGAGGATAAGTTTGCGTAAGAAGAAAAAAGCTTGGGACAGAGGAATTGAATACGTCGGGATTTTATGACGTGAAAAAGATACCTCTTATATCATTTACACTGAAACAAAATTTTTAAGGGACAACATTTTTGTCCCTGCAAGAAAATAAAATTGACAGACTTATTAGAATGGGTCTGAGCTAAAATGGCAAATTAAAAAAAAGTTTTTTTCGTAGTCACGCGCAAACCCATTTTTACAATTTGATAAAAGAAAATTTGGTAACGTTTACGTAGAACAAGAAAAAAATTTGTACTTTTGTTTTATATCGCTTACAGATTTTCCGCAGTTATATATACACAAGTTATATATACGCAAGCAGCATAATATTGCGAAATCATCCATTTTTAGACTATAAAACTAAAAAAAAACAAAAAGTAAAGAAATTTATATTTTTAATATTACGCAAATAAATTTTTTTTATATTATATATACAGGGTGTATCAGACCACCCGTGCCAGCCGTTTAAATAACGTATAAAATTTTTTGATAAAAATATCATCATTCGATAGAGCATACCCGATTTACTTATCAAAACTTTCAGCACTTTTTATCAAAAAATTTTATACGTTATTTAAACGGCTGGCACGGGTGGTTTGATACACCCTGTATATACCAGATATAAGCATATACATATACATATATGTATAATTATATACGAAATATGTCCATATATGTTTATACTAGTTTCCTTTCTTTTTACAATTTTTATTTAATATAAGAAAAATAATAGTAATAGTAAGAAAACAAAAAATAATTAAAAGGAAATTTTTCGTACTGTTTTCTTTTACACACACTTAGAAAAAATTGCCGATATATAATTAGAAACATATACTTTCAATCATATATGATCTTTTCATGATTTTATATATAATTAAAAGTATATATATATATATATATATATATATATATATATATATACATATATACAGGACCATTTTAATACATCCAATCGAATATCTCGAAAACCAAGCCTGGGAGAGAAAAATGTTTCAGACAAAAGTTGTTTGGTTTCAAGGGAGTCATAAGATGGTACCATTAGTTTGACCTTAAAGAATTATTTAAAGGTCACATGAAGGTCACTTCAATTTTTTAAAACGGCATTCCCTATTTTTTATTACATATTCTTGTAGCTGATCTCGAGACCTTTCCAAAACACTATAATCAAATGTTTCTTCATTGAGTACTTTCAGAGTTATAAAGCTCCAAATTTGCAGTTTGAAAAAATTCAAAATATCTCGTATTCACTTTCCGATAGTCTTATCTTACATGATTCAACTAGTCAAGGCAAGATTTGGACATGATCTAACCGATCAAGGCAAGACCGGAATATGACCCAGCCAGTGAAGGCAAGATCTGAGCATGATGCAGCCAATAAAGATAAGATTCGAACATGCTCCTGTTACGTCCAGATCCCGGAAAAGTTTTGAGAATAATGAGAAGCGAAGGAAAGGCTTCCCGTGAGGGAGAGAATGGAGGGGATAGAAGGACGCAACGGACACCCTTGTAATATCACCCGCTGTGCGGGCGACTCGAACACACTTTGATGATTCCGAATTTGAATCAACGTCTGGAACAGACACTATGATACCAAAATCGGAACAATGTGTTCGGGGTCCTTGTTTCGAGTCAAAGAATTTAATCTCTTTTACTCGGGGATAGGACCATGTGCGACTCTTCAGCAAGCGGGAGCGAAGAGAAGTTAAGGGTGATTAAGATTTAATAACATGTGGAATTTTAACTTAATTACATTTATTATAAAAGCACAAAAATAGATGGTTATAAATTTATCGATACGTGTATATAATTTTAATTGAAAGCTAATCTACTATTCTTATAATCGCATAATATTGCTCGTTTCTGTACAATGAAGTTATCCCGACTGTGTGTATGTGTGTATGTATACATAGTTATAAATGTGTAAAACGCTCACGTGTGGAAGGAATTAGGATATTTCCTGGAGAGAGACCGTGGAGGGAAATAGATTGTAAAAATGGGTGGTTTGATCAAGGTTTCTTGGAGTCAGAAAGGGGAATAGTTGAGAGCGCGAACCCGATTCCAGAGCGCTTAACCCACCTGGTTGCCCAGAGAATCTAGCTTTCCGGATACGGAACGACGCGAGGGAAAGAGTCGCGGATCCGATTCCAGAGCGCTTAACCCACCTGGTTGCCCAGAGAATCGAGTTTTCCGGATACGGAACGGCACGAGAAAAAGGAGGGACTTACGGTCGAAAGCTTAACACGAGACGGTTCGCGATGATCGAAATAAGTAAAATGGAACGATGGAGACTTACTATTGCTGGATTTTTCAACGTAGTCGACTCTCGTGAGAATTAGCTCGGCTCGGCCTGGTAGATCGGGTGCAGCGTTGGCTCGCGGAACTGAGTTTAATACTTTGACTGGCACTGGCTGAGAACGACTTGATGTCACGGGGAAAATACTGTCCAAAATACTAACGAGAGTACTAGTGGAAACACTGGCGAGAATAACGGCGAGGAGACTGGACAGTACCGGCAAGAAGACTAAAAGCGCTAGGCCCGAAATCGTGGGTTTATATACAGAAAAATTAAAGGGTGAGAGTGTCGGAGCGTTTCCGTTTTTTCTAATATTGGTGGGAAAATCGGTTGGGTCATAGTTCTTAAATATTGACATTGATAATCGGAGAAGAACGGAGTTTTTACGCTGGAATTAGGCGACAATGTCAATAAGTTCGGCGCTCGAGCGTCTAGATAATCGTTCAGGTATTTCGACATCGGATGATTTATTTCGATTTTTGTCGGTGATCGGCTGAGTTATGTTCTTCAAATATTGTCAATAGATGAAACGGACGGAGTTTTCTAGGCTTGGGCAATAAATTCGGCGCCCGAGCGTTGGGTTAATTGTTCAAGGATGTTTTCGATTTTCCTCGAAGATCGGCTGAGTCGTGTTCTTCAAATATTGACAATAGATGAAATAGAGCGGAGTTTTCTGGGCTTGGGCAATAATGTCAATAAATTCGGTGCCCGAGCATTCAGATAATTGCGCTCGCGATGCATATCAGTGTCGCAACGGCGCATCTTAATCTACGTTGCGCAACCTTGCCCTTGTCGACAGTGTAACAACGTCTTTGACATTGATACATAGTTTTTATTATTTGAAGATCACACGTCTTCTATTTGCTTTTGAGGGAAATACTGTGTCTGCTCGAGTAGCTTAATCCCGCTGTCGACATGCGCCGGTTCTTTTCCTTAAAAAATAACGTTTTTCCCGAATGGAAGAAATCGTAGAGTCCGCAGGACGTAACACTCCATACCCTTCACACACACGCGCACGTACACACACTTTACATACACTTGCACACATCCATAATATTCCACATACACTCACGCATAAGTTATATGTCACATATAGGTTATGTGATATAACATACACGCATGTACACACACTTTACATGCTCTTACACACACACACGAACACTCCACACACATACACACACACGCGCGCGCGCGCACACACACACACACGCACACGCACTCGCACACACACGCACACACACACACACACACACACACACAGATAATCGGCCCATGTAGACGATTGTTACAATACAAATCCTGTTCGCAGAAGTAGTCTATTTTTGAAATAATATATCCTCTATTGTTTTCAAAAAAAATACCAGAAAATTTATTTGTCAAGAGAACAACGATCACTATTTAGGAATCCATTGATTACAAAAATCTCTTCCACTGTTGATCGGAGTATCAAACTTTATTACTCACAATCAGAGGCTTACATCTGCCTTCAATACCCATAACTGATTATCGTCTCTCAGAGATTGTTGATATTCTCCTTGTTCTTGGAGAATGTCAACTAATTTATCAAGAAGCTTTGTGAGTTTACCGGAATCGTTAACCCGAAAGAGAACAACATCCGAATTATACTACAATCCGGGACCTCGAACTAAGAGCTCGCCAAGGCCGTTTAGAACGTCAAAGAGCAAATCATGAGTATGATAAAGATGATGTGCGTATGCACGTTATCTTGGCATTCATTCCTCTTAATCCTCATACAAGTAGTCGTATTATGGCTAGAGAAATTGGTATCCCGAGAACAACGATTTTAAGAATTTTGAAGAAAATGAAGTACTATCCTTACCGTCACGTTAACACAAGCTCTTACTCAAGCAGATATGCCGTTGCGTGTACAATTTTGTCAATGGGCACAACAGATGATCCAAGCTGATCCGAATTTCTTCTATTATGTTATGTTCTCTGATGAATTGACGTTCAAAAATAATGGTGAATTGAATAGACATAATTGCCATTATTGGTCGGATGTTAATCCACATTGGCATAGACAAGAAGATAATCAACATTGCTGGAGTGTGAATGTTTGGTGTGGTATTATACATGGTTTCTTGATTGGTCCTTATTTATTTGAAGGAAATGTTAATAGTGTAAATTTTTTGGAACTTTTCAGGGATCATTTACCACAATTGCTTGAAGACGTTGATTTTCATACACATCAAAGAATGTGGATACAAATCGGGACGGGGCCTCACTCATTATGCGGCAATAGTGAGAGCTTATTTAGATCAAAAATACAATGGCAGATGGATTGGGCGACGAGGGGCCATCGCATGGCCTCCACGATCACCTGATCTGACTTCACCTGATTTTTATTTATAGGTGTATATTAAAAATGTGCATGCGCCTACAACTATAATAGAGTAGATATGATAGAGAGAATAAGAGTAGCTTGCGCAAATATACCACGAGCTGTCTTACTCAAAACGGTCAGGCACTTCGAAAATAGGTTGGAATTATGTATTCAAGCCAATGGAAATAGATTTTGAACAGTTCCTTTAATAAAAATTTTGCCTTGACTGGCTGGATCATACTCGGATCTTATCTTCACTGACTACCATACATTATGCCTAGATCTAACCTTCACCGGTTGGATCACGTCCAGATCTTGCCTTGACTGGTTGGATCATACTCGGATCTTATCTTTACTGGTTAGATCATGTCCAAATATTGCCTTGACTAGTTGAATCATGTAAGATAAGATAAGACTATCGGAAAGTGAATATTTTACGAGATATTTTAAATTTTTTCAAACTGCAATTTTGGAGCTTTATAACTCGAAAAGTACTCAATGAAGAAACATTTAATTATAGTGTTTTGGAAAGCTCTCGAGATCAACTATAAGAATATGTAATAAAAAATAGGGAATGCCATTTAAGAAAATTGATGTGACCTTCATGTGATCTTCAACTAATTCTTCAAGGTCAAACTAATGATACCATCTTATGGCTCCCTCAAAACTAAACAACTTTTGTCTGAAACATTTTTCTCTCCCGGGCTTGGTTTTCGAGATATTCGACTGGATGGATTAAAATGGTCCACCCTGTATATGTATATGGATTATATGTATATGGACAATTTTTTTCATTTTTTCAAACTTACTTTTTGTAAAGAAAAATACTACAAAAATTATTTTTTTAATTATTTTTTATGTCTTCTTATTTTATGTCTTCTATTTCTATTATTTTTCTTATATAAATAAAAATTTTACAGACGAAGGAAACTAGTATGAATATATATTGACATATTTCGTATATGATTATATACATATATATATATATATATATACATATTTATATACTCCATATATAAACAATTTTTTCCCGGGCGGATAGAAATTTTTTATATAAAACATAAATATATGTAATTATGTATCACATTTGTCCATACATGTTTATATGTGTTTTCTTTCTTTTGTATAATCCTTCGCATATATAGAAAGAATAATAAGAATTAAAAAATAAATTAAGAAATCATTTTCGCATTTTTTTTTATAGAAAAGGAAGTTTAAAGAAATGGGAAAAATTATTAATATATAATTATGTATAAATGTAATAATGACAATTATATGTTTAATTATATTATTTACATTTATACAAGATTATATAACAATTTTTTATTTCTTCAAACTTCCTTTTCTGTGAAAAAAATGCAAAAATGATTTTTTAAATAATTTTTTAATTCTTCTTATTATTCTTCTTACCCGAGAAAAAGTAGATTTTATTATCAGATGTAAATAAATGTAATTAGATATGAAAAGATGTTATATAAAATATATGATTGTATATAATATCCGAAATTTGACGTGATATGACTTTATCTTTATATTTTTATATTATTATATATTAGCAGATAAAATTACATATGTCATCAGATCTTTTTGGATTTAATTATATATGGCCAATTATACATATTGTTACGCCCGATAGATCCGGTCAGCTGCCTGACCGGATCGATATATTGATTTTCCGAAGAAGTGACATTCGGCGCGTGGCAACGAGGAAAACAACCTGGAAACCATCAGATTTTGATACCTCTGTGAAGCTGGCAGAATTATTTCGGCAGAATCAAATCAAACCTATCAGAATATTTAGTACTCATTTTGTATTAATTTGTACCACCAAAAATAATTTTGTACCTTTTCTCATTTTGAAAAAAACCATGGCACTGCTAACTTTCGGTCAACCTGGAAAGTCCAAACTAAAAATAAATAAAAAATAAAAATAAAAACGGCAGTTGAAAGGACTGAATTTGTACTAATTTGTATTACTCAAAACAAATCAAAATATTTATATCAACCCCTTCAAACAACCCCTTTTCAGTAAATCGAATAGCAAGACCATTCTTCTTCGATCTCTAT
The DNA here is from genome assembly GCA_928718305.1 of Tetramorium bicarinatum. Classification (NCBI taxonomy): domain Eukaryota; kingdom Metazoa; phylum Arthropoda; class Insecta; order Hymenoptera; family Formicidae; genus Tetramorium; species Tetramorium bicarinatum. The sequence continues at coordinate 2,329,105 of OV788323.1, forward strand.
AATATTAAATCTATAAAATCGAATTAAATTTATCGCATAATTTAATACTCATCGTATACTATTTTGTACCATCAAAAATTAATTTGTATCACGTGACAATTAAAAAAAAGTAGTCTTATTAACTTACTATTTAACTACTAGAATAAAAATCACTAAAAAATAGAAAATGAAAATTGATTCCATTGGTACTAAATTTGTACTAATTTATACCATTCAGAATATTTCGAAATATTTACATTAACCCCTTTAAACAATACAATTTTTCAAAAAACCAAACAGCAAAATCATTTTCTTTCGATTTCTTTACAATTAAATTTTTCGCATAATTTAATACTCCTTGTGTACTATTTTGTACCACCGAAAATAAATTTGTACCTTGTCTTAAAAAAAATTGTCCTGCTAGGTTATTTTTCAATCCTAAGTTCTTTAAAGTGTGTAATAGGAATATTTCGTGAACAGATATCAGAAGATCTCATTTTGTACTCATTTTTATTATCAAACTTATTGTATTTCGTATGCAAAAGCGTAAAAGAAACTGCAGAACTATAAGTTTCATATCATTAGTATTATTGAGAACAGTGAAAAAAAAACGTAGGAAAGAAACTTACTAATACACAATAAAATAATTAAACAATTCAGAATGTTTATTAACTGTATAATGATTTTTTTTATTACATAACATAATATTAAAATGTTAAAATATTAAAATAAAGACATTATTCTAGAAACATATTCTAAATAATAATTTTTAATTATTCGCTTCTTTGGCATAAATCAATAAAGCTGGCGTTATTGCAAATGTTTCTTTAACATTCCTTTCTTTTTTTTCAAGCTCGTTGTATTCAATCCATGTTACACCCGTTCTCAAACATATTGCTGTGTAGTGTCCTATTGTTTGTACGCTTCTTGTCAATATAGGTTTTTTATATGCGACAACTCCGAGTAATTTATATATATTTTTCTGTAATGGATTTATGCACGATTTGCTAATATCCTTCAGCATAATTTGATTATGAGATTCAATGTTTGTTAAAAATATTTTGAAAACGATAATATTTCCTGAAAAATTAACAAAAATATATATATAAAATAAATATGTGAGTGCAAAATTCATTATACACATACAATATACATATATAATAATGAATTTTACACACAGAGACATTATCATATGTATGTGATACTATAAATGATAAATAATTTTATAATGATATGTATTATTACTGTATTAAAAATTAAAAAGGAGATTTCTTTTATATATGTAAATTAAATAGTATAATATATATAATACATCATTATATGTATAATTCTAAATTAGCTTTTAAAACTGAAAAAAAAAACTTTTTTATATTTTTACAATAAATTTGTAGTATAAATTATTATTGGAAGTAAAAAATACAATTTCTTTATGTATGATACTTAATAATAAATAATATTATTAGTTTTTAAAAATTTTAACTATATACCTGATTCAGACAACGATGTTTCTTCGAATCCGACACAGTCTTCTTTACAACAAGGATGTTTACCTTCCAAGGAAACAGATTGTTTAATTATTTCATTAAAATCGTTTTCTTTTGCGGGTTTTGCTTCTTCGATTTGAATCACGGGCAATTTTTTGGTTCGTGGTAAACAATCAGAGTTACAAGAAGATATTTCTTGAAAACTCGGGATATCTTTAAATAAAATTCCAGCTAAATAGCCTACATTTGTTTCGCAATTTACATAATTGCATCCACCAATATTGGAAACCGAAGTTGCAAATATTTCTAAAAGTATCTGCGCGCACAATTTGTACGAATATGGACTAATTCTATTCGCTACAGTATGGACAATTAATTTGAAAAATAAATTCGTTGCCTCTATTTCTTTCATATATAGCAAAATATAATTTATATCATGTGCCGCTGCAAGTAATATTTGAAAGATGCTGTCAAAAGCACAAGTATTTGCAACAGTATAATTATTTTTCTGAATTTTTAAATCTTTTAAAGAAAGATCACTACCATTCTTTAAAATAGGTACTTTTACTGATTTTTTACACATCAGAGCATCTATTATCTTATGTGGATTTTTACCAAGGTACAATGCACTGTTTCTGTTTGGCTCTGCTTTTTCTAACTCTCGCCAATTTTTCTATTTCGCGGCTTGCTAAAATGTTCTTTAAGTTTTGTGCATTTTTGCATGTAATACAAGTACGGAATTGACCGTAGCCTTTATCTCCGATTGAGGTAATGCATGTACATATGTTTTACACAAATAGCAAATATGTGAACCTGAGGGTTTATCATCATTCTGGCATGCGAGACATGATTTATTTGGATTATCAAAAAATAAATTAATATTTGAATTAGACTCTTTGGTAGAAGTTAACAATAATGTATCTGCGTTACCCGATTTATTTGATATATCAGACGATATATTAATATTAGAAATAGATTCCTTGATAGACGTGGAAGTTAACAACGGTACATCTGTGTTAACACATGACTTATTTGATGAAATATTAAATAGGTTAATATCAGAATTAGACTCATTGACAGATGTTAGTGATGCATCTGCGTTAACGGATGATGTTACTGTTTTCTTATTAATATCTTGTGCATCGGCAATTTTTAATATTCCATGCAAATAATCCACATGCTTCTGAATAAAAGCATCAATCCGCAACAATGGACAATTTTTTAAAAGTAAAGAATTTAGCTTGTTGAACTCACTTTCAACTGATGCACTGGAAGCAGGTATGCGACCATAACCAAATTGATCTCTATTTATATTAGTCCACAAAGGTAATAATCTGATGTCAATTAACAGGCGTTTAACTATCTCTGGGAAATAATATGGGTTAACTCTATCACCTTCATCAGAAATAAAAGACTGAACATCATTAAATATCTGTTTACCCTACATGCCCCACGAATTTTCAAATGGATCAAATCATCTAAATTGTTAATTTCTAAAATTTCGTCTATGGTACTGCTATTGTCATCGATTTCAAGATTTTCTTCGAGTTTTTCACTATTGGTCATTAAATTCATCAATTTTATCTGCTCTTGATCACATTGTGTTGGATGTCCACTTTTCGAATTTCCATTTGTCTCGGATAATGCTATTATAAAAATTGACTTTATTATTTCTTTTGCATTTTCAATATTTCTACAAAGTACTAATTGACCGATTGCGCCAAGATAAAAAATTTTGATTCTCTTATTTAAAGATTTTTTACAAAATTTAGAATATGCTTTTAAAAAATGTGCGACATCAATTCTAATATAGCATTTAGGTAATTTTAAATTGAAATTTATAAATGCATCTGCATAATCTTCAATAGTTAAATAGCCTGTAAAAACACGAGTAATGGCAGTTAAAAATGCTCTTGATGAATCACATATTACTTCTCTAGGAATTAATGCACCGGAACGTAACCATTCTGCCAACCAAAAATGAATGGAATTAGTATTGTGCGATTCACTTATCATTTGACAAACTGAAAATTGTCCATTATTGCAATTAATAACGTATTGATACAGAAAAATATGTTTAGATATCAACATTACGAATTTTTTTTATTATACTACTAGTTGCATCGACAAACACACATGCATCATTTTCAAGTGCATATTTTTTGTATAGATTCAACTGATGATTAGACCAATAATGAACAAAAATTGGATGTAATCCAATATTGTGGATTACATTGTTTAAAGACGAAGATTTTAAGATAACTAATGCTTTAAGAGCATCTAAATCTACATAATCTGCTTTTGCAATTTCTGCTTTAGTTATACGTAAAACAGCAGAACTGTATAAGTGAGGAAGTTCTGGATCTCCTTCTGTCATTAATATATATGCTCTTTCTGCACGATATACGTGGACGGATTTGTGTTGCAGTTCTTTTCTAACAGTTGTTCTCGTTGGGTTTCTTAGAAAACGTTTACCGTAATTTTCTTTTGTATATGTGTATGCGCAATTTAATTTTATACAGTCAGATGTATCAGTATCGTCTATAATATATTTTAAGATACTGCCACATTTACAGTAACCTGAAAAAAATATTATTTTTATATTTATAAGCATTTACATTTAAAATAATATAAACACATGCACGCGGACGCACGCACGCACACACGCACACGCAAACACACGGATATAATTATATATATAATTATATTTTTACGTAAGTAATCTTACCATTGATAAAACCAGATTTAGCATCCGCTGAGATATAATGATTCTTAAATTGAAATCCACATTTCATATGTGTAGTTTCTCAATTTTTTATGGTACAAAATAGTATACGATGAGTATTAAATTATGCGATAAATTTAATTCAATTTTATAGATTTAATATTATAGAGATCGAAGAAGATGGTCTTGCTATTCGATTTACTGAAAAGGGATTGTTTGAAGGGATTGATATAAATATTTTGATTTGTTTTGAGTAATACAAATTAGTACAAATTCAGTCCTTTCGATTTCCGTTTTTATTTTTATTTTTTATTTATTTTTAGTTTGGGTTTTCCAGGTTGACCGAAAACTAGAAGTCCCATGGTTTTTTTTTTCAAAATGAGAAAAGGTACAAAATTATTTTTGGTGGTACAAATTAGTACAAAATGAGTACTAAATATTCTGATAGGTTTGATTTGATTCTGCCGAAACGGTTCTGCCAGCTTCACAGAGGTGATTTTGACAGGACTCGGTCCTTGTCGTACGTGTACGCGCGCGTATCCAACTGCAGATCTTCGTACGCTCTATTGTATTACACAGTTCTGTTAATAAATTTCCTGTATTGTGAAATCTCGTGTGAGTGTCCCTTTCTTGCCAGAAGCGAGCGTAACATTTTTGGGGGCTCGTCCGGGATCGCAAGGACAGAGGAAATGGAACCAACGCCTGCTACGGAGGAAAGGACGCGCGCGGCAGCAAAGAGGAGGCGTCCGGAAGCATTGAGGAAAGCATCGGAGCTCTCCGCAGATTCGACTCTTCAGGAGGCGATGCGTGAGCTCAGAGAAATGCGCGAGAAACGTACGCATGCGGGAGCGGTTTGAAGAGACGCTGCGCCTACGGGATAGGGAAATTCTTCTCCTGCAAAACCAGCTAAGTCATCCCAATAACAGTGCGGACGATTCTAATTCACGCGTAGATTTCCCTTTTCAATTCGGGCTGACTCGTGACGCGAGTGCTACCGGGAACGGCTTGGGTTTTAAGCTCAAGCCCGGACACTTATGACGGGACGTCAGCGCTTTCGGAATTCTTCGCTCAATTTAATTTAATCGCACGCGTGAATAACTGGAATGAGAGCGCAAAGACTGTTGCGCTTGCGTGCCTACGCGGAAAAGCGCGTTCCATCCTAGAATGCGTCTCTAATATCGAGACATTGTCTTTCGTGGAGCTTAAATCGAAGCTCGAGTCGCGCTTCGGGGAAAGCCAGCTCTCTCAGACCTATTATACACAATTTAAAAAACGTCGGCAAAAGTTCAGTGAGGAATTATCCGCCCTGAGTGTGGATATCGAGCGTTTTATTATCGCGCTTTGCTTATCCAGAGTGCGCCGCAGAAATTCACGAAAAGATCGCTTGCGCGCAAATTATTAATGCGCTTTCGGATGATTATATAAGGCGCACTTTACAATTAGAAGGCGTGAATTTCTTGAAATTTGCTCTTGAAAGAGCAAAGGTTATTAAAGCCATCCAAGAAAACAATCGCGCGAGTAATTCTTTTCAGCAAGAAAATAAGAATAATAATTTCAGGAGTAAAAATTTCAATGTCGTCGAAAAAAAAGAAAATAAAAATAAAAAAGATGAGGGAAAATTTAAAACTAAAAATGGGGAAACTGAATAATAAAAGAAAATGTTGGCTTTGTGGGAAAATTGGACATTTTCGCGCAGACTGTCGCGCAGACACGGCGAGGGACGAAAGTGCGGGAAACTAGATCTAGTCGAATTAAGAGGGGCGGGTTCGACTTCTACCAAAAGCGCCCCGGTGAAGGAGAAAAGTTTTTCTTTTAGTAGAATAAGCAAAGATCGAAAAGAATTTTTATATTGCGAAAAAGTCGATGGGCAATTTTGTTTTTGCAAAATCGATACAGGTTCGGAAGTTTCGCTCATAAATAAGAAGCTTGTTTTAGATAAAGAGGAGGAGGTTCCTCTGAAAGGTTCCTAAGATATCCTACTGGAGAGAAAGTACCGATTAAATTCAAGAAGAAAGTCCGCATAGACTTGGGAAAATTTTCGGAAGAGATTTTAATTCCGACTGAAATTTCGGAGGACTGTATTTTGGGAGCAGATTTTATAAGTTGGTCTAGGGGAAATATTTGACTCTTACTTCTTTGAGAGAGAAAAATATGGACAGTCTTCTAGGGAGTTCTTTTGTTCGTTGAAATGCAAGGTAATGAACTCTTACTTGAATTAGAGGAACTCTTTGAAAGCAATACGCACAATCTTGATAAGGCACAAAGAGAAGTTTTTGCATAATTTTTGTTTGAACTTTAGGTAGTCTCAGGAAATATTGTTGCAGGGAACTGTGATTTGGTGGAACACGAAATTATTCTTTCGGACTCTCATCCGATTAAACAAGTTCCACGACGAATTCCTCTGCATCTACGTTCCGAGGTGGTGAAAGTCGTAGAAAAAATGAAAAGTCAAGGAGTAATTGAAAAATCTCAGTCCTTGGCTCTCCCTTGTTGTTATGGTGAGGAAAAAAGATGGTTCCTTGCGTTTCTGTGTGGATTTTAGGAAACTCAACACAATTACGGTAAAAGATTCTTACCCCTTACCGAGGAATGACAACGTACTCGATCGTCTAGCAGGTAATACCTTCCAAGAGTTTTCCACCTTTGATTTAAAAAGTGGAGTATTGGCAAGTGAAGATTCGCCCAGAGGACAAAGAAAAGACAGCCTTTTCTTATGGAAACAGTCTGTGGCAGTTTACGGTGATACCTTTCGAGCTCTGTAACGCGCTAGCATTTGAAAGACTTATGGAACAAGTATTACAAGAATATTTGTCGAGCATTTGGTTAATATATCTGGACGATGTCATTGTATATGGAAAAATTTTTGAAGAAATAATATCTAATCTAAGAAAAATTTTTCTTTGTCTTCGAGCAGCGCGCTTGAAAGTTAATCCTAAAAAATTTGTTCTATTAAGTAAACAAGTAAAATATTTGGGGCTCGTGATTTCTGAAAAAATTAGAGCCGTTTCAGATTGGCCGATTCCTCAATCCAAGAAGCAAATTCGAAGCTTTCTTGGTCTAAGCTCTTATTATCGAAAATTTGTCAAGGGATTTTCCTTAATTGCAAAACTCCTCTTTTCTCTTACGAAGACTCAAACGAAATTCGTTTGGGATCACCGGTGTCAGGAGGCCTTCGACAGACTGAAACAGACTCTGATCTCTTCGCCGGTGCTTTCCTTTCCCTTAGAAAAAGGGAAATTTATTCTGGACACTGATGCCTCCAATCATGGAATTAGGGCAGTTTTCTCTCAGATATAGGGCGATACTGAGAAAGTAATCGCCTACTACAGTCGCGTTCTGAGTAAAACAGAGCTTGGTATTCTTCATGAAATTACGCGGCAGACTTTTAAGAATCGGAAAAGGTCAAATCTGCTCATGACCAGAAGGCCAGGGATGTTAATTTTTCAGAGGACCAAAAAGTTTGACTCTATAATCCACAACGGAAAAAGGGGAGAGCTCACAAAGTGCAAAGCCACTGGGAAGGAACTTTCTGAATTGTTAAAAGACTCGGTCAGGTGGTTTATTGCATTCAGAAATCTCTTCGACATAAAAAAAAGGTGGTGCACGCTGATAGGTTCGTACCCTATTTTGAAAGGAGAAGTAACATTTAATTTTGCCTCGAGAGCGAAAACTTCTGAGACCTGTCGGAGCATATTTGATAGTTTGTTTTTAAGACGATTCTTGCGTTTAATTTTCTTTGCAGAAAATACTCCGGGACGTAGAGGTTACCACGCCGCCAGAATTGTAGGGAAGAGTTTCTTCTAAGAACTCTCGTCTAAGAAGACTGTCTCGCTCATGGTGTTTGTGACCGAGGTTTTTTCATAAGACTGAGGGCGAATGCCGAGACAGGGGCTCGGGAGTCCTACTGAACGTAAGGTTCTCGGAAGTTTACCCCCTCGAGTCTGAAGATCAAGAAAGAAGGGCGCAAAATGTGAAGAGATAGAAGATCTCTGTGAGGGAATATTCCAAGCAACTGATTTCGAGGGATTCTGCGTCTTCGTCGAAGGCCTCTGGGGAATTGGCCACTCCCTGGTTGAACTGAGCGAGGAAGATGAAAGAAGTGAAATGTTGGAGTCCGCTATGGTGTGCACGGTAACTCGGAGCAGCAGCTCGAGGTAGTGCAAGAAAAACCAAGACTCCTGGAGCATTGGAAGCTGGAGCATCCCTTCATCCTTCTCTGATTGTCGGGACGACAATCTTGAAGAAAGGGGGGAGCAGTGTTACGCCTGATAGATCCGGTCAGCTGCCTGACCGGATTGATATAATGATTTTCCGAAGAAGCAACATTTGGCGCGTGGCAACGAGAAAAATAACCCGGAAACCGTCAGATTGTGACTCGGTCCTTGTCGTACGTGTACGCGCGCGTATCTAACTGCAGATCTTCGTACACTCTATTGTATTACACAGTTCTGTTAATAAAGTTCCTGTGTTGTCTCGTGTGAGTGTTCCTTTGTTGCCGGAAGCGAGCGTAACAATATGTATATGATCTTATAAAATTACATAAGAAATGATAACGAGTATATCCGAGAAAAAATCAACTTATGTAATTATATAAGATCATATACATATAATTGGCCATATATAATTAAATCCAAAAAGATCTGATGACATATGTAATTTTATCTGATAATATATAATAATATAATAATATAAAGAAAAAATTATATCGCGCCAAATTTCAGATATTATATACAATATATTTTATAACATCTTTTCATATCTAGTTATAAATGTTTACATCTGATCATATTTAAACCCACTTATTCTCGAGTATATATGCGAAGAAAGATTACACAAACAAAGAAAGTAGATATGAACATGTATAGACATATTAGATACATAATTACATATATTTATATATGTTCTTGTAAATGAAAAATTTTTTACCAGGATATATATAAGTCGAGATAATTCTATACATATATATTCCATATATACCATACATATACAGGGTGTCAAAAAAGTCTCGGGACAGCTAAATATTTTCCCAGGTAAGATATTTTCGAAAAAGCTCAAAGTCATTCCTAAGGTAATTTTCAACGAGGAATTCAATGGTGACCTTTAATTTGCCCTTAAACTTGACCTTCAAGGTCATTTAAAGGTCACGTCGAATTTTTTAAATAGAAACACCTATTTTTGACTTTGGATTCAGAAAGAGCGGAAAATTTTACGTTTGGATGGGTACTTGCCGTTTTTTAAAAATGACTTTTAGAGGTCATTTCAAAGTCAAAATACAAAAGAATATCGAAAATCATCAAAAAAACCATTAAAAAAGGAATTTTTTAGAGAACGATTTAATTAGAACTTATTAGCATCTCATTAAAAAGTAAGGTGGGTAATTGCGGTTTTTTTTAATGACCTTCAAAGGTCATTTGAAATCAAATTACAATCGACACATCTGAATATATCTGTTGGTAAGCCAGATACAACAATAATGGTGTGGAAAAAAGTCTCAGCTTTTAGAGTTTACGAGTTTGCGTCGAAAACCTTAATTCTATGTCATTTATTTATCACTGCTGCTGAGAACTAAGGAACCGGAACGACTGCAGTAACAATTGCATTTAAACGAGTTAACTCGTGATTGAGCGCAGGAGGTTTAACATACGTTTATTCATTTTTTTATTCATTGGGAATTTTTACGACCTAAACTAAAAGTTATTTGATTTAATTATTATTTTTCTTTATGAATTTTTCTTTATTTCTTTTCAAACAAGTCGTTAGTCTTTCCAACTAATAGTTTTTATTTTATTACTTGCGGATAAATCCCTGTCACTATTCTTCTTTCTTACACGAATTTACGAATGAAAACTAAATTGACGTGCACACAAATTTCGGTTTACGTACTATCTTAATCTAAATAAAAGATCATGGCGTATGCTAAACTTTCGGAGCAAGAGAGGATATCTCTATTGATGATGCGTGGTTGGAGAGATCGAGTCCGATCTTACACTGAAGTTCGGATGCTATTTAATCGTACTTTTCGTAATGAGGACGGGGTAAATCTTGTCTCAAAATCTATAGTCGAAAAGACTGTACGGCGCTTTATGAACCACGGGACTGTCAAGGACCTTGAGAGAACTGGTCGGCCAAAATCTGTAACAACTGGGGAAAAGCAGATTGAAGTGGCTCAAGCATTTGTTGAAAACCCGCATCTTAGTTTACGTAGAGCCGCTAATCAGCATGACGTTTCTCATGAAACAATACGGGGAATTTTGAAAAGCATTCATTTTCATCCTTACAAGATTCATTTGGTACAGGAGCTTAATGAAGACGATCCTGACCGCCGGATCGAGTTTAGTGAAACGATGATGAACAGAATGGATGAAAATCCTCTTTTTTTTTGTACAATATAGTTTTTTCAGATGAAGCTACTTTCACTTTAAAAGGTGAAGTTAACAGACACAATTGTAGATATTGGTCCGACACAAATCTTGTTTGGATGTTGGAAAGTCACACACAATATCCGCAAAAGGTTAATGTTTGGGCTGGCACCTTAAATGATACAATAATAAGCCCTTTTTTTATCGATGGTAATGTCAATGCCGATACGTATGAACAGTTGCTCAGAAATCAAATTATACCACGAATAAGAGAGAAGGACGGAGCAGCTGCTCATTACGGTAGAAACGTTCGAGCGTATTTAGACAATCAGTTTCCTCATAGATGAATCGGAAGAAGAGGTGAAATAGAGTGGCCTGCTAGATCCCCTGATTTGACGCCGCTCGATTATTTTCTTTGGGGTTATTTAAAGAGTAAAGTATACGCTACTCAACCAGAAAACTTAGATGAACTACGGAATCGGATTATGCAAGAGGCCGCTTCGATTGATAGAGAGATGATTCGTAAGGCTGTGTCTCATTTTTACAACTGCGTAGCTTTATGTCAAGAAGTTCAAGGTTTATAATTTGAACATCTGCGCTGAACTTTGAATCTTCAAGGGAAACGTGAGAGGCGAGGAGACTCACGCTAATCAAGCACCCCGAACGTGAGAGGCGAGGGGACTCACGCTAATCAAGCACTCCGAACGTGAGAGGCGAGGGGACTCACGCTAATCAAGCACCCCGAACGTGAGAGGCGAGGGGACTCACGGTAAACAAGTGAGAGGCTCGAAAAATGAGAGGCAAGTTTTTACTACAGTCAGATAAGTTTCATTGCCCTGAACAACTTTTTTCCACACCATTATTTTTGTATCTGGCTTACCAACAGATATATTCAGGTGTGTCGATTGTAATTTGACTTCAAATGACCTTTGAAAGTCATTAAAAAAAACCGCAATTACCCACCTTACTTTTTAATGAGATGCTAATAAGTTCTAATTAAATCGTTCTCTCAAAAATTCCTTTTTTAATGGTTTTTTGGTGATTTTCGATATTTTTTTGTATTTTGACCTTGAAATGACCTCTAAAAGTCATTTTTAAAAAACGGCAAGTACCCATCCAAACGTAAAATTTTCCGCTCTTTCTGAATCCAAGGTCAAAAATAGGTGTTTCTATTTAAAAAATTCGACGTGACCTTTAAATGACCTTGAAGGTCAAGTTCAAGGGCAAATTAAAGGTCACCATTGAATTCCTCGTTGAAAGTTACCTTAGGAATGACTTTGAGCTTTTTCGAAAATATCTTACTTGAGAAAATATTTAACTGTCCCGGGACTTTTTTGACACCCTGTATATATATATATATATATATATATATATATAAATATATAAATGTTACAACATTATCATTACGCAAGGACGCTCATATAAGTAAGCGGATGCCACTTGAGTGGCACCACAATTCGTATGGGCGGCCCTGCGTATTGAACTGCGTATTGAATCGAAATTCAGATGCTCGTGCCATCTCGGACCATCGAGAATCACAATAGGAGAAAAAACGTATATTTATCTTCTTCTATTCTAAAAATAGAATCGAGGCGGTGAGCAGTACACACAGACATAGCGCCTCTTCAGTGTGAGCGTCACATACACATTTTTCTCCTAGGATAAATAAATCGTGAGATAAGACAGAACGCGGAATTAGAAATGTTGGTAAGTTACCGACATTTTTAATTCCTCTCTACGGTATCGATCTCGATCAAGTTCGAGCGTCACTCCAGCATCCCCCCAAAATTTCTTTGTTGCATCGAGAGGCACAACAGGATGCAAGAAGACGGACGGAACTTCTCCTGCGCCCACGCATTTGCACTTATTATATTGTTATGCTTGCATATCTTATACTAAACGTCCTGTCCGAATACTTGAATGTCCTAAATGTTTGTTTTAATGATTGATAATAAAATTACTAAATAATAGTGATTTATTACTGGTCAATTTATTATTGCACAGTAATACTTTTCTGTAAGGGGGATAAAAAATTGTCGCTTTATTGGTTATTTCTTAACGCTTCCTCCACCAAGTGACAACTATTTTTATAAAATGAATTAAATATAAGCTCTCAAAGCGTCGTAGATTGGAATGAATAAAAAATATTGAGTTTTGTTTCCTCCAAAAATTCGTTTATGTGATCATTTTTTCGATTAATAATTTTTTAATAACCCACATAGAAATTGGCATCCATTGAACTTCCATATCTCCATGGGACATCTATCTCCATAATGGAAGTCCAATAAACATCTATTAGAGATCTATTTTACCTCCATGATAGATGTCCTCTACAAATTCGTTATAGACGTCAGACATTTATTATGGATGTATAATAGATTTACACATACTGTGTTTTCTGATAGATTATCCATATAGAAAAATAACCTCTGGACATCCACTGGATGTCTGTCATGAAGATTCGAAATTTCTTGTAGACATCCAATTAATATTCATCAGAGGCTATTGTTCTATGTGGGTAATCCATCAAAAACACAATATTTGTAAATCTGTAATATATCCTTAATAGATGTCTAATGGACGGAGTGAGTCCCAGTTGCGCACAGAATAAATCGGACAGCAGATTGAATGAATCGGACTCAGTGTCGATCGGACACAGTAGGAAACGAACACACGGTGATTGCAATCGGACACAGTGACAATCGGACACAGTGCAGATCGGACACAGTGGCGATCAGACATACTAGGAAATGGACATACGATGGTTGCAATCGGACACAGTGTATTTGACTATTTATATTTGATTATTGTTGAGGACCATTTTTGTACACTAATATAAAGAATTTAAAACTTGAAATTTTAAACACCGAACGAAAAAACTTAAACACGCGATATAACATTTTCATAAAATGTTAAGTATAACGTATTTTAATGTTAATTAAGTTTATTTTAATGTGACATATTAGTTATACACTGATGATGACTGAAATTCATGCGCCGAAACATTTGTTATTATTATATAGTTATTTAGAATATTTATAAGTGAATTAGTTCCAGCTCCGGCTCTAAATACTATATTATTTTTTTAAGTTAATAAAAGAGCCAATACTCTATTTTATTTCTAAAAAAAAGAGTATTTTAAAAGAATTACTTTCTAATAATATTATATCTATGCAAAAAGATTTACATTAATCTTTCATAGATGTAGTAAATGTCTCTTTGTTTTGTTGATCAAATATCCAAAATATATTATTTTAACATTTTAATGACTTGAAATTGGTAGCTCCTTAATTTCTAGATTTTAAAATATTAAATTTTTTATAAGCATCATTTCTTGTCAATTCTTAGTAAAAGAAGTCACTGGTAAAAGTTAATTGTACAACTATCCGATCATTAAAGTGTTAGTAATCAAAATATCAAGTACTAAAAGATTTGTTATTTGCTACATATACTTTTTCATTTTAGGAAGATATAATACCTGTCGGTTAAAGGAGTGATGACAAGACGTGGACAATTTCCAATATATTCATAACTATACTTTATTATCGAATAAATAATTCTAACATAAATATCATTTTCCCAGTAATAACGGAGTTGTGCTAGCCATTCAAAATCCATTTCATTAGTAATGCATTTCTCCATAAGAGATTTCACAATATCCATGGCATGTACATCAATGGTGATTAAAGCATTTAGCGTTGTTCGATTTTGCTTCGATAATTGACCTGTAATTTGTTAATTCTTGATATGAGATACAGAAATTACTATATTATTAGACGTACAAATTAATTCGGTGCCTTTACGTTAAATCAATTATAATATAAGTTTGTTTTAAATTAATTTCCTATTTTAAGATTTTGAAATGCAAAATTTTACATTTAAGAAACGCTACATATTTTGACAAAATAGATAATATAATCTCATAAAAGTGTATAAATTTTTGTCCGAAAAATATAACTAATAAAAAGTCATTGAAATAATAAAAAATATTTCGAAGATTAAACTAAATTCCACTATAAATATATGTACATTTTTTTAAAAAATATGAATTAATTGAATTAATTTGTACACTTAATATAATATTATAAATTATATTATTACAAACCTCTTACTAACTCAACCAATTTTAAGATTTGAGACTTTAATTTCTCATATAACAATTCCATTGCAAAAGGTGTTCTACTTATCAGGCAATTTTGCACTTCAAGACTCCAGTAGACTTGTGAAACACAGAGGACGATCATGCCAGGCCAAACAAGTACCCATATTTCTCGCTCATTTGTTTCATATTCTAAATAACTTAAATAAATCTCCTCTCTTACTGACTTCACCATCTGTTCTTCAACCTAATAAGTATCGTATTTGTGAAATTTAACCCAGACATAAGAAAGGCATAATCAAATAAATTTAAAATAACTTAATAGATTCATAATTCACTTTCAATTTCTCTAATAATGTAATTATACACGTTAGAGACAATTTCACAAATTTCAATGATTTTGATATACCCAGGTAGCTAAAGCTATCGAAAATAGATCTTGTCAGACATCTGCTACCCCGCATCTTATGGAAATGCGGTCCCGGCAAAATTGAATGAAACTGTACCATTTTGTACTTCAAGTCATACTGATCAAAAGTTGTCACTGACATGACCCGATTCAATGAGCCGTTTTTGGTAAAAAGATTCAAAAACTCAGAAATGTAGCCGACAGGCTACACAGGATCAACGACGTGGATGCGACGGGTGTCTGGTGTCCTTTGTATATGTACGTACTTACGTGCGTGCAATAACAAAGTATACAAACGTAGCACATGCAGCCACTGACAATAAGTAATTCATACAGTACAAAACGTAATTTCTTTAAATCATTATTGGAGTTTCTCTGATTAATATATAAGATTATCACGATTAGTAGTCTCACAAACTGTTGAACCAGCCCTAACATTATCAAAATGTTTCGTTTCTTTTAAATGCCGAGAAGACAGCGTAAGGTGGGACAAATTCTTATGCTATTGTAAGAAGATTTTAGTCAGCGTTACAAGACTTATAGATGTAAAATTTTAGTCAGCGTTGCAAGACTTATAGATGTAAACCAATCATTTGTTAGTCGAGCTTGTTCTCGTTTTCTAGAAATTGATGTTTTATTTACGGAGAGATCAAGGTCGACAACAAGGTTACTAACAGGTGATTAGACAGAGAGGTTATCAGATTGCAGATTCTCAATAATCCTATTATTACTACAAATCAAGTAATAAATGAAATTTTCGAACGTCAAGAAAGAAATCGTGTAAGTGATCAGATCATCCAACGATGATTACATAAAGCTTGTTTAACCCTTTGTCTACACACCTTATTTTTCTTTCGATTACTACACGCCTGGGTTACGCTAACCCACAAACTTTGTCGGCTCATATCACTGAATAAGTTCAATCAATTTCAACGGTTTTTTTTAAATTAAAAGAAAAACTCACAAGGGGACTACCAACCCTGGTAATAATGGATTTTTTATTTTTGAAGATCCTTTACATATATTGTAGAGGATGTCTCCTTCCTGTATACGTCGGTAAGCGGAAAAGTCATTTAGACGGGTCTTAGTTTACAAAAAAATTAAGTTGAAAAGGATCCCTCACAAAATCAAGGGGTTTTGGGTCCCGGTCAAATTGGCTGAAATTTTAGTATGTTGTACTGTTTGACCTCCCGATCAAAAGTCAACGGGACCTAGGTCTGAAAATCAATATTTTTTTAGATACGGTTAAAAGTCGGAAAAATGGCCATTTTCCGACATTTAACCATATGTATCTCAAAAACTGTCAATTTTTGGACTTTGTGCCCATTACGACTTTTGATTAGCATGATAAGAACTAACTTTTCTGAAAGTTTCAGAGGGTTGTGTGCAAGGTCCTGGACCCTTATGGAAATTAAATTTCGGTCGAATCGTCTAAAACTTTCAGAAAAGTTAGTTCTTACCATGCTAATCAAAAGTCATAACGGGCACAAAGTCCAAAAATGAACAGTTTTTGAGATACGTATGGTTAAATGTCGGAAAATGGTCATTTTTATACATATCTCAAAAACTATTGATTTTCAGACCTAGGTCTCATTGAGACTTTTGATCGGGAGGTCAAACAATACAACATACTAAAATTTCAGCCAATTTGACCGGAATCCAAAATCCCTTGGTTTTGTGCGGGGTCCTTTACGAGTGCCAGAAAACCCGGGACATTAAGGTAATTTTCACACCGAGCGGCGTGGAGCGACGGCGAGTGCCAATGACTCGTACGCTGCCGATCCGGGTCCCGTTATTTTTTTTTAATTAAATTTAAAACTGTAAATGTTCCTATAATAAATTGTGAAATATATACATATTATTTATAAATATTGAGAATTGCAAGTAATAATTTGTCTACTAATAATTCAATTAATGACATTATTTTTAAATTAATTTTTATGGTTTAAAGTATCGCAGCAAATTTTAAATAAAATATTTGTATTTAACGATTTAAATAATGTTTTACATTATAATATTTTGGTGGAGATCAAGTGAGTTTTTCCGTTACTTTTTTGTTTTAATGCGTCCTTTGGCTATCTGTAGAGTGTCCTAACTTGTGTCTTAACAATAGGACTCTAACTGCTACAGGCATCTCATCTCTGTTTAAAAGAGTGGGGATTGTAACCGTCAGCCGGACCTTGGTGAAAGCATCTGCATCGTTCAGTTTCATTCGTGCAATGTTCTTATAAGAACGTAAAAGAAGCATTGTAAGAAAGAAGCGTGTGCAAAAAATCAAAATGAAAATTAACGATAAATTAAAGGGTGAAAACGATAAATTAACGATAAATTAAAGGGTGAAATAACAAACGCATTAAAATATTGTGAAAGTTTATTAAAAAATAAAAATCTTCTAACAAATACACCTCCAGAAGAGATTTTTTCTTCTTCTATCGCAATAGGAGAGGAATGTTTTAATACAATAGTTAATATATTAAAAGAAAGAAAAATAATTGAAGAAGAAGAGCTTATCGTTTCAGACGAGATTAATGAATTGCAAGAATATGTCGATGTAAGTTTTGTTTTATTTATATCATCATTATTTTCTTAATTTTTTAATGAATATGAAAGTAAACATTAAATTATTTTGATTGCAGTGCATGGGTGTACCGGACGACGACGATGATTTTGTTGCAGAAGAATTTACAGCAGCACTTTTTGAATATATCTCTTTGTGGTATAAAGAAAAAGCAGTCGTTTTAGCAGCAGCTCATCCAAAATGGAGCCTCAAGAGTTTACAAACGCATGGACTCGCTCGTTTAAAACATAAAGAATCTGCATCGATGGAAAGAGGATGTAAAACGAGGAGAAACTCATTTTGATAAATGGTACTCCATCGAAATGTATGAACGATTTGTGGAAGCTAGGATATATGGAGTAGGTAAAATATTGTTACGCTCGCTTCCGGCAAGAAAGGAACACTCACACGAGATTTCATAACTCGGGAACTTTATTAATAGAACAGTGTAATACAACAGAGCGTACAGAAATCTGCCAGATACGCGCGCAAACACGTACGACAAGAACCGAGTCCTGTCAAAATCTGACGGCCTCCGGGTTGTTTTTTTCGTTGCCACGCTCCGAATGTCGCTTCTTCGGAAAATCAATATATCGATCCGGTCAGGCAGCTGACCGGATCTATCGGGAGTAACACTATTATAATTTTAAAATAATGTGATTTTTGCAAACGATAAATGTAAAAAGTATAGAGTAGGAATACAACACCGCTTCTAACCCAGGGGAAACGAGGGGGGAGCGGGGTGCGGTTAAGACCAGTTCGAGCTTTGATTCCGCCAAAGGCAATAAACATGCAATAATTCATAACAAGTGCTCAAAATGTGCGCCGTTGGCGGTTTGACAATGAGGTAATCTGTCATAAAAAGCGGATACCTCGTTTCTGATGTAACCGGATCGATGAATGCAGCTTCTTAAAGAATTCTTTGACGAAGTTGTTCTAAATTCCTCGATGCCGATCCGTAAACTTTGCTCTTAGGATATAAAAAATTGTCGAGAGATAAATCGGATGATCTGGCTGGCCATTCGATTTCTCCTCTCCTGCCAATTCATCGATTAGGAAACTCTGTATCTAATAAACGACGAACACGTAAACCGAAATGTAGTCCAGCTCCATCGTGCTGATACCATGTTCGATTGAAATTATCGCCTACAGTACGTCTAATAACGAGGATAATTTCATACCTCAGCATATCTTCATATTTAACTGCAGTTAAGTTTCCATCGATAAAAAAAAAGGGACCAATCAAGGTATTATTCAATATTCCCGTCCAAACATTCAATTTTTGGGGGTACTGTTTCCGAGCTTCTAACATCCAATTTGGATTAACGTCAGACCAAAATCTGCAATTATGTTTGTTTACGTTACGATTTAATTGGAATGTTGCTTCGACCGAACAAGCAATATTGAAAACAAATTGGGATCAATGTCTCTTCGCTCCATCATAACCTCGCTAAATTCAAACTGAAGATCAAAATCATCTTCACTCAGCTCTTGCACGAGATAAATTTTGTACGGGTGAGACTTTATTCGTTTCACAATTCTTTGCAAAATCAGTTTGATCTAGATATATTTTTAACCCTACAACTTTTGTCTGAAACATTTTTCTATAAAATTTATAATTTTCGAAATAATTCAGGGTACCCATCTTTCTGGTACACTCTCTGTCTAATCCGTCTGCGCGTTATTTTCTTTCTTTTCTTGATTGATGTTATTTCTTTTCTCTTTATTATAATAAATCATTTTATTAATCTATTCTAAATCTGAACGTGTTCTAACTCATCTGCTCCGAACTCTAAACTCCGACGAGTTATTCCATGCCAATATTGAGCTTCGGAAAGCAGATCGTTTTAAAATTGTATATTTTTCAGCTTCCTAACTGAGGATGACCTCTTAATCGAAATTATTATGTATTAATTATATACGTAAATTATATATTAATTATAATATTATATATAAATATCAATTAATTTTATTTTAAAAAGTTAATAAAAAACCTAATTATCAGGGCTGGTTATATGAATGCAACAAGATGTCCACAATAAGAACTTTATTATATGATAGTACAAGAGAGTAATAAAAGAAGTATAAGCCAAAAATACGAATAACGGAAAAAGAATATGAACAATTTAAACTAGATCTAGACGAGAAAACTTTCAATACAGTAAAACCGAGTAGAGTGAATAGAGAGATGCGTTGATCATAAAACTAGAGCTTTGTTTCCAACACTTTCCCTATCGATGTGCCTGATAATTTTAGCATTTCAGTACAGCAATTATGTTTGATCTTTGATAAAGGCTTAGTTAATACACTGACGCAAAATAAAAACGGGACAAAAATTTTGATCGAATTTTTAGGCAATTTTTAAAATGACATAACTTTACGAAAAATCATCTAAATTGCATGAATTTTTTTTTTAAATTAAAGGTTAAAATCTCAGCTTTAAAATAGTATATATATTTTTTTTATTAGGAACATTGATGCAACAGGAAGCTCTTAAATTAAAGGGTATGTTTCAGATTTTAAAATTAGCCAAGTTTGGAAGTGTGCACGGACTTGGATAATTTTTTTTTCGAGCATGTTATATACATCAAATGAAAGCCGAATTCTTCCCCTTTAATTTGATGTTGCTGATTGCTATGCGATTTTTTTTTTACTGAGATATTAAGGTTTGAAGAAGAAATAGTCATTTTGTCTTTGATCACTTATTACTCGTAAACAAATCAACATATAGTACTTTGCGAAAAAGCATTAAACTGAAAGTCAGCTCTTTCAAACGCTGTTATTGTTTTCTTCTTAGCCTTACTTTTTCTAACCAAAAATTAAGTTCAAATGTCATGTAAAAAATCACATATTTTACGTTTCTTCTTTAATTCGATATATTGTCATGAATAAAGATCCAATCAAATCGCTAAAGCAAAGTTTTATAGTTCAAGTATACCACAATAAAAAACAATAACTTTTATCAGCTAAAACATTTTTATTTCATGTGTCCATCGTTCTTGAAATTGTCTAAATTGCTAAAAACTAAAAGCTAGCGATATTGCGTTAAAGTTAAAATTTAAGTTTGAAAAATGCATGTTTAATTTCTTGAGCCGTTTTTTCTTTATTTATTTTCTTTATATAGTAAGCAGATCGATTTTCTTAATTTTCAATAATTTAAGTTAGATCTGCGATCAGAAAGTCAAAATGACCATTTCTTCTTCAAATCTTGATAACTCGGTCAAAAAAAATCGCACAGCAATCAGTAACCACTCAAATTAAAGGGGAAGAATTAAGCTTTCACTTGATGTATATCACATGCTTCAAAAAAAATTATCCAAGTCTGTACACACTTCCAAACTTGGTTAATTTTAAAATCTCAAACATGCCCTTTAATTTAAGGGATTCCTGTTGCATCAATGTTTCTAATAAATAAAATATATACATCATTTTAAAGCTGAGATTTTAACCTTTAATTTAAAAAAAATTCATGCAATTTGGATGATTTTTTGCAAAGTTAAGTCACTTTGAATATTATCTAAAAAATTCGGTCAAAATTTTTGTCCCGTTTTTATTTTGCGTCAGTGTCAGTAATCATCAAGTCTGTTCTTATATAACTGACTTCAACTTTACCTTTTTCTTGAACTTTTTTAACAAAATGGTGTCTTAAATCAATGTGTTTACTCCTATCATGATAAACAGCATGTTAACTTAAGTGTATTGTACTTTGATTGTCACAGTATATAATAGTAGGATCTCGTGCATAGTCCATAAACGCAGTCATATAACGCAGTAATTTTTTTAAGTAAATTGTTTCTTTTATGATCTCCGATAATCCCATATATTCGACTTCCATCGTTGATAGGGCCACGGACTTCTGTTTCTTGGCCTGCCAACTAATTGGACTCTTCGCCAAAATGACAACACATCCGGTCTATGATCTTCGGTCGTCGACATCATTTGCCCAATCAGCATCAACGTAGGCACACATGTTTTTATCATCCCTCTCGTAAGTTACTCTATATTTTATAGTGTATTTTATATAACGCAATACTAGCTTTGCTACTTGCTAATGTGTCATACCTGGTCTCGAACAGAATCGGCTCAAAGCGCTCGCTGCAAACTATAAATCAGGATGAATTGCATTTGCCAAATAAATTAAACCGCCGACAAGTCCCCTGTATGGTTTGTCTTCCATTTTTCTCATCTCTTCTTCCGTTTTCGGTTCGTTCTTAGAAGAAATCTTAGTAGTTGGTTCCACAGGTATGACTACCGATTTGCAATCATACATTCCGAATTTTTTAAGAAGATCACTTGCGTACCTTCTGTGTAACAGTTTTAACTTTCTTGTGAGTCCGTCGCGTTCAACATTTATTCCTAATATATTGTTTTTGGCCCCAAGTCGTTCATTTTGAATTTAATTTGTAGCTTCTCCTTTATTTCGTTTAGTTTATTATGTTTCGTGATCCTATTAATATTAGGTGTACAACTTTGCTTCTACCGTCTTTTTTCGAAATTCGAGGCTTTATTGTGAAAAAGTGGTTATACATTTACGATTCAAAGTATTATCCGTCACTACTTTCTCCCATCTTTCGGGCAGCATACGAATCCCGCGTCGAAAAAACTGGTCATCTTTTGAGGCAATCCACGAATCGATCCAAATTTGACTTCTTCATAAGAACGGAAGTGCTGGTCAGCCAGGCCGTGTGTCATTGATCGAAACAAGTGAAGAGATAGTCAGAGGAAGCAACGTCTGGAGAATACGGCGGGTGGGGTAGAATTTCCCATTTGAGCGTTTCTAAATATGTTTTGCAACATGTGGCCGAGCGTTGTCATGCTGCAAAATCACTCTATCGTGTATTGCGACCGTTTGTCTTTCAATGCTCGGCTCAAACGCATCAATTGCTTTTGATACCGATCGCTTGTGATTGTTTCAATCGGTTTTAGTAGGTCATAATACATTACGCCGAGCTGGTCCAAATACAGAGCCGGTCTTCGACATCAAAATCACCGTTCTTGAAAGCACTCTCGGCACGTTCTTTCACCAATAGCGGCTTCACCATAAGTATTTGAGAGCATTCGATGAGCCTCAGCTGCAGATTTCTTCATACTGAAGCAGAAAATTAAAACCTCCCGCAAATGACGAGAATTTGGCTCGTAAACTGACCTTTTGAATCGAGAATAACTTTATGATGCAGACACAAATCGACTAATATTTCGATGGTGTTGTGTTTACAAATGCCTAAGCTTATTGTATGATATCTACGATCTATTTATTTCGGCCACCATTTACCGC
Organism: Tetramorium bicarinatum; assembly: GCA_928718305.1. Classification (NCBI taxonomy): domain Eukaryota; kingdom Metazoa; phylum Arthropoda; class Insecta; order Hymenoptera; family Formicidae; genus Tetramorium; species Tetramorium bicarinatum. Next base: position 2,351,992 of record OV788323.1, read on the forward strand.
TACAGCCATCTATTGGAAAATGGCGGAAGCAAAGTTGTACACTTAATAGATCGTCAACATAGACTATAATTAAAAGATCACTGTCATTGTTCGAGATCGCCTCGAACGAAGCGAAAATTTAAATTGTTAAAAGCGAGTAGGAAATTTCGGGAAGGCGAAATTATCGATTGTTTGTTTCTTTAGCCTATTGTTCTTGGTGTACATTCCTTTGTATTTTTCATTGAAACGTTCGTCTTGATTCTCGATTGCTTTCGTCAACAGAGTGAAACGGAAGCATTCGGGGAAGAGAAGGAGTGTTTTCGTTGAAAGCAGCTAATTGCTCTTCAACGATCGCTACCACTAATGACAGTATTTTGAATGCTTATTTTTCCGCAAATGTATGAAGAAGTTGAGAAGAGAAGGGAGGGTATAAAACCCCGACCCGTGGGGCTCGCAAGGCTCTCGCTTTGCTAAGTTTCTATTCAAGTCGATTGCGAACAGTCTTGCAGATCCGCGCTATTCGGTGAATCTAGTGTAGAGCTGTTTTTCGTCTTTTGCGACAATGGACATTCCTCGCTGTCTGCGAGTCGTCTGTCTCGCGCTCGCCTCGCGGTTTTTATGGATCCTTCCGCGAAATTCGCGCTCGATACTCCAAATCGAGGAATAATTCAAACAACTCGCATTAATTTTGATCTTTCGGAGAAAGTGTCAATCAATTTGTAACTGAACTATTAAAAGAGGAGGAAACTCAAACAAAGAACCTTGAGTGCTCATTTAAATTGGAAACCTCGCTCCTTAAATCCCGTGCATTTCACGCAGTCATCGTTGTCTACGTAGACGCATGGATCCTGTTCCGTCTTCTTCATTTTGATGCTTGATAAATAATCCATCCAATTTCTTATACCATTCATGGCTAGATTGTCATAATCTGTACAATGGTTGCTTTAGCATGCATACCTTATCTTTCTGTCCTTTAACGGAAAATAACTCAGGTTGATTCATGTCTATTTCTTTGGATAGATCGCCTTGGACATAAATAATTACGTCCATTTGATGGGCGTTTCTTTTTGGATACATGTAGCTAGGAACATACGTATGGTTTCAAATCTTGCTATTGGTGTGAACACTTCATTAAAGTCACCCTTTTTCTGTTCATCTTTTCGTACGACTGATCTTGCTTTGTAGTGGATCTCTCCACTTTGTTTCCTCTTAATTTTAAATATTCATCTATAGAAAGTACTTTGGTATTTTTCAGTTGATCTACCAATGTACAAGTGTTATTTTTTTTTAAGAATTCGTATTCATGCTTCATTGTGGCTAGTCATAACTCTACTTATTTTCCCTGTCAAATATATCTTCTATGTCGTAAGGTTCATCAGGTGTGCCAAGTTTGATGTTTCGTGGAATAACTTTCTCGATCTCCCTCGATTGTCTGTTCTTAGAATTTTGAGTCGGCCAGGAGCTCGTTTGAGCGCAGTTGTTTCATCTGTATTATCTGATTCTTCTTCACATGATGGTGTTTGATCCTCACCCTCTTGTTCGTTACTTATAACTTCTTCATCTTCTTCCGTTATTTCTTCAATGACTTCTGTATCTGTAGATTCAGGGTTTAACTTCAGTATGTTTATTGGAGCTTCGACATAATCGTGTTTCTTTACTTTTTCTCACTTAATCTTTTGTTGAAACGGATGTCACATTGTTTAATCACTTTTTTGTTCCTGGTTTTCAAAGTAAGCCTTTGCTCCCTCTGAATAACCTAGTAAATATAATTCACCTTTAAATTCAAATTTGCCTTTCCACAGCCCTTTGTTAAAAGCAACTACTTTATTTCCGAATATCCTCATGAATTCTACTCTATGATTTTCTGTTACTCCATATTTCCATCGGGGTGATTTCATTGAGTAGTTTGGATGGACACCTATTTCGTATGAATACAGCAGTGTTTATAGCTTCGGCCCATAAACTCTTAGGCAATTTTGATTGGATTAACATACAACGACCCATTTCAACTATCTTACAATTTGCTCGTTCAGCAATTCCATTTTGATGTAGTGTGTATTCAACATTAAAATCTCTTTTAATTCCTTCCGCCTCTAGATAATTTTTGATAATCCTTGGAAACATATTCCTTGGCATTATCCGTACATATTCTTTTAATAAAATAACCGGTTTCTTTCTCAACTCTTTCTTGTAATTTTAAAAGGCACACTGAAATACTCTGAAAGTAGCTATATGGTTGCTTCAACCTTAGCGAAGGTAGCTGTTTTATGAATGTTACAACCATAATGATTATTCTTAGATACAGTTCCTGCGATCATAGTTACATATATGTTATTCTAAGATAAGATAAGAGCGTGGATTTTAGTTACGAGTAACATAAATTGTAACTTAAAAATATTTTATCTTGAATATTAGCTACCTTTGGAAAATAGAAATAGAGTCCTTAAATCCAATCCCTTGAACATAAAGCTCGCAAGTTATACCTATAATTTACACTGTACAAAAAAAAATAATGTGCAATATGCACACTTTATTGTATAAAAATTTCTCGCGATGATAAGCTGTAATGGAGCTGAACTCTTCTAATTTGTGTTGTACCGTGTAACCATATCCTATAGATTTCTCAATCATACTATTTGTTGTACAGATCATCTGACAGAGGTAACAATAATCCTTCGATTGAGGCAATCATATATAAGGGTATTGTAACCAAACCTTATTATCATAAGAATTATAATTGTAAGAACCATATAAATGAGTATATCTTAACCCTCAGTTATTAGATTGGGTCTGGTAGACCCGAGTGTATTTTTCAAGAAGTTATTGTTCCGAAATATGATATGGTACGGGGTCAAGTGGGAAGAAAAAACTTACGGCCCCTCTCTACTATTCTACGGCTTAAGCAAGCATAGTCCAGTCATAACTGCCAAGCTGGAAAAAATAAAAGATTTTGTCCGGGTATCGTAGACCCAGTCTAACAATAACGTCAGAAAAAGTGTGTGCTATTGAACTCAACTGAAAGATAAATTTGTTATAAATTATTATTTACACATACAAAATAACAGCGACAGTGTTTTACTGAATTTTACATAAAAAAAGTGTGATAATAGTGCCATAAAATTGTAAATTTTTAAAAATAAAAAAAATTTTTTTATGTAAAAATATGTTTTCAAGTTAATTTTGTATTAATATTTCGTGTATTATTATGTTTGTATACGTTATATATAAAAATAAAGTGCCTTATACGTGAAAAACTGTAATGAAATTGTATTGAAATTTACTGATTTTATTTGGCAAAAAAAATACTTTTTTTTAAACAAATCATGAAATGACTCAGATCCTTAAAATACAAGAAAATTCCATTTGTCACTTATAAAGTTCGTTTATCTTATTTTAAAGCAAAGATACAAACGTTTGAACCAAAGGCGATTTTTTTCAAAAAGTACGTTTACGTTTTTAAAAATATTTTTAAATCGAATTAATTTTTTATATTTTAGATAAAATATTCATTTTCTTGAGATTTTGAACTTTTATTTTAAAAAAATTTAATATTGGTAGTTTTGACTCCGAGATATGAGCGATTGAAAATTGATCGGATAACGCAGACCCAGTCTAATAACAATGATAAATTTTTATAGTATAATAACTGAGGGTTAACAACTGCATTTAATATAATATCAATATAACTTGAATTTACATTTTTTTTTTCCAAACACAGAAATGTTGTAACAACTATAGTAATTTTTTCCGTGCAACGAAGATATCTGAGCATTTTTTAAGCATTCCTACTTGTGTGTATCTCGTATAGTCATCTATAAATGTTGCAAAGTATTTAACTCCACCAAGAGATTCAACGTCAAATGGGCCACATATTTCAAAATGTATCAAATCTATTTTGTTTGTATTCCTATTGGTGGAATCCTTATGTGGTAATTGATGAATTTTCGCTTTATCGCAGATCTCACATACGAACTGTCCGCAAATTGGGTTCATGTCCATGTTCTTCATTATACCTTTTAGTTTTAATTTGTTTAAATCACGAAAATTTAAGTGTCCATATCTTTCGTGCCATCACAATTGTTTATCATCCACGTCCGATGAATTATATAATACTTTATTAATTACGTATGTCGATTGATTTTCATTCAGTACATATAATTAATCTTGTCTTTTCGCTTGGTTTATGACGGTTCCAACTTCGCGTTTGACTTCTGCGTGATTTTTAGTGAATGTTACGGTATAACCATGATCAGTCATACATAGTACTAACAAGAGGTATTTTTGAATTCTGATACCAGCAAAGTATTCTGCAATTTGATTTGATTCGTGTTATTCTTCAATTTAACGCTTAGTTTTACAATACCTGTTCCAGTCGATTCTATATTCGGCCACGGTGCCTATTTCGCATTTTTCGGTATCGTTTAGTTCGATAAACGACCCCGTCAAATCCTTATGAAAATTTCGGTCAAAATAGTTGAAAATTTAATATGCGGTAGTTCTTGACATCCTGAACAAGAATCTCAATCAGCACCAAGTCCAAAAGTAGCTCTGTTTTGATCTACGACTCGATGAAAGTTGAAAATATGAGCATTTTCGCAGGAAATAACGTACTTAGCTGTACGTAACAGACTTTACATAGGATTTTCACTCTTTTCACTTTGATACTAATGTGTGCACATTCCAGGCTAGAGAAGATGAATCTCCATGATCTGCGGGCTCTACCTGGTGTATCCCAGGTTGCCTTCAATGGAGTTCCTCGAGACGTCTATGAAGTTAGCCCCCATTTTTCGATTTTGAATATTTCTTTAGTTGTTCCAGGTTGTTCTATGTTTGTTCTACGTATTATTCCAAAGTTATAAGTCAAAAAAGAGAAAAACAGGCGAAAGAAGCAAAAAAAACGGTTTTTTTAGTAGCCCCCCATTTTTCGAAAAATCTAACTTTCTTTGTTGCTCTGAATTGTTCTGGTTGTTCTAAACACTGTTCCAAAATATTGATTTTCCAAAAAAAAGAATTTCAGAAGAGATAGCAAAAAAAACAGTATTGCGGGGTCAAATAGTATTTACATCTCTACAGCTATAGCAATTATTTTTTTGAGTACAAAATTATAAAATCTAACTGAAAACACATAGAACAACTCTCATTTTTGCCGGAACAAACGTACAAAGGGCATTTTACTCTTAAAGGTAGACATTTCATGTTGCTTTTTTAACCGAAAACGTGGCGTTAGCGCTACCAAATTGTAGAACAATGGCAACTAGACCTAGAACAACCCGGAACAACTCTCGTTTTCGTCGGAACAAACATAAAGGGCATTTTGATAGCGTTGACACCACATTATCAGTCGAAAAAAACAACATAAAGTGTCTACATTCAAGAATAAAATGCCCTTTGTACGTTTGTTCCGGCGAAAATGAGAGTTGTTCTATGTGTTCTCAGTTAGAATATATAATTTTGTACTCAAAATAATAATTGCTATAGCTGTAGAGATGTAAATACTATTTCACCCTGCTATACTGTTTTTTTTGCTGTCTTCCGAATTTTTCTTTTGGAAAATCTGATGGAATTGTTCTGATAAAAATAAAAATAAAATAGACAATTTTAAATAGTTTAAAAAACGAAAGAGAGCAGAATATTAATGAAAACGAATTTGAGCATATAAAAATTAAGTTATGTGAGAAATTTATTCCTCTATATAAAAGAAAATGAAAGACTGTTGCTCGTAACAAAAAACGGTTTGAAACAAAATATGCGACGTTTTTAAAGAAAGATTTTATTGTCAGGTTCAATACTGGTTTAAATCAACCCTTTCAGAATAATTTACAACCTTCATCATCTCTTTTATCAGAAGTTTCTGCACCAGAAGAAAAAATAAAAACAATAAATAAAAAAAATCGTCCACGTTTATCTTATGAGGATAAAACGAAAAAACGACGTGTTGAAGACCTACTCTCAAAATATAGTGTTGACGAACTTATTGCAGCTGCTAAATATCTACGAAATGAATCCGATAGTGATTTGGATACGGTAAAATGGAAAATAAGTTAGAGGTGCTGAGGAGATGGATGGAGGAAAAGGAGTACGAAGTGAAGATGTTAATTGGAGGATATTTTAATGAACAGTGAAGAAAGATGGAAACGTGGTGTGGTGGGGAGAGGAGGGGAAAGAGATGAGGAGAGAATCTAAAGATAGAAAAGTAAATAGGGATGGGAGAAAAATGGTGGAGTTTATAGGGGAAAGAGGATGGGCAATTTTGAATGGAGGGTGAGAGGAGATGAAAAGGGGGAATGGACGTACATGGGAGGAAGGGGAGAGTCGGTGTTAGATAGATTATGTGCTAGTAAGAGAGGAGGAGAGAGACGAGATGATAAATATAAAGGGGATAATATAGAGTTGAACCATCACCCTTTGATCATAGAGTTGAAGGGAGAGGGAGGGGAAGCAAGGAGAGAAGGGAGAGAGAGGTAAAAATAAGTTGGATAGAGGGATATGGGACAAAGAGGGGAGAGAATGGTTTAAGATCTAGATAGAGAGTATAGAGACAGGTGAGGGAGAGGTGGAAGAGGAAGTAAAGAAGATGGGGTTTAGAATAAGAGCTGCATTGGAGGAGATTGGGTGGATGCAGAAGGACGAGACGGGAAGAAGAAAAACGAGATGGTGAGATGGAAAATGTAGAGAGAGAAAGAGGGGAGATTAGGAGGGAGTTGAGAGCGTGGAGGAAGGAAAAGAGTGTAGGGGAAGAGTACAGAAAAAAGAAGGAGTATAGAGAGCTATGTGAAAGGAAGAAGAGAGAAAAGAATGAGAGGTGGGAGAGGATGGTGGAGGAGACGAAGTTAGAGGGACAAGTCTGGGAGATAGTAAACAGAAAAAGGAAAAAAATGGAGGGGATAAATGAAAGGATAGGAATGGGAGAATGGGAAGAGTATTTTATGAATTTATTGGGAGGGGTGGAAGGGAGAGTGATTATGGAGGGGAAAGAGAAGGAGAGGGGAGAGAAGACATAAGTAGAGAGGAGGTGAGGAGGGTGATAGGAAAAGTAAAAAATCGGAAGGCAATGGGGATAGATGGGGTGCTGAATGAGGAATGGAAGTATGGTGGAGAGAGGATGCTGGAGTGGGTGTGAAGGATTTGTGCGAGAATATGGAAAGAGAAAGGGTGGCCGGAGGAGTGGAAGGAGGGAGTTATAATTTCGATAATGAAGAAGGGAAGTGGAGAGGTGGTAGAGGATTACAGGGGGGTGACACTCATGCCAACTCTACACAAGATTTATGTATCGTTATTAGCTGATAGGTTAAGGGAGGAGGTGGAAGATAGGAAGCTATTGTCCGAAAGCCAAGTGGGCTTTAGAAAGGGAAAGGGGACAATGGATGCGGTGTATGTAATGAATTACCTGGTGAATAGGCAAGTGAGTAGAAAAAGGGGGGCCTTGGTAGCGCTGTTTCTAGATGTAAAAGCAGCATTTGATCCGATTGGAAGAGAGACGGTAGTGAAGGCGAGGGAAAGAGGGATGAGAGAAGGATTAGTGGTCAGGGGGGGAAGTATTGTTACGCCCGATAAATCCGGTCAACTGCCTGACCGGATCGATATATTGATTTCCCGAAGAAGCGACATTCGGCGCGTGGCAACGAGGAAAAACAAACCGGAAACCGTCAGATTTTGACAGAACTCGGTCCTTGTCGTACGTGTTCGCGCGCGTATCTAACTAGATCTATGTACGCTCTGTTATATTACACAGTATCGTTAATAAAGTTCCCATGTTGTGAAATCTCATGCGAGTGTTTCTTTCTTACCGAAGGCGAACGTAACAGTATTATGGAAGGCAAGGAGTAGAGTGAGGATAGAAGAAGAGACGGGGGAAAGTTTTTGGACGGCGAGAGGTGTGAGACAAGGGTGTCCGCTGAGTCCAATGTTGTTTAATCTGGTGCTAGCGGATCTGGTGGAGGAGATGGGTAGAGGGAGATAGGGAGGTGTAGCGTTGGGGGACGGAAAAGTCTTCACACTCTCATACGCAAATGATATGGTGCTGATAGCGGAAGGAGAGGATGAGATGAGGAGTATGATGGAGTGATTAGAGAGATATTTAGACAGAAAAGGTTTGGAAGTTAATGTTGAAAAGACAAAGATTATGAGATTTAGGAAGGGAGGAGGGAGAAATGGAAGAAGCTGAAATGGAGATGGAAGGGAAAGGTAATTGAAGAGAAATAGGGAGTACAAATACCTGAGATACACTCTGCAAGCGAATGGAGGGGGGAGGCAGGAGGTGCACGTTAGGGAAAGGGTGAAAAAGGCGGCCATGGTGATGGGTCAGGTTTGAGGAAAGAAATCAGGATAGGGAAGAGGAAGTATGGGAAGGCTTAGGCTAGGTGGATCTGGTTATATGACAGGTTAGTTTGGACGGTAATAGGATATGGAATGGAAATTTGAGAGTGAAAAGAAAGAGATAAGGTAGAGAGAGTTCACGAGAGATTTTTAAGATGGGTGTTAGGAGTGGAAAGTAGATCCCCAGGGTATATGATTAAAGAAGAGCTAAAAAGAGAAAAAAATGAGGAGTAGAGCAGGGCGGAGGGCGTGGGGTTTTGAGAAAAGGGTGAGAGAGGGTGGAGAGGAGAGTTGATTAGAGAATGTTTGAGAGAGATGAGGGGGAGAATAGAGGGGGATCGGGAGTTGTCAGGATGGGAGGTAGAGAGGATGGATTTCTTTGGGGAGAAAGGAATAAATGTAAAGGAGATGGAGAGGGAGAAATAGGAGGAGGGAGCTATGGGAGAGGAAACGGAGAGGAAATTGCAGGTGGGGGAGAGGTGGGAAAAATAAGGTATGCAAGGTACAACATATAGTACAAATGGATTAAGGAGGATGGTATCCCGGAATATTTAAAAAAGGGATGGGGTGAGAACAGATGGAGGAGGAAAGCGAGGTATAAACTAGGTAATGAGATGTTAGAAGGTACATATTGGGAGGAGGAAGAAAGGAGAGTATGTAGATTATATGGAGGAAAGCGAGAGTCATGGGAGGGATGTAGGGAGTGAAGGGAAAAAGGGGAGCGAAGTTGGCAGGAGGCAGGAGAATTTTGGGAGGAAACGGAGAGGGGGGAATGTAGATGAGAAAGATGGATGAGGAGAGAGGAAGAGTAGGGGAAGGGTGGAGGGGGAAGGGGAGAGTGAGGGTGAGGAGAAAGGAAAAGTAGGTGAAGGGCAGAGAGGGGGGGTGTGAGGATGAGGAGAGAGTGGCTGAGTGATGATTGAGAGGGTGTGAGTGTGAGAGAGAAGGTGTGTAAGAAAGGAAGGGTTTTTGTAAATGGAAACGGAAGTTTACAAAACTTCCGTTTCCACGCCTTTTCCTATGCGCGCAGAGAGATAGGACTGCGGAGAGAGAGGGCGTAGTAGATAGGAGCGGCTAGGGCGTGTGTGTGCGTGCGCTTTAGGTAGGCGTATGTAAGGGCTAAATTGAAGATGGAGAGAGTTTGTAGTAGGAGAAGAGAGGTGGGGAGAGAGGTTGCGAGCGAGGTGGTGCGGGGTGGTAGGTTAAGCGTTGAGTGTAAAAATTTTGTAAAGATTTTGTAAAGGTTTGGGAACGTTTCTATAGAAAAACGCCATTCAAGTCCTGAGGGAAAGAATAAAGTTATCTATCTACAATTAATAAATACAAATTTTATTCAGATATATTCAACAAACTTCATCTCTCGTGTATCACAGTAGAAAATATATGATTTAATGTAAGTTTTACTATACAATGCACAATGATTGATGGTAAAATATGTAACATTTTAACCGGTCAGAAATCTTCAAATTGTTGCAACATTTGCGGAGTAGGTCCTAAGAATATAAATAATCTGGAATATGTTAAAAATCTCTTATGTAATGATAATAATTATAAATATGGACTTACCACGTTACATCGTTGGATTCATTTCATAGAAGATTTCTTACATATTTCATACAACTTAGATTTTGAAAAAGGCTGTGCAAAGGGATATGATAAAATTTTGAAAATTAAAAGAAAAGAAATTATTAAAAAAAATTAAAAATCTAAATTATTAATTGTAGAATTAAAAATCTAAATTATTAATTGTAGATGTAGTAAAACAAGAGACAACTAACACTGGAAATGTTGCCCGTTGCTTTTCTGCAGAAATAGAATCTGTAGCTGAAATTATCGGGTTAAATAAAAGTTTGATAATACGACTGGGTAATATTTTACAAGTGTTATCGTGTGGGAGAGAAATAAATTGCGAGAAATTTGAGAAATTGTCCAGATACCGCTGAACTCTGTATTCATTTGTATCCCTGGTATAAAATGTCACCATCTGTGCATAAAGTTTTATTGCACGGTAGTAATATTATAAAACATTTTGGTTTGCCAATTAGTTGCCTCTCGGAAGAAGCGCAAGAGGCAAATAATAAAATTTTTAGAAAAACTCGAGCTCAAAATAACAGAATGAAATCACGAAAAAATACTAATGAAGACATTATGCATTACCTGCTAATTTCATCAGATCCTCTCATCAGTAGCATAAGAATAAAAGAAGAAAGAAAAATTAAAGATTTATCCGCTGAAGCTAATGCTCTTAAAAATTTAAAATAAAAGATAAGTTTTAAATTATAAACAAATAATTATAATAACATTAAAATTACTAAATAATTCCTAAACTATAAAAAAAGTTTAAATGAATAGTGCAAAAAAATTAAAAAGCAAAAAATATAAAAAATATAAATAAAAAAAAACAAAAGATTACACAAAAACGAAAAAATAAAAACAATTAGTCAAATAAATAAGCAAAACCTCTTTTAATGTGTAATACCTCGACGCGGTGAAAGAGCTCAAGTATTGCATTATTAATACAATAATTAAACAATGTAATAAAAGTCAGTCCTATCGTTAAGAATTAAATAAGTTTAACAATAATGCTTGTCTAGTATAAATAAGACATAACTAAAGTATTTACAAAATTTTTACTTACATTATTAAATTTTATGTCCCAACAGTTATGAGACCTTCTATTGATATTATTATAAATGAATTCTATTTTTATTTTTTTATCCATAAATCTTTAAGAAAGATTTTAAGTCTGTGTGTGTGTGTGTGTGTGTGTGTGTGTGTGTGTGTGTGTGTGCGCGCGCGCGCGTGTGCGTGTGCGTGTGCGTGTGCGTGTGCGTGTGCGTGTGCGTATGCATGTGCGTGTGTCTTTTGATGCAAATATATTCAATATCGCAGAATTCCAGTAGTTTGACAAACATTTTATATCGGCCATTTTAAATTTTAGTCTTATCTTTAAAAAGTTGCAGGTTTATGATGTAGGAAAATTTATAACGAGAAAATTTTTAAAAAATTCATCAAAATTGATTAAATATTAAACCATCAAGAGATTTTTGTCCAAAACAAGTATCTTTTTTCCCATTGTTCACTGAGTCAAATTTTGTAACCGCCGGCATGAGTAGTTTGGCGGAAGTGAATCACGCCCCTAACCTCGATTCGAATTTCGAGTTCTCTGGGTTAAGTGCGTTTCCGCCAGTACCGTCAAATCTTAAGCTTAAGCCGCATGCATTTAACGGAACGGTTTCGTTACGCGAATTTCTTTCGTAATTCGAGTTGATCGCTCGTGCTAATCAATAGGATGTGAGAACGAAAGCATTCGTCGAGTCTGAGGGGGAAAGCGCGCTCGGTTTTGGAATCAATTGAAAATTTGGAGAGAATGGAGTATCCTGAGTTAGTGTCGAAATTGGAAATGCGTTTCAGGGAAAGTTTGAATCCTCAAAATTATTACACTCAATTCGCTAATAGAAAACAAAAATTCGGAGATTTCGCGACTCTCGGTACAGACTTCAAGAGATTATCGAGTTTTGCTTACCCAGAGTGCCCTTATAGTGTGCGCGATAAATTAGCATGCGCGCAATTGACTGCTATCTCCAACGGTTTTGTTAAACGAACTTTGTAGTTGGAGGGTTTAACATCTTTGAAATTAGCAATCGAGAAAGCTAAAGCAGTCAAAGTTATTTACGCAGAAAATAATCACGGAAATTTTGAACAATCAGAATCTAATTCTGAAACCGAAGAAAAGGGAGAGAGTAAAGAAGAAAGTGAAAAAAGCTAGAATGGGCGTAATAAATTTCTCAAAAAGGGGAACCAAAGAGAATGTTGGATTTGCGGAAAGACTGGACATTTTCGCGCTGATTGTCCGGAGAACGACGTGCACATTTAAGAGAAAGAGTTCTTTTTTTTTAAAGAGGTATTGAGAAGAAAAGCTGTTAATTCTGCTTATTTTCTCTATTTCAGGAAAAATTAATTTTTGAGGAGTAAAGAGGACTTTGTTCCCGCTCCGTTGTGTAAATTATCCGGAAGAGAAAGAGGCAAAGGCTAAAAAAGACCGCCTCGCTCATGGTTTCTGACCGTGATTTTCCCATGGGCTTAAAGTGAGTGTCGAGGCGAGGACAGAGGTGCCTTTAAGGGTAGTGGGTCCACGGAAGACATTTTTCCTCTCCTGATCTGAATCAAGAAAGAAGCGCACAAGACTCAAGCTGAAAGAGGAGCACGGGCGACGAAGGGCTGACTCAAGAGGACACTCCAGGAAAGTCTGGCCAGCTTTCCAGGGAGCGATGCCTTCGTGGGGACCTCGAAGCCGAGTTGGAAGGACGTCACCAGGTAACTTGCTGGCAACCCCCCAAGGAGGTTAAGAAGGCGTCCAGGATTCTCGGGCAGACTTGAGGAGGACCCTCTCGATGGTGTGCCACTTTGTCGTGGTGAGAGAGCTCACTCGCTCCTTTGGGAAGGGTGCTAAGAACACACCTTGCCTCCCGGTAGGGAGGCGCTTAGCGCTCAACGCGTCGTCAGAGGCTTGCCTCAACGCTGATAGGGGATGGCGACTCTGATTTCAAACGCCCGGTGGCATGGCACCGTCAGGGGGAGGTTTGCTCTTCGCCCATGAGCTGGAGAACGAGCTTCGATCCGGGCGCTCCTCGTTGGAGGTTGGGCCACTGGGCGCGGGCTAGCCCGGCCAGTGGAACACTTTCCGGCATGGGGCTTTGGAGGGATGGAAGTTTAGTCTCTCAATGGAGGTCGTCGGTTTTGACCGGTGCCCTCGAGGTAGGGACGCCCGTCGAGACCGCTCGTATTCCGAGGCGGAGCTCGGCAAGTGGAATCGCGCGGAACCACCTGGACGTATTCTCGGGACTGAGTCCGGCAGTCGGTGAGACTGGCCTGCAGTGCACGATGACCTTCTTCCCCAAGTCTGGGGGGACACCTCGTCCCTGTATGGCTGACAAGGAGATGCCGCCAACTGCGAACTCTACTTTACTTTTAAATGAGTTATAGTGCATTTGAAAGGGTAGGTCGCGAGTATAAATTGTGCCAGAGCTTTTGGGTGTATGGGCTTAGTTTCAGAGAAAATTAATTATAAAAGTGTGTATTTTTCAACTGTACGGTAAGTACAATGGATAGCCATCATTTTGCATGAAGCGCGCTAGCTGTGCAGGTTAGGCGTGCGCCTACTATTTTGCGTCCGTTGCGAAGCGAGTTCAAATCCGCGTAGTGACATATTTTTTTTTTAAGGATAGATGACTGTTTATGAATAAGTTGTAAATTTATTTATTCTATTTCATTCCTTACAATAAAAGAACATACATATAATGAAAAATACCAATAAATTTTGTGTTTTTATTGTATTATTAATTTATTGTAATGTGTCTTTTTTATATATTTTTATATATTATAAAATTCTGACATCGCTGTACAATGTTGCGGGTAATACTTTGTACACATGCGCATTCTTTCTAACAATAAAAGAGAAAGTAAGGGTTCTTCGTATCGCACATGCGCACAACAACGACTTAGGGCCGAGACGTTAGGTCCGTTGGATTCTCTTCACTATTCTCATGAATATCGATCAATAAACAAGTTTTCAAGCGTTCTTTGCGTTAAACTGATTTTATATAGTAAGAATAGAAGTATCAAATGTAGATTTGTTCTTAAAAGAACATATCCAAGCATTGGCAAAATGTGATGTTACAAAAAAAGATTTAACTGACAGCATTGCATATTTTAAAGGTAGATAATTTGTCTGTATATTTTTATAAACACTCACATTTGTGAATATATGCAGAAAATAAACGAAGATATTTCCTTTCTTGCAGATATACTAATAAAATTCGATTTGATCTATGCTGAACCACCCAAAAAATTTACGCATTCGGCTAAAGAGGTTGCTGGAAAATTATTTGAAAATTTCGTTTCAATGTTAGGAAAATGTATGATGGTGGAAGAAACGGAATATTTTTCGACAAACGAGAAAGAAATAGAGGAAATTCAAGAAGAGGAAATGCAAGAATCGACATCATCAACGTCGGAGAAAGATTATGTGCCACCTGAAAAAGTTTCATGTCAGGATAGAGTGACATGAAATTAAAAATTGTTATGACCGCAAACCAGCATCCAACGTGGAGTTGTCATGGTCTACAAAATCGATTTAAACAACATTTACGCAACAAAAGCGATATTGCACGGTTTAAAAAAGATGTGATAAATGGTGGTACTTATGTGGATAAACTGGAACTTGTGAAAAAATGTGTCTATGATCGATTTTCTGAAGCTCGTGACCAGAAACAATTAGTAACAAGGCGACAATTACAACAGTGAGCTATGGCTACTGCAACGCAATTTCGAGATGCAGACGAAACAGAAGGAAACATTTTCCAATTTACAGCATCGGCAACTTGGTTAATGAGTTTTATTAAAAATTATGGAATATCTAATCGTCGCGTTATACGTTATATATCCAAAAAAGAAATGAAATCTCCAGAAGAAGTTTCCAAATCTGCAATACAATTTCAAAACTTGATACAATCAATTTCTATGGATTACGATTCTGATTATATTATCAATACAGATCAAACGGGTCGTGAGTATCGAGTTAATGTTTCAAGAACGTACACACATAAGGGCGAAAAATCTGTAGAACTTTTTACAGGCGACTTGAATAAGATAACCCATTCGTATACTGCTCAATATTCTATGACAAAATTCGGAAAATTATTAAATAAAGTTTTTGTATGTTTATAAGAACCGGGAGACACATTTGGAGTCCGTGTCAAAGCAGAAGTTGACGAACTTTGAAAATTATGTAAAAATGTTATTGTCGTTTGTTCAAAGTCGGGTAAACTGACCTCTCGTTTATATCAAAAATATTTAAAAACAGTTGTAAAACCGCATGTTGGAAACAATTCTTTCTTAATGATTGTCGACTCTTGGGGGGGGGGGGGGTCAAAAAAATATTCATATGTACAATGAAATTTTTGTAAACGATGAAAACAAACCAACATGCAATTTGCAAATAATACCGCCAAAATGTACTCCAATCTGTCAACCTTGCGACGTCTATTTTTATAGGCAAGTAAAAATTATTATAAAACGTATTCAAAACTGTCCGGATATTATGGTTAGCGAAGAAAAAAGAGAATTAAATTCGCGATATGATGCTATTCGAATTTAATCATTAACTTATTATTTATTATGTGCTCCGCAGTTTATAAAAATGATTGAATTCGCTTGGTACGCGTCAAAACTAGCTGATAAACATGACATATTTTATAATGTTAATCAATTGTGTTTTCCGGATATACATAAGAAAAAATGTATCTGCAATACACAGACTTCATTTATAAAATGTTCATGCTATGCGATCCATTTATGCTTCGAATGTTTTTATGTACAGTATCACCCGCAACATTTTACAGCGATGTCAGAATTTTATAATATATAAAAATATATAAAAAAGATACACTACAATAAATTAATAATACAATAAAAACACAAAATTTATTAGTATTTTTCATTATATGTACGTTCTTTTATTGTAAAGCATGAAATAGAATAAATAAATTTACAACTTATTCATAAACAGTCATCTATCCTTAAAAAAAAAATTTGTCTCTACGCGGATTTGAACTCGCTTCGCAACGGACGCAAAATAGTAGGCGCACGCCTAACCTGCACAGCTAGCGCGCTTCATGCAAAATGATGGCTATCCATTGTACTTACCGTACAGTTGAAAAATACACACTTTTATAATTAATTTTTTCTGAAACTGAGGCCCATACACCCAAAAGCTCTGGCACGATTTATACTCGCAACCTACCCTTTCAAATGCACTATGACTCATTTAAAAGTAGAGTTCGCAGTTGGCGGCATCTCCTTGTGAGTAGGAAAGGATTGAATCCCCAACCGAAGCCCAGTTCCCACTACCACAGAGGATTACCAGAGAAATGAATAAAAGAAGGGCGAACGAATCTCCGACCTTAATATCGAGTGGAGAGTAGAGACCCTCTAATCAGAGTCGCAAAATAAGTCCGAAATAATTTTGATTGGTTGCAATAAGTTAGAACGAGAGAAAGAATATGTTTGTTTCATTCTAACTTACAGTTTCTTTGCTAAGAAATGGCGTCGCCAACTTAACCTTCACGACTATTTCGCGACTCTAATTAGACGGTCTCTAGTGGAGAGGAATGGTTGAGTCAATGAAAGAGAAAAAGCAAAAAACAGATAAAGAAAAAGAAGAAAAAAGTGAACCGAATTGTGGGCGAGTCTGAAGGAATGACCAGAACTACATCTATGGAAACCATCACTTCTGAAAGGATAGGAACGGACCTAGCAGAAGATAGTAGGGCTCCGTCAAATCTTGATTATCATGGCGGAATGTTAAAAGATCACGCTGCTTTAGCGTTGACTGAACTGGCTAAACAAGCCTTTTCTTAGCTGGAAGAACTTGACCAAATGAGGAGCAAGTCTAGGAATCTTCAGGAAAGGATCAGTGAAAAGATGAAGGGGAAAATTGCCTCAATCAGAGAAGCAGTGGCTACCTTGACAGGGAGAGCAGATGCCAGTGGGGCCACGGTGTTTCTTAAAATGAGGAACAAAACTCACCGTGCAGTTCAGGGCAACAAAGCAGCAAGCCTCAAGACTACAGACTGAACTAACACAATCACAGAAGCTTATTAGTGAATTGCAGACGGAAGTTAGAAGAATAAGCTATGGGCACTCTCCAGCAAAAGAAAGAAAGCATCAAGGAGGGAAGAGGACTCTCAGTAGAAAATTCCCGGATGATAGAAGGAGGGATCCATCTTATGTAATTGACATAGAAGAGGAGATTACCGCGAAAACTGACCCACCTCCCTTAAAGAAGACGCAAAAAACCAGGGGAGCTTTTACCAAGAAACCTTGGAACGAGAGCGATCGAAATCCAAACCCATAACGGCTGTGGCCGGAAGTGAAAGATCAAAGAACGATGAGATCACTGGCAACCTAGCTGCTAAGAGATCCGAGAAAAGGAAGGCCTGCAATAACAAGATTAAGAAACAGAGCGAGGTCTTACAAAAATTAAGAAGGAGGCTCGATAATCCCAGCTCGATAGAGGATCCATGGACTGGACGAGACACAGGAGAAGAAATCCCAACTGAGGACGATGAGGACTGAAACCAAAGGCTAAACCGCGCATTGTAAGTAATGTGCAAATAAAGCCATCTAGGAGGACATGGGAAACCGGCAATAATCAAGAGGAAATTTGGGCCACAGTCACCAAACGTAAGAGGAGTAAGACACGCCCAGAGGCGAAAAAGGCAACGAAATCAGTCTCCAGAGACAGAAGATGGTATACTCGGATGCAGGAAATGCTAGAAACCAGAAAAAGAATACGGTCAAGAGACGACCATCCCATAGCTGTGGTCATTAAGAACATGTCCTCGGTGCAGTCCTATGCAGAAATCCTGAGGAAAGCGAGGACACACATGACCTGGCGGACATGGGGATTGATGCCCCAAAAATCAGAAAAACTGCCAATAGTGATGTTTTTATTGAGGTTGCGGGATCAGAACATGGTAGCAAGGTGGATGTATTAGCCAGCAGGCTCAAAGAGGTTGAAGGAAGAGATCAGCGTTACTCGCCCCTCAATCAAAGGAAAGCTACGTTTTATTGGGATCGACGACTCAGTCTCCCCGGAAGAGATTGCAACCATAATATCCGAGATCGGCGAATGCAGGCGACATTAAGGTGGGAGAAATACGGCCTATGGCTTGGAATGTCATGGGCACAATGTCCACTGCAAGCGGCCTGCCGAGTTGCCAAAAAAGGGAAGGTTCGGCTGGGATGGACCACTGTTTATTCGCCAGTACAGTTATGAAGAAGAAAGAAACCAATGAACGAGACCCCGCTGGAAGCCAACACCAGAACGAAAACTCATGATGCACGAACGCAACTCACGGGGAGACAAAGAACTAGAAGAATGACCTCACTATAGCTGAAAGGAAGAAACAAACAAGGATGAACGCCAGAAGGAAACCGCGAGGTACAAGCGGTCAGGATCTGAAGAGTAGAAATGTTAACACGGACTCAGCACCCCTCTCCATGTTACGGAGCCGCCCGAAGGAAGGGTGTCATTGGGGGTTTTAGTGGTGTATACCGGGCTTTGCACGGAAGACAGGAGGCTAGCTCCTGTCTCTCCAAGCCCGAGAGTCCCACACTCCCCGCCGAAATGATCGGCGGGGGTCAGTGCGTAATGCATTTCCCCATTAAAAAAAGACTCGAGGAGGAGAGACTCACGCCGAACTATCTCCCTGATTGTCGGGACAATCTCGAAGAGGGAGGATAGTGTTGCGCGGTCGTTCTGCAATACTTCTTCGACCGTGCGAATCAGCTGTGAACGGATCATAAAGATCGATCGATCGTTGCTAGCTCCCGTCTCCAAGGCAGTGTTGTTAGCATTATTACAATTGTAATGTTTTTATTACGAACTGTGTTTTTTTACTACGTCGTTACCACTTTTTTATATTTGTTACATTTTTACGACTTTACGTATAATTTTATTTTAATTTCATTTATGTAAAAATATAAATTAAAAAACAATTGCTTTGCCACAGCTGAATTTAGCAATAGTGTAAATTTTTAACACAAATATCCATAGTTTCAAACATCAATGGGTGCATTTAGTACTACGATCGCTCACTCAGCGCTCAGTGAGTTCTTGCATATGATTAATGTATATTTTTAGTTCTAAAGGAATATGCCAATCAGATGCAAACGCTCCCTGACTGCTCAGTGAGTGGTCGTAGTACTAAATAATGCGTCCAATAGCGACAAATGTCAATGTCAAAGACTATGTAAGGCTGGCTTTACATGAAACGTAACTTGCGTAAGCGTAATAATTTGGGCCGACTAATCACAACATTTTATTTGAATATCAGCGGACGCTACAGATAATGTGATTGGTCGGCGCAAGTTACGCCCCATATGAAGCCAGCCTAACGGTGTCGTGTAAACGTAGTCAATAAATCAAATATATAATTAGGTTGTAACTTAACCTAAAATTTTCCCTTTTTTTTAGATTTTAGGGTAGCGAAATCATTAATTTAATTTACGTTAATAAAAATATCTTATCTGCTTTTTGATACGTAATATGGATAAGTAAGTATACATTTTTACTTTGAATGAATAAGTTAATAAATAAACTGTTTTATTTTGATAATACAGGTGGCTAATACGAAAACCAATAGCTGGCTTAAGCAATGAAGCAGCTAAAGCTGTAGAGCTAAACAGCGATAGTTCTATTAATAAAGAAAATATTGAGCTTGAGCCACTGAATAACAGTTCCTCCACTCTTGATGAAGGTATACAGAGTATGATAAAGTGACACAAGATGAGGAAATGGTCTCAGATATTGAAGCCTCAGATATGGAGTTTTTAGATATTGAGGTTCAAAGCTCTTCTGTTGATTCAAAACTAGAAAAGCTAAACACTCGAAAAAGAAAAAAGTATGAACAGAAGTTTAAACAAGAGTGGAAGAGTAAAGTAGGAAACTGGTGTAAAGAAGAAAGTGGAAGGATTTATTGTAAAGTTAGCAAAAAATCTTATAAAGGAGGTATTACTCATCGAACGCCACAAACTAACAGATTTTCATAAAAATAATGAGAAAAAAGCAAACCTACCAAAAATTACAAATATTTATTCTGATACAACAAAATTAGAATTAAGAACTAGAGAAGCCAAAGCTCATGCAGCAGAATTCAAATGTGTTATGTTCTTGCATGAGCATAATTTACCTTTTATGCTTATGGATCATTTACCGAAATTTTTACCGACTGTCTGTCTGTAGTGACATTCAAACACTAAAAGATATGAACATTGCAAGAAGAAAGGCTACTCTCATCACTACAGACTGCTTTCAGCCAGAAGCAATAGAGGTTGTAACAAAAAGAGCTATTGAGTCAGTTTGATATTCACTTATTATTGATGAAACAACAGATGTTTCTACCAATAAATCATTGGCAATTGTAATGCGTTTTTTTTTTAAGAAAATGATTATGATCATTTTTTTTGTTTGATCAAAGTAAATAGCTGTACTGCTGAAAGTCTGTACAATGCAGTCATTGAACTTTTAGACAAGCATAAAGTTCCAGTGGAAAAAATGCTTGGTTTTGCTGCAGATAATGCAAGTGTAATGATGGGCAATATAAAAGGAGTTCAAGCACATTTCAAGAGACACAATCCTAATTTGTTTGTGATGGGATGTGTGTCACTCTTTTCATCTTTGTTCATCTGCAGCTGCTACTAAACTGCCACCAGAAATTGAAGATTTTGCAAGAGGAATATATAACTTCTTTAGCAACAGCAGTCAAAGACAAAAGTTCCTAGAAAAACGAAAAACCTTATAAGATTTTCCCAAACTCGATGGCTATCACTACAAGTAAGTTTTGTATTTGAATTCGAGAAATTCTTTATTTGTTTATTCGTTTTGTGTTTTGTAGAGTGTAGTCAACAGAATTCTAGAGCATTGGAACTCTCTTATCCTTGTCTTTCAAGATGCTGTCTTCTCTGAAAATCTTGTGAGTTTTCAGTAGTAGAGAGCACCAAGTATTTTCCTTCATTGATCACTGACGTAAACAGTTTAGATTTTGAATGGAGGCTTATTCCAGAATGTGATGATTTAAAAAATTTAAGCATGGACTTTGACGAATTTTGGAAAAGTATTTTTGCTATGAAAAATACTTAGGTAATCCAATGTTTCTACATTTGTCTGTTTTGGTTAAAGGTATTATTAGTCTTCCACATTCTTCTGTTGCGGCAGAACGTGTATTCTCAGCCCTAAACTTAATAAAAACAAAAACTAGAAACAGATTGAATGTGGAAACATGTGATGCCATTTTGCATTCTAAAAGTCTATTAGGCAATTTAGAATGTCATTCATGGCTTCCTAGTGAATCTCTTATGAAACGAAAAGTTAAGTACAGGAAATAGTTACATAAATAATAATTACATATCTTTAAATTAGGCCGGCTTCATATCTTAGCAGAAAAGCAGAAGCCCAATCAGAACTCTCACTCATAGTAGGCAATATGTAGTAGTATATACCAATACATGTATCTACTATGAGTGAGAGTTTTGATTGGGCTTCTATTTTTCTGCTAAGGTGTGAAGCCAGCCTTAGAGTAGATTAACTATTTTAGTTTAGGAACAACTTTCACCTCATGGCTGTAATTGTAACCTGAGTATTATTTGAGTGATAATCTGATAATGATAATTTATCTATTTATATAGTTCCTAGAAAGAAGAAAAGTTTAAATCTATATTTTATTACATGTTTACTACTACTAAGTATTTTTTGTTTTCTTTTTGAAATTTAGTAAGTTGTAAGTTCTTAAGGCAATAATTAGGTCTTAATAAGTGGAAATACTAACTTTTTGTTTGTTCAGTAGTACTTAAAATAATTAATATTTCTCAAATTGCTATAATCCTGTGAATGTTTATGTTGCAATACTTAAAAAAAGTTGTACAATATGTGATGATTTTTTGTTTATGGACAATATAGTATGTATATACGTATATTTCTTTTTTAATTAAAGTTTGCTTTTATTAAAAAATTTTAGCTTGTCCCTGCAACCCGCAATACACGCAATGGCTGCGTGTATTGCGGGTTGCAGGGACAAGCAAAAAAAAGCTGCTTTGCAACTGTTGTAAAAATCATGAATTGGCGTATGCTCTTGATTTTGATAAAATCTAAGAATATATACTAATGAAATTCGCGAATTTTACAACAGTTGCAAAGCAGATTTTTCTGCAGAACGCAGCCAATGAGTGGGGTCCGATTAACCATGTTGCTAATCAAATTAAAATAAAATCTTTCAATGGCTGCGTTCAACAGAAAAAACTGTTTTGCAACTGTTGTAAAATTCGCGAATTTCATTGGTATATACTCTTTTCCAAGATCAAGAGCATACACCAGTCAGATTCACGATTTTTATAACAGTTGCAAAGCAGCTTTTTCTGCCGAATGCAGCCAATTGGTTGGTTCAGAGGAAAATGTTTAGGTACCGGTCGCTGTGAGTGGCTGTGATCAATTGCAACGTGATCAAACAGGACGCTCCCCACGCAATTCTGTGAGTTTCTTTTCGGCAGGTTTCTCAACCTAAAAGTTACCAAAGTTCCTATTTTAGTACGAAATTTTAGGTTTTTTAGTTACGACATTTTTTATTCTGCTAACAACACTGCTCCAAGGAGGATCAACAACTGTTACACAACGCGCAGATTTTATCTCGGACTCCTGTCAGGGAGGACGCGCTTTTCTCGTTGTATTCTTATTGCTTTAATAAAGCTCCTGTTCACCGTTTCTTGGAATTGTCATTTCGCGCGCGCGACCGTTTCGCGAGTATTTGTGTGAACGAGCTGAGACAGGTGGACTTTCCGGCGCGAAGTGCAACAATATTATGAGATATAACTAAAAAAAAACTCTGAATTACGCTAACCCATATGTAAGTAAAATAGGGTGGCCAAGATAGTGTGGAGTTTGACGGCTAACAAGGAGAGGGCGCGAGGGCTGGGAAACGGATTGGAATGAGACTTAGTTTCATGAAAGTTCTTCATCAACACTTTATTGTGGTGAAACAATAGGGCGCACTTCTCAGCCGTTTTCGAGAAAAACGACTTTAAAAATAAGCGAGCGGGTAATGTACTGGTGCGTAAACGTCTATTTTCGTTGAGCCGGCGCAGTGCAGCGGCTGCGGCAGTGGACTGTCGAGCCGGCGACCCGCGTTTAACTCTCGATAGAAATTCTTTTTTTTATTTTATTTTTTAATTTTGTAAAATTTGAATAAAAATTTAAATAACAAAACTGTTTGTTTTAATAAATTTTATGTTTAATTTTTGGGAAATGTTTCCTTTATAAAAATTATTAAATATACTAAATTCTTATATAATATAATAAGTATAGAATTTATTTGTAATATTATTATTACAAATTTATAATAAATTATTATAAATTTTTAATAAATACATTACTATTATTATTTTGTTTTAATAAATACATTACTCTTACGTTATTATTATTGTGTTTCATTAATTCGATAGTGCTCCAAAGTATTTATTAGTAATAATAATATTACAAATATAATTCTATACTTATTATTATATTATATAAGAATTTAGTATTTAATAATTTTTTTTAAGGAAACATTTCCCAAAAATTAAACATAAAATTTACTAAAACAAACAGTTTTGTTATTTAAATTTTTATTCAAATTTTACAAAATTAAAAAATAAAATAAAAAAAAGAATTTCTATCGAGAGTTAAACGCGGGTCGCCGGCTCGACAGTCCACTGCCGCAGCCGCTGCACTGCGCCGGCTCAACGAAAATAGACGTTTACGCACCAGTACATTACCCGCTCGCTTATTTTTAAAGTCGTTTTTCTCGAAAACGGCTGAGAAGTGCGCCTTACTGTTTCACCACAATAAAGTGTTGGTGAAGGACTTTCATGAAACTAAATTTCATTCCAATCCGTTTCCCGGTCCTCGCGTCCTCTCCTTGTAAGTCAATAAGAATGTACAAGTGTACAAATGATCTTGCAAAGGCCATAACAAGTAAAAAGCTAAATAGTAAGATATAAAAAGTTCATCCATATTTCAACGTTACTTACATTTCAAAATAGTTGTTTATATTTTTTATCGTAACTGATTTATTTACGTCTTAAATTTTACTGCCTAAGTTATTCTATGTTTCTTTTACGGTCCCTTTCCTTTGAATAGAATGAAGCTTATTCTATTCTACCTCTAAATGAAATTCAAAAATGATAGTTGAATTAATACTTGAATTAGCCATTTTTCAACACATTCACGTGCCGCTACTGTTGAAATAATATTCTTCAATGTTACTTCTTCTTTATCATCACTGAACATGGAATAAATTTCTAGCTCTTCACTGAATCTGTAAATGTTTAGTAAATAATAACAATAAATATAATAATAATTAGTTAATATTAAATAATAATAAAAGTAATAAAAGTGTATAAATGAATATAATCACTTAAATTGTTTATATAATAAATAATAATGTAAAAATATACAATTACTGTTAGATGGAAAAAATACCCTAATTTATTGATTCCCTCGAAGCATTTTTTCAAGTGTGGTTGAACACGTAATGGTTCTTTAGTTTCGGAAAGAATCTCGAACATATCATCATTACTAAGAAAAAAGAAACGCGGGAAAAATAATCTTTTCTTCTCAAGATAATCCAGCACACCTGCATTAACTTTCTCCATCAGTATATTTGCCTTTTCCATATTTTCTAACAGTCCTATCTGTAAGAAACAATTCTATTCATAATACAGTAAATATTGATATATAAAAAATTCAATATTAGAGAAAAATATGCATATACGATCACAAACATTAATGCAAAGTAAATGTAAATATTATAATATTTCAATACAGGACCCCGCACAAATCTTATGGAAATGGGATCTCAGTCGAATCGTCTGAAACTTTCAGAAAAGTTAGTTCTTACCATGCTAATCAGAAGACATAATAGGCACGAAGTACAAAAATGGACAGTTTTTGAGATACGTATGGTTAAAAGTCGGAAAAATGGAGCCATTATAAATATCTTTAAATTTCTTCTTCATGTTAATTAATATGAGGTACTCCACATTAAAGAGTGTTTACGATCCAATCGATTGCGTAACGCGAATTTTGCCGGTCCCGTCTCGATGAGAACGCGAGGCGACGAATGTGAAAAGATCAAGATCCTCCGAGGATTTCGAAATATCGGAGAAAGATGGAAAATAGAAAAAGAAGTCACTGAGGAAAAACGTGGATGAAAAGAATGTCACACATTTATCACACGTTAATGATGAGGTTTATTCAGCTTTATGCGAAGCGTCCAATTTCGAACAAACACAACTGTCGTCTTTCGGACGCCAGACGAATAGAGTGCGCGCAGCGCGATATCGGCCGAAAATCTTCGGGTTCTCGCGCACGTGCGATCTGGAAATCTTGAGATCGATGCAACGGGGCGATCGCGCTTTCCGAACAAATGTAGGTGGAGTGACCTTGACCGTACTGCACTTTTAATATCGAGTCAGCTGAATCTAAGTATAAAACTTGTTTTGAAAGAAATGTATTCGACGAGCTTTGAGTCTTTCCTTGATCTCCATCAACCGCCGATCGATCGATTGTTACCAGAAAAACACGAGAAATAGAGGGAGTGAGCGATGTTCCAAATGGAGTAAAGTGCGCTCAGGTCTGGCTCCATAACTTTGTGGACCCGCATTGAAACGTGGTGTACGCTTTAACAAAGAGAAATGGTTTTTCTATATTTTTTCAAGAAGAAGTAGCTGAGAAAGACAAAGTTAAGAAAAACAGGAAAATATGAGGTGTGTGTAAAGCTGGCGTATCATTTGGTGGAAACTCACTAATTATTGAGAGTTCTGAGTAGATTTTCAATACTTCTATAGTTCCTGATAGATAAAACAAAGAGTTCTGTCCATTAAAGCAAAAAAAAGCCTTAGTGCAAAGTAAGACGCTAGGTTCACGCAGCGTCTCTTTGTCCTGCGTTGATTTCCGACTAGATTTCCGTAGGATTTTAAAAGATCTATAGTTCTGTAGGGTAGAATGTAAACTTAGCTATTAAGAGATTTATTTTAGTTTCGATTTTTCTTTAAGTTCAGTATATTCTAATTAGATCAAAAGGCGCGCTTTAGTTTTATGAGAGTTAGGTTTTGACGATTGGCGACACTGAGGAGAACAGAGCGGCAAGGCGGCGTGAGAGAGACAGAAGATTAAGTTATTCGAGGGAAGTCGACACGAGAAGGACGTGTATCTCAAATTGTATTCCTCCTATATTTCTTATAATTAATAGAACCTGCTTAGACCGAACGTCAAGTATTTGTATTAATCACCGATATTGTTAATTAATTTGTAACAATAAATCCTACAGTTCTAGATGAGTTCCAGAAAAAGTTCTGGAGACAAACAATGTTATTTTAATTTTTAAATAATTTTAAACACCGCGAAATGTATGTTTCAGGTATATAAGTGAAACACTGTCTGAATTTCGACAGTTCTGCGAGTTCTACAATTTTTCTCGGGTAGTTCTGATCGTATCCAAAAATTTTCTAAAGAGTTCTGGCAATTTGCATTATTACTTAATTTTTTAAATAATTTTTAAGTCCAAAAATCGCGCGTTTTTTTATATATGGGTGAGACGCTGTGCGGTATCTCAAAGTTCTGATTACAGTATTATATTTTTCAAGTAGGTACGAATGTACTTAATCGCTTTCCGAAGAGTTCCGATGAATATTGTTATTTATTATTTGTTTAAAAGTTTTTAAAGTCCAAAAATCGCGCGTTTTCTCATGTATGGGTGAGACGCTGTACAGTATCTCAGAGTTATGATCACAGTATTATATTTTTCAAGTAGGTACAAATGTATTTAATCGCTTTCCGAAGAGTTCCAATGAATATTGTTTCCGATGAATATTGTTATTTATTATTTGTTTAAAAGTTTTTAAAGTCCAAAAATCGCGCGTTTTCTCATGTATGGGTGAGACGCTGTACAGTATCTCAGAGTTATGATCACAGTATTATATTTTTCAAGTAGGTACAAATGTATTTAATCGCTTTCCGAAGAGTTCCAATGAATATTGTTTCCGATGAATATTGTTATTTATTATTTGTTTAAAAGTTTTTAAAGTCCAAAAATCGCGCGTTTTCTCATGTATGGGTGAGACGCTGTACAGTATCTCAGAGTTATGATCACAGTATTATATTTTTCAAGTAGGTACAAATGTATTTAATCGCTTTCCGAAGAGTTCCAATGAATATTGTTTCCGATGAATATTGTTATTTATTATTTGTTTAAAAATTTTTAAAGTCCAAAAATCGCGCGTTTTCTCATATAAGGGTGAGACGCATTAAAAATTCTTTGTCCGTAAAAATATTTATATTTCAATTATTTTATAACTGACTTTATAATTGCTATTATTTCATGTTAAATAAATATATTAAAGAATATATATACATATCTAAATATATGCAAAACTTTTTTGTATATCGTTGTGACGACACAGAAAAGTGTCGTCACTAAATCCCCGCGGATGACCACCAGCCGATCACGGGGATACGGCGTGCACAATACCCACGAGGAACCGCGACATCACCACGGGCCAACGCAGGGAGGGGGCCGCAGTTACCAATATATAAGCCGGTTCGCACAAAGAGCCGGCACCAATTCCTAACCCGAGATCCTTCCCGATCCGGCCTCAGGTTACTACCGAGGATTTCCAAGTGAATCCTAAACGTGCTCCGATAATCTGTAATCGACGGAGACGGGCACAACCTCTCCGCAGCCTGAATCCGCCCGGCGTTCAACTTCCAACCACCGACCTGGTCGGCTTAAACCTCGTAACGCGACGCGACCGCAAATCTGACACCTCGAGAACCGCGCCCCACGTACACCGCCCGGGGGGCTCACTCGCGTCATTTCCGAACTCTGGGCTTCGACGAGCTCGTCCGCCACCACACGAGAAAAACGGATCTTTACATCGTAAACAAAACATATTACACATACATATAAAATAATAAAAATAAAGTTTGATACTAGACGGTCTCAATCCAAGATCCTCGCTATTATTATTAGGTCTTGCGCTAGCTCACTACGCCATATGGCACTGATCACTAATTGGCCTCCTTCTGCGAGCAAGTGACGCTGCAGAAGGAGGCCGCGGAGAGGGCCCGCGATCCTGATGCGAAGCCCGCCCGCCGAAGACGACGCGTCATCAAGGAGCCGAAAATCAACAAAACGATCTCTGGACGTCGACCCGTTCGGACGTGCCAAGAGACTCTCCCGTACATTACCAATTGTATTCCGAGCTAAATAAAGGGCTTTGTTTGTTGCTACGGAACGTGTCTTCATTTACGCGTCCGATCGCGAGTAAGTGCGCGCGCCAGTGCTTGAGAGAGTGCGCGCGGGTGCAACAATATTCTTGAAGCGTCTCCTCCTTTTTCATCTTGCGTCTTTCCAACATTCTATGTAGCTGGGCACTGCTAATCTTCGTTGAAAATTCTTCTGTTAGCACCTCTTTTCTAGTTTCTTCCATGTCTTAATAACATTTTTTCTTTGTACGAACAATTTAACAACACCCTTCAGATCTTTTTGCAAACGCCACCTTCTACAAATCGTTCCATCCGAACATAATACCTGCTTTCTCGAAATCATCGCTCGATCGGATATGAATCAGTTCCATTAAACGTGAAGATGGGAAACGGATGGGAGCGAGAGAGAACGAGAAGAACACCTTTGTAACAAACTGAAGCTGACAAGCGAAAGAATGAAGAATTTATGATATCACAATGCATTCAAAAATTCCAATCGCACGTGCACTCTTGAAAAGAATTGAGCCCTCCAGTTGTCATCAAGAGCGGCATTGCGTCGTGTTTATATTATTAGCGGTCGAACATCTGCACTCGCTATTCGTGTATAAACACGTTCGCAGCTAAACGCAAAAATTTTAACCGCATGTATACTCTTGAAAAGAATATGTATTCTTTCATTGAATTTCATATTTATGGTTTTAGCAGCCTAACATCGGCGCTGAGGAAAAGGATGTTATCAAGGGCGGGATTGCGGGGGAGCGCTGTGTTTATAATATTAACAGCCAAAAACCAGCGCTCGGAAAATTTTGAAAAGCTAGTCACAGAAAGATTTTGCATTTAAATATTTTGATGACAGGACCGAAATTTATCAGGGTAAACACTTTTTGGGTATACCAAAAAATTTTATGATAGTCGTAACAACGCCCCACTCTCATGACGCCATTCTTCTTCCCGCGTGATGTTATATCTCTGGCCCTCCCCCCCCCCCCGTCGCGTCCCGCTCTCTTCTAGAAGGACCTGGGTTAGAACCGGCCTATATATCCTACTTGTAAAATAATAAAATATTTAGTATGTGTTCAGACAATATATATTCATACGACAACAAAAAATATTTTGAAAAACCTCATAATGATGGTCCTGTTATAAAAGATCTTATTTCTGTACAACAGAATAAAATATTTCGTGGTAATGGATATTATTAGGTGTACAAATAAGTTCTCGGCCTTTTTTTATGAAAATAATTATTTATTTATTCCAAATGAAGATACCTGTTAATCGGGAAAGTAATCTCAATTTGCTTTTATACATTTCTCCCACCTCTCGGGCAGATGACGAATCCCCTGGCGGTAAAACGATGGCGGTTTTGAATCGATAAAATCGGTAATGCATTTTTCGACTTCTTCGAATGTTTTAAAATGGCTATCGACCAAATGATGTTGGAGCGATCGGAATAAGTAAAAATCCGATGGAGCAAGGTCCGGTGAATACGCCAGGTGTAGTAAAATTTCCCAGCCCAACGAATCTAAAGCGTCACAGGTTAGTTTTGCTGTATGTGGTCTGGCATTGTCATGCAGCAATACGACCGGCCTAGGTTCTTTGCCTGTGTAAGGCCGCTTACACTTAATTTCGTTGTTTAAATACTGAAGTTGACATTTATAGCGCTCAGCCGTAACAGTCACACTTCTCACAGGTTTGAAAAGTTCAAAATACAACACACCCTTGAAATCCAACCATATGCACAGAAGGAGTTTCTTGCCGTGAATATTGGATTTAGCGGTCGATGTCGATGGTTTATTAACCAACCGAATTAATCCACGATTTTCGCTTTTTCGGATTGTCATAGAACCCATTTCTCATTGCCAGTCACTATTTTATACAAAAAGTCTTTTCTTTTGAAGCGGGACAACAAAGACAAAGCTGTGTCGCATTGTCTCGTTTTGTTGCTTTCAGACAGCATATGCGGAAGCAACACAGCGACCCTCCTTCTGAATTTTACCTAGCTTTATCAGCCGGACGGAAATGTTTTGTGGGATAACCCCTAATGCAGTAGCAAGCTCCGCTTGAGTTTGGCAAGCATTTTCGTTCAACTGCTCCAAATCCTTATCTGCAAATTTTTTTGGTGGTTCTGCTCTCTCGAGGTCGAAATTTCCACTCCGGAACCTTTGAAACCATTTCTTTACAGTACTGATGGATACAGTATCTTTCCCGAATGCCTGACATATCATTTTCTTAGCCTCGGAAGTATTTTTTCCCAACTCGAACGCGAAAAGCATACAGTGCCTAATATGTGTCTTATTGCAACTCATTTTGTTTATTGCGCTCACGATGAATATTTTGTGGTTATGTTCAACTTTTAGTCCGGCAATATAGTCTACTAGGTTGGTATTATATAATCCCAACGGCAAGAAAATGTTTTCGTTCAAATATTTAATACAATCGTTTTTATTCTCAGGCCGAGAACTTATTTGTACACCTAATATATTAACTGCGACGATCCAAAAAATAATTGTATTTCTTTTGAAAACGGGCAGACGATGTCAATTTTAAATTTTATTAAGTCTAACTCTAATGAAATATATGTTGTTGGCAAAATGCTTTTGCTAGTGAAACTTGTATACACAACCTTTTGCTTCAACAAATTTAGATATTGGTGTCATGTGTGAAGATTTTTGCCTTCGTGGTTGGTAATTGATAAAATCAAAGCAAAGATATGGAAAATACCATATAAAAAAACTATTATTTTTCCGATATTATACACAGAGAAATAACACATGTATTAATATTTGTTTGTATGTAATAATAATTAAATATTTTACTCCAATAATTATGCTTTCAATTTTATTGAAATTATTTAGTTTCTTTATTTATTGATAGTTTATTATTTGGAAAATTTTTTATTTACAGCAACTATAATGGCGTATCAGATCGTGGAATTTGATGATGGTACAAATTGTTCATCATAAATGGTTGACTGAAAATAATAAGAAATGTGCATGGTCGTCATATACAAATCAATTTAAAATAAATAAATAAATTTTTAAAAGAATATCTCCTTCTGATGATTGGCCATTATATAACGCATTTTTGGTAGTTGTAGTTAGTAATATTATTTATAGATTGTCTCCTTGTGAAATCATATAAGTTACAATAGGTTTTATTAATAAATATAAATATAATATAAATATTAAGAAACAATTTTCAATAATTAAACAAGGATTTTACATATTTACTTTTAAGATGTAGATTAAGTAACTTATAAATTTTCAAATATTTCCAATTTTAAGTTAAAAATAGAATTATTCAACACTATTAATAAAAGAAAAACATTAAAATTATTATTAAATGTTCAATATATCAAAATATTCAGTAATATTAAATGTAAAATTATGAAAATATTTCTTTTTAACAAAATATTTTGTTTTCTTTTGAATTTGAAATTACCGTGTTAGAAGAATTTAAAAACCAACTTTTATGTAAATTGATAATTATTTTAATTTTTCACTGCCATATTGGATTTTCCACTTTTTCAAGTACAAATTTCAATTTTGTGTTTAATTTATGTAATTTTTGATCCTCTATATTAGATCAACCATTTTGGATTTTGAAATTTTGATCTCAGATTCAGATTTAGCAACTCAAGAACTCCTAGAAAGTAATGTTCTTATGATTTTATTAACCCTTTTGTCAAAAGTATTTTTACCCCACATGCTTTTTTGTCCAACAATTAAGGGATTAAAGATAATTATAATAATGTTTGGGATGAAATCCAATGTGCGACGTTAGAAGGACAAATTGTTATTCCTAAAAGGTTGAAAAATATCAGTAACGTGAGTTTCTCTCGAACTTATTTGTCAAACAGATATGTTTGTCAAAAATAGACAAACATCTTTGTCTTGATCGAAGAGAAACTCAGGTTACAAACAAACAATTTAAACGGCAGCTGCTAGACTAAAATATACGTAGGCATGACATATGTCAGCTTAGTACCAATCGCATGCGCGTATTCGCTTTCCGCGCATGGCACTTAGACTTACGCCCGAAGAGACTCTTGGCGGCCAATTGTAGGCGCTCGGGAGGCTCTTCAAATTTTCCAACCGAATTTACTAAAAAGTAACAGGAGAGGCATTGAGACCCCTAAAATAAAAGAGCCTGCTCCGAAAAGGCTAGCTCTTTCGAAAGTATCCGCTGAAGCTATCAACTCGTTGTTCGCTTACGTTATTAAGGAATCTGCGCAAATTCGCCGCTCTAAATTCGTGTAATCGACTTCATTGTAACCGCAACTCTTTTTTGGAATTTATTAAAGACTTTGTTAATTTTTGTTGAACATTTTGACTCTTCTTAATTTTTGGCTACCTATCCTGCCACTCCGCGAGTCGCAGAAACATTATTGAACATTAATCCTTTTGTCAAAAGTATTTATACCCCGCATGCTTTTTTGTCTAACAATTAAGGGATTAAAGGTAATTATAATAAGAAATCCTGAAACTATTGCTACTTAAATAATTGCAGAGTAAAAGATTAAATATACTCAATATTTCTAAATATTTTTTTATATAATTTAGATATTACATACAGCACCAGCAGTCTCGCGGACTCGAGGATCTTTCAAAACACTCTGCATCGCTTTGCGAAACGTTACGTCAATCTGGCTAAATAGTATTTCTTCATTGGGAAGCTGGGCTATAATGTCTTTACTTGTAAAAATTGGAAGCAGATACATCCATTGCATTTGCACCTGCAATTAAAAAGAATATGAATTTTCGTTAATGGTTCATTACATATCCAGAAAATAACAAAAAATTTTATAAAGAGAAAGTTCATAAATTAAGGAAAATTTTATAAATCAAGAGGCACAGTAGTGTTTCGCGCCAAGTGTACGCGCAGTGCGAGACACACCGTGCCTATTTTACACGAAACGCCGCATTGAGAGATCCTTCAATTAATTACACAGAAAAAAGTAGTCTGTCCGACGGACCAGACCAGTATATCCTTATGTATTTTGACCCGCTGAATCCGAAGTCAGAAATGTCAAAAAGGCTCATTTTTTCACCCTTACAATCTAACTAAACTAACCTTTAAAAAAAGTTAGGTTGTAGGGGTGAAAAAAAAGCCTCTATCTGTCAGATATGACAATTCTGACTTCGGATTCGGATTCAGCGGGTCAAAATACATAAAGATATACTGGTCTGGTCCGTCGGACAGACCACTTTTTTTGTTTTGTGGGGCTTTTTAAAGGTTAGTTGGGTAGTTAGGTTGGGTAAAACAAAAGCCTCTATGACAATTCTGACTTCGGATTCGGATTCAGCGGGTCAAAATACATAAGGATATACTGGTTTGGTCCGTCGGACAGACTACTCTTTTTTTTTTGTAGAGCTGTGTTATCGAATCTCAATAACGGCTGAACCGATCAAGTTCTAAGTAGGCTCATTTGATAGCTTAGATTCGATTTGTATGAGAAAAATGTCTTTATTTTTCTTCTACGTAGTCTATAATAACGTAGCTGTGAAAACCTTATACCAATTTATATTAAATTTTGTGAAATTTTGGCTCATATCACTCAATCGGTTAAATTTTAAGTTACCATTATTGTATTTTTTTATTGCTTCTTCCATATCTTTTTTGGATCAAGTATTATATTGTTGTTTAACTATTGTGCCTTAAAACAAAAAAAATTAAAATGTAGAAACAAAAATTGTTTTCCTAAATTGTACTAGTACAATTTATGGATATGCTATGTGGTACAAAATAGGTGCACACGTCACCATGAATTCAAATTTACCACGGAAAATTCTATTGACCGACCGCCCGACAAGAGACAGAAAAATATTATTGTCAATAGATGTATTTATGTACAAAAACTTATTACTCTATATTACTCTTTATCTTACACAGTATTCATACAAAATCTTTACAAATCATGTAAAAATTTTACTGAAAAACAACCAAAAAACTTATTTTTTCAATAATTTTTTTATAAGTAGCAGTACAATGACTTGTTTAGTAGCGCTTGGGATACTATTGTTTATTTCTTCTGTCGTGCTAATTACTATTACGGCTTATGAGAAATAGTAGTGGTACGATTTAATCGCAGGTACGAATTAAGCAAGTTTACTCTACAAGTGTTTTAAATGCAGAACATCAAGCAAAGGAGGGCCAAATAAAATTGGCCAAAATCCGCCCCACCTGACATCTGGGAAACCAATTCCATAGTGTTCCTTGATGTATATAAAAGAGAAAAATAACATTTATAATGCCGGGAAGTGCTGGGAAAATTGCTAGAATCAATATAATATCATAAAATGTTCTCCGTACTGACATCATGTTCTAGTTTTCTTTATTTCTGTACAATCAAAAGCTTGGGTAAATTGTAATATATATTATATATTTACGTTTATTTTTGACATTATGCGCAGTTTATACACAACAACCATTTTTAATAATTAAATATTATAATTTTTTTAATCACTCTTTGTCTATTCCAGGACCAACGATGAGGACTTAGTGATTACTGGCTCCACTTTGTTTTCTGCGGTGTCTAATCAAGCGGTGTCGAATCGTTACGTGTCCAAAAGTAGCTTTTGCTATGAGCGCTGAAGCATTTATAGAAGACATTTCCACAGATTATAAAGAAGTAAAACGAAGACCTAATAAAAAAAAAATGGAATGAAGCAATTACTGAAGAGATTTGTGCTTTAGAAGAAAATGGTACCTAGACTCTAACAAAATTACCACTCGGAAAGAAATTAATTAACAATAAATGATTTTTAAAATAAAGAGAAACAAGATCAACGATGAAGAACAATATAAAGCTGGATTAGTTGCAAAAGGCTTTACACAACACAAAGGTCAGATTATTACAAAACTTATGCTCCTGTAGCTCATCAAATAACTGTAAGGATTCTTCTAGCGATAATAAACCATCGAGATTTAATAGCTCGTCAATTCGATGTGTTACGTCCGGAGACTCCACGATTTCTTCCATTCGCGAAAAACAACCAAATAGCGAAGTTATATAGAAATTAACTCGAAATGCATTAAACATAGCCAATACATAATCGGCGGTCTCGAATATTTCTTTTTTTTTATTTAATACTAATCAATCATCTAAAACCCACTCCTATAAACTCACGTCGCCGATCTTATAAACCGAGGCACGAGTTATTACTTCCAAACCTAAATACTGCAATAGATATGTCATCGTATGACAAAACACTTCGAAGAAATGAGTACCTAATGATGATTCTAAGAGATGGTTGCGAGCCGTGTGCAACCTCTGACCTAAGTCGAACTTATAATCCAATAGGAGACCGAGAAAAGGGTAACATGCCCTTATTAGGAGATCGTAAATATTAAATGTAAATATTAATTACCAATCAAAGATGATCACTTGGAGATTTGGGAAGGGCTACCTTCCCCAAAAATCTAATATAAAAAGCGTGGTCCAGCGGAACTAGAACACACACTTCTTCTACTCTTCTTGACAGTCCTTTAAAGTGCGTAGTTCAGAGTTAATAGTAGTGCAAAGTTCATCACATTTCTTCCCGCATACCTTCAACCTAAATAGAGAGAGAGAGAGAGAGAGAGAGAGAGAGAGAGAGAGAGAGAGAGAGAGAGAGAGATATAGAAACGTCAGTGCAACTCTGAAGGGAACTCCCTCACAGTCGCACCAGCAAAAGTGAGTTATCTCATTTAATATATAAATACATTCCTCCCTGCGTTCAAAATTCGTGGTGGATCGCGGAGTCAATTCGGAAATTCAAATCTTTTAGTGGCATTCGAAGGAATACCACCCGGTCCGCAGGACAACGATCCGGAACGCGAATTAAACCAGATTTTGGACGAATTAGAGGAATTCATCCGGTTGGATGACAGAGAGTTCTGGCGACTTTTCGACCTGCGTTTCCCTTCAGATCCTCTCCCCTATAATATATATCCCGATACTCCGCCACCGACACCCCCGTCTCCTCCTCGTCCTGCTCTCCCGCACGACGACGGGGCACCTATACGGCCCCCTAGTCCTCCTTCCGAAGAGTCCGAGAGTGACTCCGATATTGAACAAGCGGACTCCGAGGTGGAGTTTCCCGACTCTCCCGAGGTCATTGAGGAACGTCCTCACGGAGCTGAGCCGCTCCCCGACGACGAGGAGCTCTTTGGTGAACCGCCTGCCAAGCGGAGAGCTCCATAACATTAAGACAAGAACTCTTTTTCCTCTCTCTCATGTCCTCCTACACATTCTTGATTTCTCCACACCCACACACACACACACACACACACACACACACACACACACACACACACACACACACACACACACACACACACACACATATAATAAGTTAACTAATCCTAGATATTTTTACGTGAGACCGATATATATATATATATATATATATATATATATATATATATATTTTTATATACGAGACGATATGTAGACTTTATTACGAGATAGATAGTTAGATTTTATACGAGATATCTATTGCAGTACAACTAGACATACATATAATAATTTCGTTATTCGATATTATAAACAAATTTCGTAAATTTAATTCTTGTTATGTTACTTTAATCTATAATTTAGTTGTATCTACCTTTTATTTTATGAATAAATTAGAATGTAAAATTTAACCAAAGACAACAATTATTTCGCTTTGAACTTCAACCTCGTTCATTCCTCCCTCGAGCTAGCACATGGTCCTGTCCCGGGGTAAGAGGGTTTAAACCTTGACCTGAAATAGGACCGACGATCGCATGGTTCGTTTATAGTGTCAAAGCGTCTCGAACGTTGACCTGTAGACGAAACATCCACATGCGATCGACTCGGAGCACTCGTCCCGATAGAGTGTCTTCGAGATTCAAAACAAACGGCTAGTTACGCCCTTCCTTGCCCGCTCCTTATCCCAGTCACTTAACATTGCAAGAAATTCACGGGTTCGGACGTAACAGATGTCAAGAATGCTTTTTTACATGAATGTTTCAAAGAAGAGCTCTGCAGCAACCTCAAGGTTTTGAGAGGGATCCTACACTTGTTTGTAAATTAAACAAGTCACTATATGACCTGAAACAATCCCTACATCAGTGGAACGAAAGGTTCGATATTTTTATCAAATCATAGAACTTTATTCAATCTAAACATGATAAGTGCCTATACGTATATAAAGGTAAGGAAGCATTAGTTTATCTGCTTCTGTATGTTAACGACATAATCATTACCGGAAACTCTGAATATCTGATAAAAAAATTCAAAATTCTCAGACAACACACATGTCCGAAAGACATCTAAAAGATGTCTTTTTTAGGCGTTTTTAAGATCTAACCAAAAGACGTCTTAAAGATGGCTTTTTTAGACGTCTTTAAGACATGTTGGCATGATATCTTAAAGACATCCTAAAGATGGTTTTTTTAGACGTTTTTAAGATCTAAACAAAAAACGTCTTAAAGACGACTTTTTTAGACATTATTAAACCATGTGGGCAAGATCTTAAAGACGTCCTAAAGACGAGTTTTTTTTTTAGACTTTTTAAACTCTTTTTAGACTTTTTAGACTTTTTTTAGACTTTTTAAACTCTTTTTAGACTTTTTAGACTCTTTTTAGACTTTTTAGACTCTTTAAGATATATTGGCAAGATGGCGGAAATTCATAATCTAATCTCGCATAGCACATTTACGTGCGATTTGCACATTTCCAATTCTCCGATCAGTCGTTTTCTGCTAGTGACAGCATTACGGGACGTTTTCGAACAGCGTGATTTTAATCAAAGGTAATCCGTTATGTTTTTTAAGTAAATGTTTATGAGATATTACATATAAAAAAATATTACTCTACTTAATATTATATTTCTTAAGTATAATATAATAATAATAAAAATAAAAATATGTAATATTTCATGACAAAGCAAATCCACAAATTATATAATTATATGTAGATAACAAGTACATAGTCATCTTTTATATATTTTTAACATTTGTATGATTTACATGTAATATACGGCTTTCGCAAGTAAGAACATAACCTAGAACTCAAAACATAATCTAGAATTCAAAACATAACCTAGAACTCAGAAATCAGGCAGAATAATGCTGAATTAAAACTGACTTCGTTTATAAGATTCATCAAGTGTATTAAATTTATTTAACGCTACTTAACTAAGTAGTACAAATCGACGATGTCCATTTTACACTGTGCATATCTGGAAACTTCGTTTCAATTACACAGATTTTTAAAAATGTATATTTGATATCAAAAATGTATTTCAAAACGATGATATGTATATAGTAATATATATATTGTAATAAGGATGTGTATTTTAATATATATTTCGTAATAAAAACATATATATGTATATTTTCTTGGATATTATCTTTTCCATACTTAAGGGGATGCTGGAGTGACGGCCAAACTTGATCAGGGTCGATAATCTAGAATATGGTATAAAAATTTCCTATATTATCGATCCTAGCTCAAGCATGTATACATTGCGTGCTTGTGCGTGCAATGTTGCCGCCTCGATTGTTTACGATACGAGCAGGATAGATATATAATCTTTCGTCCTTTTCCTCTCATTGTTACCAAGAATCTCGATGTTGCCAAGATTCTCAATGTTCTGAGACGGCTAGAGCGTCCGAATTTCCTTTTACCAGGCACTGCAGGGCCGCCCTACAAATTGTGGGCCCCTCATCCTGATAATATTTTAATAAATATTAAAGTCGCGTACGATTTTAATACATATAATAATATAACGACTTTATTATATCTTATGAAAGAAATATATTCAGTAATTTGTACTATATGACTTGTATAATACTAGTTTTGTCTTGAAGTGTGACTAAAATTATAGTATTATATAAAATCATATTATTTTATGATTTTGAATATTGGGAACAGTGAATGGGCCCCTCCAACATTCATTCCCGTGAGAACGCAACAAATAAATTTTTCTCGTCTCTCTGAATCAAATTTATAAATATTTGTAATAACCAGTACCATTCTAAAAACGAGATGCTTCTGATTTTTATTAACATCAGTATCGTCATATCACAGACGCCTCTGACTTTTATATATAATATATAATCATGCAGTTTATATTTTAATTTTATATACTCAGTATCGTCAAAATAGACGCTTCTGATTTTTATATGCAATATACATATAATCATGCAATTTTATATATATCAATTTTATATACTCAGTATCGTCAAAATAGACGCTTCTGATTTTTATATGTAATATACAAATAATCATGCAATTTTACATACTCAGTATCGTCAAAATAGACGCTTCTGATTTTAATATGTAATATACATATAATCATGCAATTATATATATATATATATATATATATATCAATTTTATATACTCAGTATCGTCAAAATAGACGTTTCTGATTTTTATATGTAATATACAAATAATCATGCAATTTTATATACTCAGTATCGTCAAAATAGACGCTTCTGATTTTTATATGTAATATACATATAATCATGCAATTTTATATATATCAATTTTATATACTCAGTCAAAATAGACGCTTCTGATTTTGATTGTACATACCATTAAAAATCGGGACTGAGAATCTTTGAAATTATGTTATTTCACGATTCTAAAGGCTCGCCACCGCGATCGAGAAGTCCGAGTGTGTGTCCGAGAAGCGCTCGTTCGACGTGGAGTTGGCGCGCGAAAAGTCCGACGAGTCATAGTTGGCCCGCATGGAGAACCGCTCGAGCTGGAGCGCGGTATCGAGGACCGGCTCTCGGACTCGGAGTTCTTCGAGAACCGGTCCTCGCTCGAGTCGGCTGCGCCACGTCGACTCCTCGTCCGATCTGTTCATCAGCAGCCGGTCCTCCACGCTGCTCGATTTCATGATCTCGTTCTGCTAGCACTGCTGCTTCCTCGCGTGGTGGCCGACGCGCTCGGGACTGCCCTCAGGGCTACTCTAATTATCACGACTATCACTAATTGTCACGACATTGTCCGTCTCGTCGTTTGTCATGAAATACGGTACGAATACATGATTACACTCCAAAATACACGGAGCGAACAGGCATTCGCGCGCTTTGACAGTTCAACTTCTTTCCGTTTACGTTCGCGTGTTTTGACTACGCGCGTATCCTCACGCACTCGGGTTGTGTGTAGTAGTGTATACGTGTGAATCTTCCTTGTGCTAAGTTACTAACAGGAAGTATCACACCGACACGCCAATGCCATCTTCTAGAAAATTCCAGAACTATCGTCGACCTATGTATATATGTAATCACTGGTCTGCTGACCGTTCCACATGTACACTACGTAGGTGCATGTGAATAAAGTGATCTCGTCAAGATATCTTTTTTATTAGACATTTGTTTGTATTTTTATCGCTACCACAGTGTTCGTTATTCCTGTCCGTGGGGTGCCGTGACTCGGTTTATGTGTCTAACCTCATATAACCTTTATATGAATGAATGTTTCTGTGTGTTGACAGCTCAAGAGTGCAAAAGGTACTGTTCACAATAGATAATTAATATAATGATTTAATTTTATGCCTTTTTCGGTCTTCAGTTGGGCACGGCACCCCACGTTTTCGTTCGTACTTTATACGTGTCAAAGGCTTTTTTAATCCGTAAAGCCAATTCGATGATATCTTGCTCATTAGCGAAATGAGCTGTAATGTCGGTATCCAGCATCCCCTTAAGACAAGTCCAAAACAAGTCTTTAAAACAAATCCAAAAGACGTCTTTAAGACAAGTCCAAAAGACGTCGAAAATCGGGACATAAGACGTCTTAAAGAAGTCAGAAAGACGTCTTCTGACAATTTTGTAAGACGTCTTAGAAATTTTAAGACGTCTTTAAGACGTTGTCTGGGTTTGCACTCATGTCTGAATTGAAAACAAAGGACTTAGGACCACTGAAATGCTTCCTGGACATGAAGATAGACCGCCATGAAAAAGGAATGTTCCTGAGTAAACCTGTTTATGTGGATGAGCTGCTACAAAAGTTTAGTATGGAAAACTGTCAATCTAACAAGACACCAATGGAAAACAATCCTACAAAGGAGATGGAAGGAAAGTTCATCATTGAAGAAAAACCCTACAGAGAACTAATTGGGTGTCTCATGCACTTAATGTTAACATGCAGACCTAACATCAGTGCGGCTGTAAATTTTTATAGCCGATATCAGTCAAACGCTTCGCTTGCTCAATGGAATGGATTGAAAAGAGTACTACGCTACTTAAAAAGAACCGCAGATTACGAACTGTTCTACGCGAAGAATCAAGAAAAAATAAACCTTTAGTGGCATATGCGGACTCTGACTGGGCAGCAGACACGGATAGGAAGTCGACTTCAGGTTTCATGTTTGAGGTACTTGGCGCGGATGTTTGCTGGGTAATCAAAAAACAAACAATAGTTGCAACTTCATCTAGCGAAGCAGAATATGTTTCGCTTGCTACTGGGAGTACAGAATTAATTTGGATACTAATGGATCTCGGCATTGATGTCAACAATTCTATTGTAATCTATGAGGACAACCAGTCATGTATCTACAGTCTGAGCAAGTGGGATCAAAAATGATTGAAATAAATAGATGTTAAGTATCACTTTGTGAAAGATCTACATCAGAAGGGTATAATTGACGTAGTGTACATTCCATCCCAACAACAGAAGGCTGATATACTCATAAAGGGATTATCTGTAGAACGATATGCAAAATTAAGACAGACTTTGGGAGTAATCTCTTACATGCAATACAAGATTATTAATTTCACTTTTATAGAGTAACTGAACTAAGTAATATTAAAACACACTCCTCTTTGGAAGGAAAATATTTTTTTTGTGTTTTTTAAGTTATGTTAAAATTGAAGGGGAGTGTTAAGAAAACAATTTAACAGATAACAATTTAAACCTAAGTTGGTAGGACGAAATCTTTCGTTTAGTTTCTTTTTATGTTGGCTGTATTGTTACAATAAAGTCGGGCAGACGGTTAAGTTCTCCCTTTGCATTAGCAGATATTGTAACATATATAATATGCAAAATGCACGCAATATATGCAACGTATAAAATCAATTCCACCGTTCTTCTGAGAATGGCTCCAAATCGCAGACTACGAACTGTTCTACGCGAAGAATCAAGAAAAAAATAAACCCTTAGTGGCACATGCGTACTCCGACTGGGCAGGAGACACGGATTGGCAGTCGACTTTAGGTTTCATGTTCGAGGTACTTGGCGCGCATGTTTGCTGGGTAATCAAAAAACAAACAATAGTTGCAACTTCATTTACCGAAGCAGAATATGTTTCGCTTGCTACTGGGAATACAAAATTAATTTGGACCTAATGGATCTCTGCATTGATGTCAACAATTCTATTATAATCTATGAGGACAACCAGTTATGTATCTACAGTCTGAGCCAACATAAAAAGAAATTAAACGAAAAATTTCGTCCTACCAACTTAGGTTTAAATTGTTATATGTTAAATTGTTTTCTTAATACTCCCCTTCAATTTTAACATAACTTAAAACACAAAAAAAATATTTTCCTTCCAAAGAGAAGTGCGAAGAGCGATAAACTTACATTTTGTCGAATT
Source organism: Tetramorium bicarinatum (assembly GCA_928718305.1). Classification (NCBI taxonomy): domain Eukaryota; kingdom Metazoa; phylum Arthropoda; class Insecta; order Hymenoptera; family Formicidae; genus Tetramorium; species Tetramorium bicarinatum. Next base: position 2,394,709 of record OV788323.1, read on the forward strand.
CGCGCTCATAACCATATCTAAATCGATTGAAAACATCTTGATATAACATGTAAGTGGTAATACAATGTCGACACTCAACTGCTACTCCTGTCTTCGCCAGAATTTTTTTATAATCCTGACACACCAAATTATCCGCCAGGTCTCGCCTGTGAAGGTTGACACCGAGTGCCAATCATTGCATCGACAATAATACCTTCTTAAATTAGGCCTTCTCTTTCCGTAGCATTGGATACACAATTTCTCAGATATCCCCATGCGAACATATAAAGAAAGGTTTGATTTTATACACGGTGCCCTTATAATTCCCCAATATACGTTAGGATATTTAGAAGGCAGAACACCATCGAACAATTCCGTACTTTTAACGAAGTCCATCTAATAAAATGAAAAAAACATAGTTTAATATGCACATGCACGAATCTAATAAAAATATTAAATATAAAAAAGATTAAGAGATTACTTACTATTAATTGCAAATTGTAGAGAAGGCCACGTTGTACAATCTTACAATTAATAGCTGCACTTTGGATAAATGACTATCGCGCATCCGTGCAATGGGGACACTGCAGAAGATTGAGATTTATTTCTCGCGGTGTTAAGGTGCCAATACATGGGAGCGTCCGAGCGTCGAGCGTCAAACACGTGCGCATCACCTTTGCGCAGGATTCTAAACCGTACAGATTTCAGCGTCTTGACGCTATTGCAATGACGATGATGGCGAGTGACGAGAGCTCGGGGACTCGCTTCGCGTCTGTCCTAGAGAGCGGTTGTATTCGAGTGCGTCTCTGCTGCCGTATTGTGTGTGCGCGTGATTATCAGCCACTCAGTGCGTGTTAGTAATAATCGTTGCTCGCATTGCGAAATAACTTTCGGTGCTTTCGCTCTTTTGCGGGCCTCCTAATATCTCGTTCTTACCGGACGAACGTTTTTTTTTCTTTTCTCTTCAACGATTCTTTTACCTCATGCACACTTAGTGATCGGCGCATACAGTTGTGCTTAGGTATGCAAGAGGCTTCGGCCTCTTGCAGTGAACTCAAAGACAAAATAAAGGGAGGGAAACCATCCTTTCATCCCGATTACTGCGATGCCTCTCCTTCCGGTAGACCTTCCGTCCCTCTGGAAAAGTTCTCGAATTTTATCGACCAGTGCCACAGCGACCTAGTCGTTTCCTTCCCGATTTCCGATCATGACCTTCTCGGGCGAATGGACATGGACGTCAACATGGATTCTTCAAAACAATCCGCTCAAGGTAACAATAATAACAACGTTAATGATTCGCGAAACGTGACAATCTCCTCCGCTCCCCCCGCCCCTGCTTCTGCTGGGTCTGGGAAGGCTTCCCAGTCAACAACAAACGTGTGCATCCCGTCTTCTCATGCCTGCAGCAGCGCTGATATGCTGGCCGTGAGCCTTGGTCTCGGTGATCCATCTACCTCCGCCCCCACTGCTCCCCCAAACCCTCATAACCGTAAACGTGGCCGGTCGGCTTCCCGTTCCCCAACTCGGGATGCCTCCAAAGTCAACACCCCGCCTCTCAAAAAAGCAGGCGCCAAAATTTCATACCAGAAAACGGATAAAGCGCCTTTTGTAGTACATTCAGTAGCAATCGGTAGATGGCTCCCATGCCTCTCCTCATTACCTTACCATTAGTAAAATCGTTCTTCGCGCTGCCTCCGCCGACATAGTTGAAATTAAAAAGATCGGCAGAGGCAAGATACTAGTAATACTTAAAACTGCTTCGGCTAATGATCTCATTGTTGACCCTGGCTTGTCAGCGCATAATCTCAAGGCTTTTATCCCGTCATACAAAGCCTTTAGAATGGGGATTATTAGAGATATCCCGCAGGACATTGATCTCGTTGAAGAACTCGAATTTTTCGAGTCTCCCATCAGGATTATTGAGTTACACCGTTTGAACCGCAGGGTGCAGGAGGGTAATGAGTTCAGGTATGTTCCCTCCCGTACCGTGTGTATTAAATTCGCGGGGCAATCTCTCCCCAGGTCCATTCAGATTTTCAGAGTTAATCATTTAGTCACACCTTTCGTTCCTAGGACTAAAATTTGTTATGCCTGTTTCAGAATTGGTCACGTTGTCAAATCCTGTAGAGGCAAGTCTCGCTGCCTCCACTGTGGTGCGGACAAGCACCCTGACGATTTCGTCTGTCTCTCTAAGGACGCCTCTCCTAGGTGCATCAATTGCGGTCAAGGTCATCTTGCGACCTTTCCTAACTGTCCTCTCCTTCGTGAACAGCAGAAAATACAGTCACTCGCCTCCTCACAGAATATTTCATTATTCGAGGCCAGGGAAAAATTACGCTCTTCTTACATTAATAACCCGACTCTTGATTTTGATAATTTTCCTCTCCTTAAAGTATCGGATCCCCCTCACCTCCCGAATAATAATAATTTTCCCTCTGCATCCCACGCAACGGACAATCAATTTTCTCCTCGTACATCTGTCTTTCCTTGCTCGGGCTCTACTTCTAATTTGAAATCTTCTTACGTGGGTTCTCTCAAAAATAAAAATCAATTTCCTCCCCGTTCTTTATCGCTTCATCCTCAACCCTCCTATCTCTCGTCCAAAACCGGAGCTCCGCCCTCTTCCGTTCCCTCTCATACTGGCTACGGTGCTTCTCGTTCGGCGTGGCACTCAATTTTCGGAGCAGCATAAGGATGCCTTGATACATCCCAATGGCCGCTTCCCCTTCGGATCTCCTATTCCTTCCCCATCCCTCACTATCGGAAATCCTTTTGCTTTCAGGACTGACTCCGATCCGTCATCCCCCAACCCTTTGACTGCGAATTCCCTCGCTTCCTTTATTCTGCATAAAGATGCGTTATTTAATCTGTTCAAAGAATTCATATCTATATTCATTCAGTTTAATGGCCTCGCTCTCTCAGAGCCTAATCAATTTCCTTCTGACATTCAGCCTAATCCTGCAGTCCTTCCTTCTCCCTCAGATGAACTTACCATTCACTTCCCCCGCATCACATTCAATCATCATAGTAATTCCGATTGTTTCAGAGTCTTGCATTGGAATTGTCGGGGCGTTTCTGGCAAACTTCCCGATATAATACACCTTTCGCAGGACTATGATGTTGTCTGCCTACAGGAAACCTTATTACATCCATACAAAAATTTTAGTATTAATGATTTTCATTCCGTTAGATTAGATGTCACTCATCCTTCGATTAGAGGCATCTGTATTATGTCAAGACTAAGCCTCAAAACCTCACTTGTAGATTTATCTGCTTTCCACCACCCTTCTATAGAAATTCTGGGTATTGAAATCCTTTTTAATTCCTATACTCTTTTAATCGTTTCTGTCTATAGACATCCTAACTCATCCACCCCCTTCTATGTTTTCGATAATATTTTATCGCTTCATCAAAAATATAAACATTTAATTATTTTAGGCGACTTTAATGCGCATCATCCCATGTGGGGCGCCGTTAGCAGTGACGCGCCGGGAAATCATATCGCACGAGTAATCGAAAACAGAGGCACGCATTTGCTCAACGACGACTCTCCCACCCTGCTTCACTCGTCTCACGGTACTTTCTCAACGGTGGATCTCGCTTTTGTGTCCCCTGCCGTCGCTCCGATCAGTGAATCCCTCATTTTATCTGATCTTAGAGGCAGCGATCACTTCCCTTTATCGGTTACTATTTTAGATAAAGTTAGTCCATCCTCATATTTTAATCACAAAATCAAACTTTCCAAGAATGAACTCTCTCTCCTTTCCCGTGTTCTCAGATCTGATTCCGAGTCTCTCCGTGGCTGCGTTTCTGCAGACTTGTCTGCTGATTATGAGAAATTTATCAATATCATCAAATCGCATATCTCTTCTGTTACTTCGCGGCCTTTAATTCCGACTTCAAGGAACTCCAAGCGTTGTCGCAACTCCGTCCCTTGGTGGAACGAGGCTTGCAATGAGGCTAAAAAGGCTCGTACTTCTGCTTTTAACACTTTTAAAAACAATATGACTCCGAATAATTTCATATTATATAAAAGAACTGTCGCTCAATCTCGGAAAATCTTGAATAAACAAAAATCCTTGGGCTGGCGTGTATTCTGTTCTAATTTTAATCATAAAACTCCCACCTCGGAACTTTGGAACCTCATACGTTCCTTCAAGAAAAAAAATCTCACCGGCTCCACTGTTGACTCTTCTCTCTTCCAAAAGCATTGCGATTTAGCTATAACCAGGATGTGCCCTCCTTCCTGTTCCCCCTCCTCGGAGTTTTTTCTGTCATCCATGATATTTAGAGACAATAAAAACTTAAATACGCAACGTTGGCTTGATGATCCTCTCAATATTAATAAACTCAAGATGGCTCTCAAAGCGTTAAACTCCAATCTTCCCCAGATCTGGATCAAATTGATTACAACATTATCCTCCGTTTTCCAGACGCTTTTTTCGAGTTTCTTGTCGGCATATTTAACCGCGTTTTTCAGTCCGGCGTCTTCCCGGAGCCTTGGAGGCACTCGCTGGTCATATTTATACCTAAACCTAATAATAAAGGCGCTAGACCTATTTCATTGACGTCCTGTGTTTTGAAAATCATGGAGAAATGCCTTTACAATAGACTCAGGTGGTTCACGGAATCTAACTTTATTATTCCAGACACACAATTTGGCTTTCGTAGCTATAAATCTTGTATTGATAATTTGGTTATTCTCACTAATTTCATTCATTCTGCTTTTATTAAAAATCACTACGCGGTGGGCATTTTCCTAGATATTAACGGTGCGTTCGACAATGTAATTCCAAGCATACTGATTCGAGATCTGGAAGAGATCGGGATTCCCGCTCATATGAGAAAATTTTATGAGAATATGATCATTACTAGGTACAATTTTTTTATAAAGGAGGGTTCTCTCACCCCTCCTTACACTTCTAATAAAGGTACTCCTCAGAGCTCTATCACTAGTCCCTTTCTCTTTAATATTTATCTCCGTAATATTACTAAGTATGTGGGGCCCGAGGTGAACTTGTTGCAGTATGCTGACGATCTCGTTATTTACTGTTCCGGGGCAGATCTCCAGACAGTCATTTCACACCTTCAATCCTCGCTGGGGTCCATCGCTGCGTTTTTGGCATCTAGAGGGCTTGGACTCTCTCCTTCTAAGTCCCAATGAGTTTTATTCACTCGAAAAAGAAAACCGCCTCCCCCTTTCACTCCCCTCTCCTTATACGATCAACCCATCCCCATGTCCCGTACAGTTAGATTCCTCGGTGTCATACTCGATCACAAACTCTCGGGTCGTGATCATTTCAAATCTCTTATTTCTAAGGGCCGCAAGATCATATCTATTATATCCTCTCTCGCATCAGTGTGGTGGGGCGCCCATCCACAATCTCTCCTTTCTATTTATAGATCCATTTTTAGAGGCGCTTTGGAATATGGCTGTCAGGTATTCTCGACTCATAATAATAAGAATCTTTTTGATATCATTCAGAGATTACAATACTCAGCTATCCGGAAAGCCATGAGATCGTCAATCCACACCCATCAATGTTTTATTGCATGAAGCTCGCGAACCTCCCTTTCACTTTAGACTACAGGCGCTTACTATTAAATATCTATACAAAAATCTCTCTCTCAACTCTAATCCGGTCATAGATAGCCTCACTTTATTGTCTTCCTCAACTTCTGTTAGAGCTAGAAGAATTTCTGCCGTTAAATCTATTTACCTCTTTAAATTATTTATAAGTCGTAAATACATTTCTAACATCTTACACAGATCTGTTTGCCCCCCTGCTTTTCTTCATGACTTCCAGTCATTCGTCCTGCTACCTAATTTTTCTTCCCTTACCCTTCCGGTATCGTTGGACTCTCCTCCCGATGTCATCAACAGTGCATTTAATTGTGCCGCTCAATCGCTTGCTCCCTCTGCAATCACGTTTTATACCGACGGATCCAATTTTCCTCTTCTTCCGCTGTCGGAGCGGGTATATATTCCCCTGAGCTTGCCTTGCAGGCCAAGCTCAAGCTCCCCCCAGAGACCTCAGTTTTTTCAGCCGAAGCGTGGGCCATCTATCAGACTCTTCTTTTTGCTCTTCTCACCAGCATCCCCTCCTCGAACATTTTTACGGATGCGGAGAGCGTCCTAAATTCCATCTGCTCGCATAATATATACCATCGTAATTACATTATTCCGCTTATCAAATCTAAAATTCTCGAAATTTATCGCGCGGGCTACTCAATAGACATCATATGGATTCCCTCTCATAAGGGCATCAGGGGTAACGAGGTCGCAGATAGCCTTGCTAAGGAGGCCTCGACTAGCGGATTTTCCGGCAGGTTTCTCATCCCTTATACAGATCTCCTCGCCGACGCTAAATCCAATCTTAAAACTCTCACGCAGGAATACATGGCTAACTCCTTCCAGCATAAAGGCATTAATTATTACACACGTATTACGACGATGGTGCTAACCCATGGTTCTCCAAACTTCCCCTTAAACGTGGGGAGATTGTCACTGTTAACAGATTGCGTAGCGATCATTATAATTTGAATCAGAGTCTACAACGGAAAGGCTATATTGCCTCTAGTGCATGTCCTTGTGGCGATCCTTACCAGGATACTAATCACCTTATCTTCTTCTGCTCTCTTACCAGAAGGCAAGCCGTTTCTATTATCAAATATCTCAAACAGAAATATCCTAATCATCCTATTGACATTTTTCCTATTTTGCGATGTCCTTCCCCTAAATTATGTCGTCTGCTCCTGGCCTTCTTTAAAGCCTCCAATAATCTCATATAGGGGAAAAAAAAATGTCCACTCTTCCATGCTTGCTCCATTCTGCTTTTGCTTTTGCTCCTGTGTCTGCTCTCTCCCATTCGTGGGTTGGCGCGCCTGCGCTTTGCGTGCTTTGGGCTGTCGGTCTGACGTTTGCTTGCTGCTTGCTGTGTGAGCCCGCTTTCTGACTACTGCATGTGCATGTGCATCACCATCTATACTTTGAAATTCATGACCGTATCGTACCCGAAGAGGGGAACGAGTGCCATCAAACCAGAGGAAGAAGAAGAAGAAGATGATGGCGAGTGACGAGAGCTCGGTCACCGGAAAGGTAAATAGGTTATGTTCCTGTTTTGGCATATCTTTTGTTGCGATAAGTAATTGAAATATTGTATGTTATAGGCATCAGATATAACGTGCGGCGTGTGCACGGCGACAATTGCGAGGCAAAATATTAGGAGTCACCAATGTGTGAAGCAATGGCACAGTATTACCATCGAGTCTGATTTCCAAATATTTTATCCTACGAATGGTATGGCTTTTAATTCATTAAATTATATGACAATATGATGATTCACAAACATCAATATTGTGCTCAACTGCAGTAAACAAAACTATACTAGACGAATTATTGATCGAAGAAGTCAGAAAGAGACCCCTTATATACGATTACACACTGCCTTTGTCTTTCCGTGGCAGACACAAAGTTGCAGAGTTATGGACAGAAATTTCTAATGCTCTTAAAGGTACTTATATTACATAAGCCTGACTTACCAAATAAAATGATATTACATTAAATGGTGTAAAAGTATGTATTAACAAAATTTATTTAACCCATTGTAACAAATGTATTAGGTCATTTGAGTGCTGAAGAGGCGAAAAAGAAGTGGAAATCCCTGAAAGACACTTATAGTAAACTGGTTGCTGACAAAAAAAAACCCAGTGGATTAGCAAGGTCGCAACAAAAACCATGGAAACATTTTGAAGCAATGTCCTTCTTACGTTCGGTGTCAAAACACAAACCGTATGTATATATATATATATATATATATATATATATATACATGGTGGGCCATTTTAATCTATGCAGTTAAAATTCTCTGCACCGAAGACAGATACCGAAAAATAGTTCAGACAAAAGTTGTTGGGGATGAAGGGGGTCACACAATGGTACTAGTGAATTTGACCTTCAAGGTCATTTTCAAGGTCATATGGGAGTTATGATGACATTTTTAAATGGGAACCCCTATTTTTTATCCCGGAATTTGAAAAGAGCGGGAAATTTTACGTATAAAATGGTTATTTTGTAAAGGTCATTTCAAGGTCACTGAAGGTCAAATATGCGAAAATAGTTGAAATTGTATCCGTTGACATTGCAAGCATTTAAAAAAGGTTCAGATCACTTTCAGAGATGCAATGGTCTACCGAACATGAACGACTTTGAAGGTACTACCGTTATCAAGGTCGTTGAAAGGTCAAAATCACAAAAATTACTCAATTTTTTATAATTTTTGTAAATTTTGGACATGAACTTTTTACTCTGAATTACGGAAGTTGAATAGACATTTAAAGCTCGATAAAACCGACCACCCAATAATGATCCTCATTTTTTCCAGGGTCATAAGTTTCCTATGTTTAGCACTATTCAGGAACAACGACGTGGACGTAATAGGATTATGTTCCCTTCGGGGTGCTTGATTATCAAAGTGAGTCCCCTTGCCTCTCACTATTCGGGGTGCTTGATTATCAGAGTGAGTCCCCTTGCCTCTCACTAGTGTTATTATGTTATTACGATTATATCTTTAGCCACGAAGCAAATGTTCAAAGTTGCCTCCATTTGCATTAAGGCATAAAGTTAATCGCATTTGGAAATGTCGAACGGTGTTTAGCAAAGTCTGTCTGTGAATTGCTGCGCACGCTTGACGAATGCGGTCTTGCATATCATCTCGAGTTGTGGGTCGTTGTTGATAAACAACATTCTTTAAATAACCCCACAAATAAAAATCAGGGGATGTGAGATCAGGTGAGCATGGAGGCCAGTTAATGGGACCTCCTCGTCCGATTCATCTTTCATGAAACCTTTCATTTAAAAACTCCCGTACGGTTCTTGCGAAATGTGGTGCTGCACCATCCTGCTGAAGCCACATTCTTTGTCTTGTATCCAAATCTACATTATCCAATAAGTCTGGCAACTGATCTCTTATCAACTCCAAGTAGGTTAGTGTATTGACATTTTCTTCAAAAAAATAAGGACCGACTAAATATCCATTTATAATTCCACACCACACCATAAGACTCCAGCGATTTTGATGGTCTACAAATCGATGCCAGTGAGGATTCTCATTTGACCAGAAATGGCAATTGTGCTTATTCAGTTGTCACTACAAAATTTAGCTTCATCTGAAAAAAGAACAAACCTAAAAAATTCTGGACTATTCTCTACTGTCTGCAAAGCCCATTGGCAAAATTCAATTCGCTGTTGAATATGACGTTCCTTTAATTCTTGCACTAACGTTATGTGATACGCATGATATTTAAGAACTTTTAAGATTCTTAAAAATGTTCTATACCAATTTCTGTTTCAACCTGACGACTACTGATATGAGGGTCAAGATGTATAGCTGCAAGAATAGTTACAACGCGAGGGTCATTTTCGTTGTACTCGTGGCATCTGCGCTGGCGAGTAAAATGCCCATCACGAGCTCTTCCACTTAAACTACGTATTGTTATATCTGTAGGGTGTCTTCTGTCTGGATATCGTTCAGCATAAAGCCTTGCTGCAGCACGATAATTGTTATCGCATACTCCTAAAACCATTATCATGTCAACAATTTCAGTGGGAGTATAATCAGACATTTTTAAGACTGTTTAATTTTAATGCGCCACTGAAGTAATGAAATGTTAATCAAAATTAAACCGACCTCTAAAAAAGAGAAATATCGAATAACTAATCACACGTACTTTTAATGTACACACTGATAGAAACAGGTAGGTATTCCAGCGAATAATTGAGTAAGGATTAATTCAGTACTCGCAACGAAATGTAAATGCCAATTTTAGATCAGCAATATTTGTTGCTTCTGCAACCAATTGGACTGGCCACGACTGTAGTGGCTCTTTAAACAATTAATGATTGTCTGTTCTTCATACTAGCTGTTTTCTGAAAGGCCTTATTAAATGTATTACGTCCCTATGATACTTTCATCATGAGTTATTTTGATCCAGGAAGCGGGAAAATGCGTTAAGCACTATAATGTTATTATTATACGCGGAAGAGTCGTAGAATAATAATAATAATACTAATAAGACCTAGCCGTGTGTCTAAAGTATTGTTGTTATTGATACTATTATTATTATGTATTTTATGTAACGCAGTACGATTTCCGCGTTTTATCGTGCGCGACTTTCCTACACTAAGTAGCGCTTTATCGTACACGACTAAAAGAATATAATAAATTGCCTTAAAACGTACTAGTAGAATACAGTGCCCATATTACGTACTCTATTCAAGCTATAACCTGCAATAAACGTATGTAGAGCATTGTACGCGGTAGTCGCATACGAATGCGAAGAATATTCCTACGTATGCGAGACTCCGCAAGAGGGTCGGTTGTCATTTTATTGTACTATTACGTTTTAAGGCACTTTATTGTACAATTCCAAATGCGTTTAACTTTATGCCTTAATGCAACTGGAGGCAACTTTGAACATTTTCTTCATGGCTAAAGTTATAATCGCACATGATAACAATAACAATAGAGTGGCACTGTGATAAACTTACAAACTTACTTACTGTGCCCAAAACTTACAAAAATTATAAAAAATTGAGTAATTTTTGAGATTTTGACCTTTCAACGACCTTGATAACGGTAGTACCTTCAAAGTCGTTCATGCTCGGTAAACCATTGCATCTCTGAAAGTGATCTGAACCTTTTTTAAATGCTTGCAATGTCAACGGATACAATTTCAACTATTTTCGCATATTTGACCTTCAGTGACCTTGAAATGACCTTTACAAAATAACCATTTTATACGTAAAATTTCCCGCTCTTTTCAAATCCGGGATAAAAAATAGGGGTTCCCATTTAAAAATGTCATCATAACTCCCATATGACCTTGAAAATGACCTTGAGGGTCAAATTCACTAGTACCATTGTGTGACCCCCTTCATCCCCAACAACTTTTGTCTGAACCATTTTTCGGTATCTGTCTTCGGTGCAGAGAATTTTAACTGCATAGATTAAAATGGCCCACCATGTATATATATATATATATACAGGGTGTCCAGAAATTCGCGCATTCGGTGTACGTTAGGTGATACTTTATGATAAAAGAAACAACTTTTTCCTTTAGCAAAATTCCACCCGACAAGTAGTTTTCGCAGACGAGCAGGTTGAACTTAACGAATAAGCGCGATTGTCCATGTGGTATGCAGGGCCGTCGCGCGCTTCTAACTCACTCGTTCATTAAAAAATAAAGACATATGTAAATAGTAATAAGCTTTATGAGCTAAACGTCTTATTATTCTAAATATTGCTCACAATTGCGCATGATAATTAAGTAATATCACTAAATATTAAGAATAGTTTACTAATTAAATGAGAATACGTAACCTGTACAAATGTCGAAAACTTGATTTATTATGTAACAGTGAGTTAAAAGTAAAGTAAAATATTTGAGTTAAAGTATTATAAGAGCTAATTATCTTTTTATTTTTTTTGCTATGAAAATATAAAGAACTTGTTCAAAATTAATTTTTAACATGTTATAAGAATTACATAATTACATAAAATCTCAATAACGGTTGTATCAATATCTGGAAATTTATTAGACATTTTTGAAACAATTATTTACAAAGTATTATGTAAGCACAAGAATTTAAAGAAATTGTAAAAACATGAAAATTGTTTCGATACAAAAAATATGAAAATATTAACATTTATTGAAATAAATAATTTTTTTTAAATATGCTTCCGACACACTTGTGCTCGTGATGTTGAAAATTAAAAGTTCTATGAGTTGACAGCTAATTAATAATTTTATGCCTTTTTCGGTCTTTAATTGAGCAGAACAGAATTAGTTTTCGTACGTACTTTACACCTGTAAAAGGATTTTTTAATCTGTAAAGCCAATTCGATTTCTTGTTAATGCGAAATTAACTGTTCCGTCGGTATCCAGCATCCCCTTAAGAGTTTGTTAGCGATCGCAGGTATAACATCGATGAATCGCATACCGATTGTTCGATACTTTCGCTCGTTGTAATCTGATAGGAGATATAACAGAAAATTGATCCTATATCTATAATTTCCGTTAAGCGTAAACAGTTTCCACATATCGTTCTTTGGCATGCGATTGAATCGTTCGATGACTGATCTTCATCACGGAATAGGGATAATAATAGTTAATGTTCTGTTTCTTTAAGAGTTTTTACACGTTCGCATTGTAAAATTCCTTTCCCTTATCGGTTTGTAAATTTTTCGGACATCATCCATCAATTCAAATTATCTTTGCGATTGCCGCAGTAACTTCACATCCGCTCTTGGCCTTCAGCAATACAGCCCATGCATGCTTGCTCAGCAGATAACAGTAAGTATGTAGTGGTAGCCTCTGTTGAATCACGTGTAAGAACGCATCTTGACAACATCAGCTTGCCATAGGTCGTCGTACCCGTGCACTATGACACGCCTTTGCGGAAAATTTCTTCTCGCGTGCAGTTCCTTCACTAATTGTCGCTTCTCAGAAGTTTTCTTCTCAGCCATGAGCAAATGAATTTGACATTGTAATAAATAGTAATGGAACAGAAACTAATCGTATTTCGAATGAGAACGCACGTTCGCCTAATGTATGTTGAACGGGAATTGAATGGAAACAAAACGGGATGAATTTATGATGTTAATGGAACGAAAACGGAACGGGAACGCATTGAAAATGCACGTACGTTGAACGATAACGGAATGGAAAATCGATCGGGAACGCACGTTTGCGTAACGTATGTTGAACGGGAATTAAACGGGAACGTAACGGAAATGCACGTACGTTGAACGATAACGGAACGGAAAACCGATCGGGAACGCACGTTCGCGTAACGTATGTTGAATGGAAATTGAATGGGAACGCAACAGAAATGCACATACGTTAAACGGTAACGGAATAGAAAATCGATCGGGAATACACGTTCGCATGACATCGCAACGTGGTCACGTTCACGTAACGGAGAAATTTAACTTATTGTTAGTGCGATGAGTCATATGCTGAATCATCTCGTGAAGTTCATTTATCATCATCTGTACGCTATTTTGGTATATTAATATTTTCCTCTTTATTTCATCCTGTCGATTTTTCAAAATTTTCATGATCTGCTCGCTAGTTTGATACGTTGCCATCCTTCTTTCCATCTTGTCCTCTCGATCTTTCAAAATTTGCATGTTCTGAACGTATCGCTTGTTGATAGCATTGCCATCATCTACAGGCAGCGCTACATGTAAATCGACCGAATCTAACTTTCACAAAAATTGAACAGTTTTTCCAATATTCTTTAAAATAATTGTGTGGCATTCATGTTTGATGAAATTTGATACGAACTCAACGGCACATACAGGGTGGGCCAAAAGTCTGGATACACCCTAATATCTCATAAACTAAGCACTTTAGAAAAATATGTTTCAGACAAAAGTTATAAGGCTTAAAAAGACGTATTTAATGATAGTAGTCATTTGACCTGGGATGGCGTTGTTAAGGTCACGTCAAGGTCAACTTAATTTTTTTAAATGGAACCCCCTACTTTTTATTTCAGATCCTTATAGGTTATGTTGAGACGTTTCCAAAACGCGTATAATAAACGCTTTTCCGATGAGAACTTCACGAGTTATGAGTCTTTAAAATTCAAGTACCGCCGGCATTAGAGTTATCCAAGATGTACCACGTGGAGGTTGCTCGATCAGATTTACATCTCTTGTGCGTGCGTGCGTGCGTGCGTGCGTGCGTGCGTGCGTGCGTGCGTGCGTGCGTGCGTGCGTGCGTGCGTGCGTGTGTGATTCAGATCAGGACCCTGAGGTTCGTCACTCCCCCAGTATTTTTTGACTCCAAACCCTCTGCGTTACATGTGTGTGAGTTTGTTCGCGCGTGTCCACGCGCGCGTGTAAATGATTGAGCGAGCGAGCAAACAAATGATCGAGTGAGTAAGTGGTCGAGTGAGTGAGGGAACGAGTGAGTGATCGATTGAGCGAGTAATCGAACGATTGAGCGAGTGAGTGAGCGCGCGGGTGTACGAGTGAATTAGCGAGTAAGTAAACAAATGAACGTGAATTATAATAAATGTTCGAACTGTTGACCTTGTACAGCTCGATAATGACCTAATCGGTAATAAAAAGCACTACAAACGTTTTCCAACGTTTCAGGCATAATTAATGCCACTTCGGTAATGATTCGGTCTCGTAACTCATTTAAATTTCGAGGTTTAGTTTTGTAGACTCGATCTTTTAAATGACCCCAAAAGAAAAAGTCTAAAGGAGTCAAGTCAGGTGAACGAGGTGGCCACTCGATCGCTCCTCTCCTTCCTATCCATCTTTCAGGAAAAGTTTCGTTTAAAAAATTTCGCACTTCCAATCCGAAATGTGGAGGAGCACCATCCTGTTGAAACCAAACAAAATTTAAATCAAAAATATTTCGAATACCAGGAACAATGTCATCTCGGAGCATAGTTAGATACTTGTCAGCTGTTAGAGTTCCATCAATAAAGAATGGCCCTATTATGTGCGTTCCCGCTATTCCCGCCCATACATTTAGTTTCTGTGGATATTGGGAGTTTGCTTCTCTCATCCAATGCGAATTAAAATCATTCCAATATCGACTGTTATGCCTGTTTACTGTACCGTCTAATAAAAATGTTGCTTCGTCTAAAAAAATAATTTTATTCATAAGATCAGGCTGTTCATCAATTTTCTGCATCATAATTTCACAAAATTCTTCCCGACGATCAAAATCACCCGCAACTAATTCTTGAACAAGATTAATTTTGTATGGGTGAAATTTTGCATTTTTGAGAACACGACGAATGGATGTCGTGCTCGTGTCATGTGCCTGTGAGGCTTTTCGGACAGATAATTGAGGGTCTTCTACGAATGATTGTAATATCTCTATCGAGGAGTTTTCATTTGTAACGGTCTTAGGCCTACCTGATCTTTGCCGATCTTTAACGATTCCTGTATCTCGAAAACGCTGACACGTTTTCTGAACAGTGGCTGCAGAAATCTGTTGACGATCAGCTCGAAACTCAATATTAAATAAGTCTCGGACTTCTCTAAAGGATCGCTCGCGATCTCCGTATCCTCGCATCATCAAAATAGTTATTCGTTCTCTTTCGGTAAGCGCCATTTCAATTAAATCCGTGAATTACAAACGTAATGTCTTGTTTATTGAAAATTCTTCAGTTGGAGATATCTTAGATCTACTCGATCTTTATCGATCCTAAATCTTGAAAACTTCAAGTGTAACTAAGCAAGTTAGCGAGTTAGTGAGCGAGTAAATGAGCGAGTCAGTGAGCGACAGTGTGGCAAATTGTCCCACGCGGCTGCAGGTCCCACGAGGCTACGCGTAGGAGTAGAGTGGGGGTAACTCGTACACCCGCGCGCTGACTCACTCGCTCAATCGTTCGATTACTCGCTCAATCGATCACTCACTCGTTCCCTCACTCACTCGACCACTCACACGCACACAAGAGATAAATCCGATCGAGCAACCTCCACGTGGTACATCTTGGATAACTCTAATGCCGGCGGTACTTGAATTTTAAAGACTCATAACTCGTGAAGTTCTCATCGGAAAAGCATTTATTATACGCGTTTTGAAAACGTCTCAACATAACCTACAAGGATCTGAAATAACAAGTAGGGGGTTCCATTTAAAAAAATTAAGTTGACCTTGACGTGACCTTAACAACGCCATCCCAGGTCAAATGACTACTATCATTAAATGCGTCTTTTTAAGCCTTATAACTTTTGTCTGAAACATATTTTTCTAAAGTGCATAGTTTATGAGATATTAGGGTGTATCCAGACTTTTGGCCCACCCTGTATAGTTTTAAATTATATAATTTTAATTGTTAGATTTAAGTTTTTATTTATTTTAATTATTTATAAATAAATTAATAGAAAGTTGTTTTTCTTTATTATGTTTTCAAAAGATATTTTTATTCAAAATCATTAATTTTGTTAATTAAAGAGATTTGAGAGAATAGAGTATCAAATCTTGTTTATAATAGGTAAAATAATAAAAAATAAAAAATATAAGATTGATAAATTGGAGATTGATCGCATCAGAAACCGAAATAACCAGCACTATCAAAAACGAAAATGGCTGCAAGGATTTGCCCCTAGACGTGCGCTACGAAGACATAGAATCTCTGCAGAAGTTGGACGTTACACATACTTTGCGTTATCAGAAACATTTATCGAATTGTGCTTTGCAAAATGTATTCAATTTGTTCAATTGATGGCACTACCATAAAAAATAAACATATATTATCTAGAGATATATAGTTGATTTTTTTATTCCTCCCTCTCCATTACATATACAACATTTACGTTTCTTAACGTTATTTCACGTTTTTTTAATGTTATTTCATGTTTTATTAAAATAGAATACGTTATTTCTTCCCCTTTTTTAAGATCCTTCCCACGTATGCTTGACGCAGCAGTAGATATAATTTTTTCATAACGCTGCTTTTGATACGTCTGCTATTAATTTTTATCAGCTTCTTCTCGTTTAAAATATACCGTAAAATAATATTATCAAGATACAGAAGCGTATAGATGCGAAAAGCGGGATTCTTCCCACATATGTCTACCGCAGCAGTAGATATAATTTTTTATGACGCTGCTTTTGATACGCCTGCTAACAATTTCTTCTCATTTAAGATATACCGTAAAATCATAACGCGCCCAAAAACCGCCTAAAAAAAATCCTTCAAAAAAATGTGATATCAAGAAAGTGCGCCCCAACTATAAAAATGCATAGTTACATAAACTAAAACACATATTTCTTCACTAGTACTCTTTGGCCAGTGTTCATAGTCTGATCTTATATATAAAATTGAGTTTATCTTCAGATACTAATTATTTCATTTATTACGAAGCATTTGAAAATGAACTCAAAACGATCTTAAAAATAAGAACAGACTATGAATACCACCTATTGATATTATAAATATTTCATAAATAAATATTTTATCGCATGCACGCACGCAGTAAAAAAGAGAGAGAGAGAGTTAGACAATTAAGATATTTATTCGGTATGAAAAATAAATATTTTAACACATAATTATTTGAACACAAATAAGTATTTTAATACAAATAAATTTTTTTTCAAAATACTTGGCGCCGCCAAACCGAATTATTATGCGTGACTACTCTTTGTACGCATGCGCGAGTGAAAAAGAACACAGATCCGCTACTATGGTATATGTGTCCTTTTCTACATGCGTCTATACCCCCACTCGTGAACGCTCAGTCTAGATATACTATGTCTATGATTAACACATACTGCTGATAACTATTAGCCCCTTAACTAAAGAAAAAGAAGAAGACACACAAGTATATATCCGCTTCTTAAAATGCGGTTGAATATGATATTTGACATAAGTTTCCATCGTAACAGCTACGGAAAGAAGGTTTGAGCGGTCGGTGACTCTCGACAATCTTCAGAAGCACTCGGCGGCAGCAGGCGGCTCGGCTGTACGACACACACTAATACATTCTCACTGGATCATAAATGGTGACCATGCAAAAACCTTACCTACTGTCTCCGTCTATCGAGGGACCTTAACCATTGCTACTGCAGTACAACGAAGAAATGCAATTGCATTATTCCTAATTATTGATAAATTACGACAAAAGCAACATCATCGACGTTTGTGGAGTCGACAATGGTTACAACGACGCGATATGTGTGGTGTCCTTACTATGTTGTTTGAAGAACTCAGGTAATTAAAATAAAATAATTTTTTCGTGACATTTATATTTAAATTGTCTTAGGGTGGTACAATAGTGAAGTACAATCTTATGTGGTTCTAAACCAATCATAGAGCCATACTAGCATCTTGAGACATTACTTAAGACGGTCTTGAAATAAGAACTGACTATGAATGCCGGCCTATGAATACCGGCTTTATATGTTTTATTTGTTCTTCTTGTAGACCTGAAGATCCAAGATTTTTTCAAAATTATGTTTGAATGCAAGGAGTTATGGAGGAATTATTATTTCTCATTACTCCATGTTGAGAAAAAAATACAGTAATGAGAAAAGCTATTTCTCCTCGAATGAGACTCATTGTCAGTGCAACTCTCCGATATTTAGCAACTGGTAATTTATTTCAAGATCTCATGTTCTCTACTAGAATTGTTCTAAGCACTTTATCGCAAATTATATCGGAAACATTGGAGGCTCATTGCAGTTCTTGAAGAAAAAGTCATCATTTCCGTGTAAGCCCGAAAATTGGGAAATTGTGACTAATAAATTTCAATCTATGTGATAGTTTCCTCACTGTATTGGCGCCATAGATTGCAAACATATCTTTTTTCGACCTCCACGCTGTGAGGGACTTATATATCGAAATTATAAAGGGAGGGATAGCATTATTCTTTTAGGTTTAGTTGATGAAGAGTATAAATTTATATTTGTAGATATTGGTAGAAGTGGTCGTACTCATGATTCTACAGTATTTCGCGAGAGTCCATTAGGAAAAAAACTGAAGGAAAATAATCTAAATTTTTACAACCAAATATTCTGCCTGGGTTTAATTTAAAAATATCATTTGTAATTGTGGGAGATGATGCTTTTTCTTTACATATAAATTTAATGAAACCATATCCAGAACGTGGTTTAACAGAAAACATGCGAATATTTAATTACAGATAAAGCAGGGCACGAAGAGTTTCTGAAAATGCATTTGGCATTCTTGCTAATCGATTTAGAGTTCTTTTAAATCCTATAGGCACTCATAGTCAATGTAGAAAAAGTAAACAATATAACATATGCATGTATCCTTCTCCATAATTATCTTTTAAGCAAACAAGTAAGAAGTTACATTCCTTCTAAATATAGTGAAAACTCAGAAACACTTGAGTCATGATTATGCAGTATGAAGTATTTTTTAAATATACCTTACAAATGTATAGTACTTGATTGTAAGACAAATTATGCTACTTGCAAGAGGAAGTTATCAATTTTTTCTGCACCAAAAAATGATCAACAAAGAAAAGAGCAGGAAGAAAGACTTCCATTAATAAAGCCATTGTTAACAAAACATTTTGTGTACGAAAAAAACACTTTCATACAGGAGATATTATAAGAAGTTATAAGTACAAAGACGAAAATAGCAATGTATTAATCGAGACAGCGTCAAGTTTTTGGAATAATGTGAGCGCTTTGCTACTAATTTAACTACGCATACTACTAGGTGCACGCTCATTGACATATTCCCAACTAAAGAATGTCACCGATGAAATTGATTTTACTCGATAATTACTCGTTTATTAAGATTATTATTTAAAATTGTTTTCTACTTAATGGTTTTTGTATAAATCTATTTTTATAGTTGGCGCAATTTTTTTTATATTACTGCTTTTGTAGATAAAGAAAATTGTTTTTAAGAAAATAATTTCTAATGATATTATTTTTATAGAAATAATATACATTAACTCGTACACTTAACACCTATTTTTAACCTTTTCTTTTAAAAGGTAATTTTTTAAAGATCATTATTTTTGTAGAGAAGACCATTTAAAAAAAAGCAATTATCATAGAGAAAACTGTTTTTTAAGAAAGTAATTTCTAATGAGATTACTCTTGTAGAGATGATATACATCGGCGCGTACACTTAGCGCCTTTTCTTAATCTTTTTTTAGAAAGGTAATTTTTTAAAGATCCATATATCCATATACATAATATATAATATAATAAGCAATAATCTATAATATATAATATAATAAGCTTGAAAAATTTCACTGTTCAAGATCGCCTCGAACTAAGTCAGCAAAAATTAAATTGTTAATGTAAAGTCGGAAATTTCGGGAAAGTGAAATTTTCGACTGTTTGTTCAATTTATCCTATTGTTCTTTTGTATGCACATTCCTTCGTGTTATCGTTTAAGCGCTCGTCTCGACTCTCAAGTGCTTTTGTCCAACAGAGTGAGACGGAAGCATTCGAGGAAGAGAGGTGGTGTTTCGGCGAAGGCAGCTGATTGCCCTTTAACGCGTTTCGAGCATCGACTGTTTGTCTTCTGACGTCCGGACGATCGTTATCAATAGCGATATTATTTAGAATGCCTATTTTTCTGCTCAAATGTTCGAGGAATTTGAGAAGAGAGGGAAGGTATAAAACCCCGGTCCGATGGGTCCTCCACGTACTCGCTCTGCTAATCTCGCGCAAAACGGTGTGCGTCTTCTATTGCTAATTAACAGTCTTCGCGAATTCAGTTACGCTCTCAGCCGACTCGCGTGTACCGCTGTTTATTTCGTCGCTTGCGATAATAGAAATTCCACGCTGTCTGCGAGTCGTCTGCCTCGCGTTTTTTGCAGATCTCTTCGCGAGATTCACGTTCTATACTCGGAAGCGAGTCTAATACACATAGCACGCGTCAACGCGTCACAACTAACGAAATGTACATTAGATTATATAAACTGAACATTAAAAGAGTGATCAGATTAACATTAAGTGCACATTAAATTTCACAAGCCTCTCGCTCCTTGATTCTCTTGCATCTCAAACACTCACTTATAAGTATTTTTCACAAGAGATCGGTAAAATCTTCATGTTTCAGAAAAAACATTTTGTATATATTCCTGCAATTTTATGTTACAATTTTTTTATCAATAGGATTATTCTTTTTAATATTATCGGACTTTCGAAAACTGAAATCTTCATTTAGCAAAAGATTTAATATTTCAATTACGATATTGTGTTCCTAAAACATTGTTGTATATAATTCAAAATATGAAAAATAAATTAAAATGTTTTCAAGGGGTTTTATAAACTTATCTACCTCTAGAACATTGTGAATTTTATTAGACTTTGCAGGTCAATATTTTCCGTACATTCATCTATTGCTGATAACTACTTTTTACAAAAGAAAAAACACTCCAAGGAAGACGAACTCAAGAATTCCGTCCGTCAGAATTCGGTTGAATATCAGTTGGTGGACACTTTTCAGTTCATTGCTACGCATTACCGTTAACTTTTTTAAAAAGGTAATTTTTTAAAATATGTCAATATGTCAACGTCAAAAGTATACATGGATTGCCACTGCTGTCGAAAAAATGAAAAGTACGTTTCCCCCACCACTGCTGGGCGACAACGACGACGTCAATAATAATGATGACAACGTTTCTTGAATCAAAATTTTTCATTTCAGACTTTGCATTGTAATATTTCCGCTCAAAAGACACGCAGACGAAAAATAAAAATACTTTTATTATATAATTCAAACCCAAGCTATCGATTAAGTTTAATTACAAATTGTTAGAATTGTTAGAATTTCATCAGTCTAGCCATTATTGAAATCTGATAATCAAAGGATCTGGAAACGTCGACTTTTGTATAAGATCCCAGGATTGCGTTCCAAAACTCTACTCTGTCAACTTTATGGAACTTAGAGTAGTGGGGGAGAGAGTAAGGCAGAGTTTACTCTTCTAACCTACCTTAGAAGCAGAGTGTTGGGATTCGCGCCTTTTTTTAGCACGGCGCTGATGTCGAGCGCGTCCCGCGAAAGACAGAGACAGATTAAATTGTTGATGGCGGTTCGCCTACGAACAATAGACTTAACCTAAACATGTTGCCTTCTGAATAAAGAAGTTCATTATTCATTATTGCTAGTGTAATTATTTAAAGTAATACACACAACAAATTGGCGCTGCGAGTTTCGAACCTGAAGAAATGGCAATGGAACAGCTATTTCAGTCGCTAGCAATAAACGCGCAAAATCAACAGACTTTTACAACGAATAAGCGAATCATAGAAGCATTTAGCAGAGGCTATAACGCACAAGGTAGACTCAACAGTAACGCTGTACTACTACCAGAAAAGCCATCGCAGTTTTCTAACCTTTCTGCACGACTCGGCAAGTTCGTCCATGATCTTACAAAGGATAAGACTTTTACATTATGGTATGAGCGCCATGAAGGCACGTTCATGGCGCTCATGAAGGTGCAAAAGGGCTAACTGAAGAAGAATGCAAAGAGCTACTTCTCAATGCGCTTGGTGATGACGAATATCAATGCCTGTTTAGTCGCTTATCGTCTAAGAAACCACATGATTTGAAATTTAACGATCTCGTTCAACACCTAAAAAACAATTTCATGACAACAAAACCTTGTTTTAGCGTCGTTTCGAAACACTCGTGCTGCTTCTCCTACAATCGCAATAGAAATACTTGATAAGGTTAATATTCTCGGAGACGCTTTTGAGCTCGATAATTTTAATATCGACTAGCTCAAGATTCTCCTTGCGGCTCTTGCGCTCAGCAATTATGCCTACCATACAGAGCGGACTGTTCTTTTCAAGGTAGCATCCGAAAAAGAAAATTGTACGTTCGGGGATATTAGAGAAATCTGCTACGCGTACACAAATCGCTCAGCAGACATCATTCGCATGAAAGACAACAACCTATAGAAGTTAACTCAATTAAGCAGCGAAAAATGCTACAAAAGGAAAAGGACCCCTTCAAAATAAAAAGAAAGCAGCTTCTTCTTCGTATCCATCCTATCGGGGGAGGGGAGTGCAACAGAACACAAATGCGATGATTGCCCATTTAAGAAAGCGGAATGCAGAATATTCAAAAAAATAGGACATAATAGGTAAGGTTTGTTTGTCTAAACAGTACAGTAAATGTAACACTGTTAAATTACAAAGCATTCTAGGCGCAGGGCATCGACATCGAAAATTCGCTCACATCATTATTAATAACAAACCGATTAAGATGCAGTTGGATACAGGAGCGGACGTTACAACAATTGGAAAAAAAGTCTAGCTGCAAGTCGGCCGCCCCAAGCTTCAACGTTATACATCTTCGTATCTTGATGTTTCGAGTTATCCCATACGCATCAATGAATTCGTTAACGCCTTATCGGGTTACAAGAATTATACAATAAAGGCACCGATCATTGATCAACCGAAAACTGCACTTATCAGTGCGCAAATTATAGACGAGTTCGGTTTAATCAATTATGATTCAGGAGTCACAAATAGTCAAGAACAAGTAAGTTCTATCGTCATTAATTCACTGCAAAAACAATATGCTGAATTTTTTGGTGACTCAACGGGAGAATGCACTAAAATAATAGTCAATTTGTGATTAAAAGAAAATGCTTGTCCTGTGCCGTTCCACGGCGATCAATCGCACTCGCACTTGAAGAATCTATCAATAACGAATTGGATAAACTTATCAATAACGGAATCTTAACTTCAGTTGACTCCTCGGAATGGGCCGCTCCTATCGTCGTTGCACGTAAAGCAAATGGGAAAATACGTATTTGTGCAGACTATTCGACAGGTCTAAATGACGTACTCGTTTTCGAATTGAAACCAGCTCCAGCAATTTTCCAGCGTACCTTGGAAAAAGCAATCGCAGACATTCCAGGCGTGTTTGTTTATTTAGACAATATTTTGATATATGATCAAAATCGCATGGAGCATGACACACGGTTGCAAGCAGTTTTAACCCGTCTACAAGAATGGGGGGTTTCGGCTACAAATCCAAAAAAGTAAGTTTCACACTTCGTCAGTAAAATACCTCGGGTTTCTTGTTTCAGCAAAAGGCATCGAGCCTGATCCAGCACGGTTTCGACCAATCAAAGAAATGCGTGCTCCTAAAAACACGAAGGAAGTTCGCTCGTTTTTGAGACTAATTAATTACTACGGAAAGTTTGTACTAAATCTCTATCGACTGTAAGCACCGTTTGAAGCACTAATCAAGAATGTTTCTTTTATCTGGACATCAAAGTTACAAAAAACATTCGAAGATATTAAGAGCATACTCACGGGGCTATTCTTACTAGCTTATTACGATCCCAGACAAACTCTGATCGTCGCAGCAGATGCCAGCTCAGTTGGCATTGGTGCAGTGATGTTAGATTCTGTCCTCGGTAGCATTTGGTAGCATGGGTGGGGGTAATGGTGGGGGAAGTCCCGTGTGCGTTCGAGACTTCGAGCACTGTCGACTAATAGAAAGAGATATAAGATTTTCTATCTCCTTCTCTCTCGGCCGAGTTGGCGTTGTAGGCTGCGTTTCGATATTCACTGCCAGTACTGAAAATCTACAATTTACGTTACGTACTACATTATAGGTTTTCAGTACAGGTAGTGAATATCGAAACGTAGCTGTTGACGGTACAGCGTTCAATTAGAAATAGAGACGAATTCAATAATTCGTCTCATAGAGTAAAACGTATGCTATCTTTATATGTAGAATAAAATAAAGTGACATTATGTATAAAATAAATAAATATATATAGAATAAAAATAATAAAATTTACTCTTAGCCAATATGTACGTTATAACTCAACGCTATAACTCAAAAGTCAAATCTAATAATTCGTAATATGTCTACTTCGAAAACTTATTTTCTTTTTTAATATATGACACAGGATATTCCATAACTTGCGACTATAATTTTTAATGACATTTTTCTGAGCAACAAATAATGGGTGCATCCAGGAGCGCAACCGCTCACTGAGCGGCTAACAAAAGCCCACATCCTCGGGGTCACCGATTTTGGTGAATTTTTGTGGAAATGTAGTATTGATATAGAAACAACAAATAGTAAACGGAAACGATGCAACTCTCAAGCGTTTATGAGAAAAAATTTTTTAAAGTTTCGCGAGGTCGTTATAAGGACTTAGAATACCATTGAAATCACGAACCGAGCGTAGCTTGGTGGGCAGGGCGCTAGCGCGCGAAGCGGTGGGTCTGTGGTTCGATTCGTGGCTTTTGCATATTTTTTTTTTTACTATTTTTTTTATTTTAATTATTTTTCTATTATTATTAAACGCTAAAAAATGAGAAGAATTAAATAAAAATTAAATTTAAAACACAAATTATATTAAAAATTGTATTTTTTCGAAATGTTAAAGTTTATTACAAATACTAATATAATTTATTAAAAATATATTGAAATAAGTTACATTAATTTTCCCAAATTTACCTTACAATTGGTACATACATTTAGGTGATATTTATTATAAAAGCCTATAAAACATGTGTCTGGCGCATCGGATAAAGATTGATTTTAAACCCTTGTGTCAACGAACTAGAATTCGGAATTTCGAGTAAGCCATTATTTAAATATCAATGGTTAGATATAGATAATTTTAAATCATGGCTACGTAATGTTCCGCATGACAGCAGTTTATGTTTCTGAGCAGATTGTCATAAAACTTTTGCTGCCCATTTAGGGCATATTGTCGGCACGCGGAATCTAATAGTCGTTTAAAGCTATGCAAACAAAAAGATATTGAAGCAAGCGAGCCAAATGTTTTTAGTACAGAAGATGAATTGTCTCTTTTGTCTCTTTTGTCATTTAATGAGCGTAGAAAAGTATTGGAAATACGATATGCTGCTTTACTTGCGCAAAAAAATATACCTCATCAAATTGCAGAAGACATTCTAAATTTTTTTCAACATATTGACGATATCAATTTGTTGGAAAGCATGATCCTGGGTCGAAATAATGTAACAACGTACTTTCCAACGTGTTGTATCCCGTAGAGACTGAAAATATCGCTCATAATCTTCAAAGAACAAAATTCTCTGTTTTTATTGATGAAACATCCAATATAGTTAATGAAAAGTGGATGACATTTTTTGTTCGATACGTGGACCCTGAGACACTAGATATTCGCCCACAATTAATAAAACTAATTAATATTGACGCGAGAGATTCTAGTGCTGAAAAGTTATTCCATGCATTTCAGTCTGAAATGTGGAAGTTGCAGATTCCTTTTTAAAATATTGTTGCCCTGTCTTGCGATAATGCATTCATAATGACAGGGAAACATTCTTCCTTTAAAACTAGATTAAATGACGTTTGCAAAAATTGATTGATGTTTCCATGCCATTCAGCCGCGTTAGCCGCGCATGCAGCATGTGAGAAGATTCCTCATTTTGTGAAGAATTTAAAAAAAAAATTGCACATTACATTAATAGCAGTCCAAAACGTTCGCCAATTTTTGAAGAGTTTTGCGACTACTTTCAAGAAAAAAATTCTTTTTTTTAATTTAGTGAAACGCGCTGGCTGTCTCATTATATGTGTGTGGAGAGACTTTTAGAATCGTGGAATACTATTAAACATTTTCTCCAAGAAATGGTTGTGAGCGACAAAGCAAAATATGTAGAATATCTTTTCTCTTTGATGAACAAGTTGGAAACAAAAGCTTACTTTTTTAAAATACATTTTATATTTCTTTAATGCATTTAATGCATTTTTTCAATCAGAAGAAACAAGAGTCCATTTGTTACAATTAAAATCGGCTAACCTTCTTTCCCAAATCTGTCACAACTTTATTAAAAAAGAGTAACTTAAAGATGTAGCCACGGATATAATTTTTTCGACCAATGTTCACAAAGATCAGAATGTGAGGAGTATTTGAATACTTTAATGACAGAGAATCACACTGATATTGTAAAATCAATTCGGCACAATTGCTTACAATTTTACCTCACTGCTGCGGAGGAAATTAATAAAAAATTACCCATCTGTAATCAATTTTTGAATAAATTACAAGTTTTTCAACCGCATACATCTCTGTTGGATGATAACAGAGAAATATCATATCAACACGTATCTTTCGTGGCAAAAACTGTTCTTGGTGATTTTGATGAAGAATCTTTAAAGAAAGAGTGGCTTACATTACCAGCACGATTTACTGTTGACGAAAAACAGTTTTTGTTGACATTAGAGTTTGACAATATGTGGAAAAAGATCTTACAGTGCCAGATGAATAATAATTACACATATCCCACGTTAAGAGATGTTCTGAGCACTGTTCAATCTCTTCCTAATTCAAATGCAGATCCGGAGAGAATGTTTTCTATTTTAACAGATTTAAAAAATAAAAAACGTAACAAGCTTTCTTCGACCAGCGTTAATGCCACTTGTGTTATAAAATCAGTGTTGAAGGCAAGAGGCGAAACACCATGTGTGTTGCGCCCCTAAACAATAAGCATGTCAATATCTGACAAACATTTATCTCGCATGTCATCTAAAATATTATATGCACCTATAACTAAAAAAATAAAACATTCATTAAACTTATATTCTGGAGAGGAAATAAGTGGTCCTTCGACTTCAACACAATAATAATGTTCAAATTTTGCTCGCTTTTGTATCTATTTTTCATGCTTCGTATATTATAATATTATTTGTTGCTCAGAAATGTCATTAAAATTATAATCGCAAGTTATGGCATATCCTGTGTCATATATTAAAAAAGAAAATAATTGCCGAAGCAGACGAATTACTAGATTTGACTTTTGTCGTACATGTTGGCCAAGAGTAGATTTTATTATTTTTATTCTATATATATATATTTATTTATTCTATACATAATGTCATTTTCTTTTATTCTAGGTATAAAGATAGCATACGTTTTACTCTATGAGACGAATTATTGAATTCGTCTCTATTTCTAATTGAACGCTGTACCGTCAACAGCTACGTTTCGATATTCACTACCCGTACTAAAAACCTATAATGTAATACATAACGTAAACTATAGATTTTCAGTATACTGGCAGTGAATATCGAAACGCAGCCTACGACGCCAACTCGACCGAGTGAGAGAAGAAGATAGAAAATCTTATATCTCTTTCTATTAGTCGACAGTGCTCGAAGTCTCGAACGCACACGGGGCTACCCCCACCCATGCTACCAAATGCTACCGAGGACAGAATCTAACATCACTGCATTGGTGGTGTCTTGTTGCAACTGGATGGCAACGTAAAGACCGTTTTTCACATGTCTAAGGCACTTACTAAGGCTCAACAAAACTACAACTAAATTAAGAAGGAAGCTCTAGCTTTAGTCACTGCGATCGAACGCTTTCGGAAATTTATTTATGGCCGCCACTTTGTGTTACAAACAGACCACTGTCCACTTCTAGCGTTATTCAAAACATCGAAAACAAAAAGACTGGATACATGTACAGCGAACCATTTAAAACGTTGGGCTCTCCGTCTAATTGGATATGATTTTGAAACAGAGTATATTAATACTGAGAAGTTCGAACAAGCTGACACTCTTTCACGGTTAATACAAGAGGCTCGTCAGGATACGCGGGATCCAGATCTCGGAAAAGTTATAGCTACACTTCAAGAAGTAAACACGGAGCTTCAACAGGTCGTCGACAAATCAAGAATTCTTCTACCTTCGACAGCCGATAGGAACTTCATCGTTTAACATTCAGCGATGGTATTTTAGCTGAAGTTGTAGACCGTTTGAGAAACGGCTGGCTAAAGTCTGACGCTACAGACAAGAACTTAATGCCCTATTTTCGTCATCGTGAGTACTTAACCATTGTTGACTGTACATTAGTACTCAGATGAGAAACTAGTAGCGTCCCCGAGCGTCTACGGCCTACCGTCTTGCAACAATTACACATTGCACAACCAGATATTCGGCGTATGGAACAACTTGCTCGCCATTATTTTTACTGACCCGCAATGCACGACGACATTTGAAGATACGTAAAGAGGTGCAAACATTGTGACTCCTCAACAGCTAAGCTTATCAAGGAAACCTTTGCACCCGTGGCCTGATACAGGAAAACCATGATCTCGTCTTCACATTGATTTCGCAGAACCAGTCCATGGACAATGGGTACTTATCATTGTCGATAGCTATTCCAAGTTTGTCGATGCAGGATTGTTTTCAACGATTATATCAGCTGCAACATGTCGATATCTACGAAGACTCTATAGTCGCTATGGATCACCAGAAGTACTTGTTTCAGACAACGGTACTCAATTTATCTTCGAAGAGTTCGCACAACTTTGTACTGAATTTAATATCTTCTACCTTCGTAGCCAGGGCATCCTCAATCAAACAGCCAAGCTGAAAGAATGGTGACACTAAAAAACTCAATTGATACAAATTCAGCATCAAGACTAGATACGGAGTTAAACCGATTTCTATACGCTTACAACTATACACCCAGCGACGCAGTACCAGACCACAAATCCCCTGTGGAAATATTTTTTAGACGCAAGCTCAGAATGCCACTGGATATCTTCAGTCTAGTTTCAAAGTCAGAAATGTCTTTGTTTAATCAGCAAAGGAAAATGAAACAACAGTTTGATACTCATCATGGGGTAAAACTCCGCATTTTTGTTCCAGAGCAGGCGGTAATGATAGAGCTCTCAAATAAACAACATATTTCAGGGAAGATTGTAAAACTGGTTGGGAAAACGATTGCTCGCATCAGCATTGAGAGAGGATTTATTAACAGACACTTCGATCGAATCTAGAATCGCGCTATGGTTCCGCAAAAGAAGACTGAAGCCCTTAACGAAGAGTTGCTACCCTCAAATTGGCTGCTAAAACCGACTGAACCAAACGTCACAAGAAATACTTCTCAGGCAGAACCGGAGGATACAGAACCAGAGAGTGTAGAACCAGAGGAAACAGAACCTTCTACTAGCAACGTGACACAAACTCTTGGGCCACTTCGCCGTTCTGAACGCCTTTTCCGCCGGCCACGTCCCGATTATAAGATAGCATCGGGGACTCGCAACCAGCGACAACCTTCTTAAATGATGGAGGAATGTTGGGATTCGCGCCTTCTCTTAGCACGACGTTGATGTCGAGCCCGTCCCGCGTAAGACAGAGGCAGATCAGATCATTGATGGCGGTTCGTCTACGAACAAAAGACTTAACCTAACTGTGTTGATTTCTGGATAAAGAAGTTCATTATCCATTATTGCTAGCGTGATTATTTAAATTAATACACACAACATAGGGTTTATAGAGTTAATTCTGAGGGTACTTTATTCTTACTTTTGGAACAAATAGGCTCCGCCCATATAGTCAGTTACTTCGTATTTTGACGGCAATAGAGTTACTCCGTTACTCAGAGTAAAGTTTTGGAACGCAATCCAGGTGTGTCTCTCGCGTGTTATTCGCGCTTCTCGCACTTCTCGCGCTACTAACATTTGGCGTGAGACACTACCATGTCTCTTGATATAAAAATGTAAGCTCTGTTTATTTCGACGGTTTGTCTAAATAGAACCACATATATTTCATTGCTATTCTATAGAAAACTTTGCTATCCTTAAACTTGGCTCAAGACAGTATCTCTTATTATTAATAGATATTGTTGCGCCTGCGTTGACGCGGTCCTCGTTTCGAGCTGAATCTTGGCGCCCGATTGGCAGCTGACCGCGGCGAATCGATATTATCGATTTGCTCGACGATCAGCCGGCAAGAAAAGTCGTTGCTTAGCAACGTTTTCAATTGGAAGTATGTGTCAGATTTGAAGCAGGTTTCTTTTGGAGCTGACCTGTCGCGCGGTTTCCCGAACCTCCTTCTGTACGCGCGTCTACGCTGTGTTCTACGCTTCCTGTATTTTGCAATAAAGTTCTTGTTACGCAAAAGAGTCTCGTGTGTTCCTTTTCCGTGTGCGCGTTCTTGTGAGTGGCGCGTGAGACGCAATATTTTTTGGGGGCTCGTCCGGGATAACCGGACGGAACGGACGATTATGGACACAACGGAGGCGGCAAGTGTGGCGACGACAGGAACGGCAATTAAAACAGAGGAGAGGCGACGACGCGCACCGTCAAAGAGGAGGCGAGTTTTAACTCCCGAACCTCCCTCAGAGACAGCGGCCTTGCAGACGGTCTTAGATGAAATGCGGAAGATGCGAAAGAAGCAGGAGCGACGCGAGAAAGAGCTTGAAGCGAGGATGAGTCGCCAGGAGGAGGAGCTCCAGCGTTTCCGAGAGGAAAGTTCTCGAGCAACGCGGGAACCATTCCAGCTAAGTCTTAGCCTAGTAATATAGCTTCTCGCTTTGGAACGGGCTTTGATTTCGCGAGTGCAGGAGCGTTTAACTTCGCGAATCCGGCCGGATTTAGGTTCGTAAGAACGGGGGAAGGAGATACACGTAACGAGTTGGGTTTCAAATTAAAACCCGATATGTACGACGGAACAGTCCCTCTCCGAGAATTCTTTAGTCAGTTTGATCTAATTACGCGCGCGAATCATTGGGACGACGCTACGAAGACGGTGGTATTGGCGTCGTGCTTAAGGGGAAAGGCGCGTTCTGTTCTCGAAGCTATCGAGAACCTCGAGGGACTCGGATTCTCCGAGTTGAAGGCGAAGTTAGAATTGCGTTTTGGGGAGGGAAATTCCGCACAAAATTTTTATACGCAATTCACCAGCCGAAAACAAAAATTCGGAGAAGATTTTGCTTCTCTCGGAGTGGACCTTGAGAGGTTATCTCGCTTAGCCTATCCCGAATGTCCCTTTGACGTTCGTGATAAGATTGCATGCGCGCAATTTGTTTCCGCGCTGACGGACGTGTTTGTCAGAAGGACCCTTCAGTTGGAAGGGGTAACATCCTTAAAGATCGCGATTGAAAGAGCCAAAACAGTAAAAGTTATACAAGGGGAAACTTTTGGAAAAAAAAAGTTTGATAGTTATGCGAGTAAATCCTTCAACGGAAAATTTTATAAAAAAGAAGAAGATAGGGAAAGAAAGGAAGAAAAGGAAGGAACAAAAGGGGAAAACTATCAAAGGGGTAATAGAAAACTTAAAACTATGAGGGAGTGTTGGCTGTGCGGCAAGACGGGACATTTTCGGGCGGAATGTCCCGACAATAAGGGAAACGGGGTTTAGTTGTTCTCGGCGGGGTGGGATCAATTTACAATAATTCCCCGAATTCGACCGAATTTAACGTGAATAGAATTAAGGAGAATTTTAATCATTTTTGCTTTGCGGGAAAAATAGAAGAAATTGTATTTTTAAAATAGACACGGGTTCCGACATTTCTATTTTGAATAGCAAGCTTGTTGGGCGGAAAAGGAGAGAATCGATGTTGGCAAATGCAATCTTAGATATCCTACAGGGGAAAAAGTTACTGTTGGTTCCAAAGTGGTCGTAGAGATACCGATCGGAAAATTTTATGTAATTATTTCAATGTTTATTGCAGAGATAAGAGACGATTGTATTTTGGGAGTAGATTTCCTTAAAGTTGTGAATTTAGGAAATGTTTTCGACCCAATTTTCAATACAACGGAGGAAATCGATGAAACGAAACCGAGCTGTTCACGTATGGAAAGTTTGCCTATGAGAATTCCCTTGGTCCTAAAAAATCTATATAAAAACAATTCTGAAAATTTAAACAAGGCCCAAAAAGAGATTTTTGTCAATTTCTTGGAGGAATACTGTGATGTATTCTCAGAGGACATCGTTGCGGGAAATTGTATTGAGGTAGAACATATAATAATATTGATGTGACTAATTCTCTGCCCATTAAACAGGTTCCCCGTCGTATCCTCATTCAAATGCGAGAAGAAGTTGATAAAATAATAGATGAGATGAAAGAGAAAGGGGTCATTGAGGAGTCCCAAAGCCCTTGGGTTTCGCCTGCGGTGTTAGTAAAAAAGAAAGATGGAACGTTAAGGTTCTGCGTGGACTGCAGGAAATTAAACGCAGTAACCGAGAAAGATTGTTATCCTCTTCCGAGAATAGACGATATATTGGATCAACTTTCAGGTAACTGTTGGTTTATCACATTAGACCTGAAAAGCGGTTATTGGCAGATTAATATTCGCCGAGAGAATCGAGAAAAAACGGCTTTTTCAATCGGAAATGGATTATGGCAATTTGTGTCCATGTCCTTCGGACTCTGTAATGCGCCCGCGACTTTTGAACGCTTAATGGACACGGTGTTAAAAGGACTAATATCTAAAATTTGTTTGGAATATCTCGATGACGTAATCGTTTTTGGAAAAGATTTTTCCGAAATACTTAAAAATATGGAAACGGTGTTTCTTCGGTTTCGTGCGGCAAACTTGAAAATAAATTCGAAGAAATGCATTCTCTTTGGAAAAAGTGTAAAGAATCTCGGTCATGTGATCTCCGCAGAAGGCGTTACTACGGATCCGGAAAAGATTACCGCTGTAAGGAATTGGCCAATTCCTCACCAATAAAAAACAGTTGCGGAGTTTTCTAGGATTCTGTTCGTATTATCGTAAATTTATGAAAGGATTTTCTTCGTTCGCTAAACCGTTGTTTGCGTTGACTAAAAATCAGATTAAATTCATTTGGGAGGAGAAATGTCAGAACGCCTTTACAGAATTGAAACGTTTGTTGTCTTCTACACCTGTTCTTTCGTATCCTAAAGGGAAAGGGGAATTTATTGTAGATACAGACACCTCGAATATAGGAATCGGCGCGGTCCTTTCGCAGATGCAAGACGGGAAGGAGAGGATTATTACGTATTTTAGTCGCGTTTTAAGTAAAACTGAAAAAAATTACTGCGTGACTCGTCGAGAACTTTTGGCGATAGTAGACTCTTTGAAAACCTTTCGCCATTATCTTTTAGGTCGAAAATTCTTGATCCGCACAGATCATATTTCATTGAAATGGTTGATGTCGTTTAGGGATTTAGAGGGTCAATTAGCTCGATGGCTGGAAAGACTTCAGCAATTTGATTTCGAGATTCTTCATCGGAAGGGACAAGCTCATGGAAATGCCGATGGGCTTTCCAGACGACAATGCGAGATTTCCGGTTGTGAATATTGTGCCAAAGTGGAAAGAAAATGTCGGGAAGAGAATAAGCTCGTTTGTCGCATAATTCTCGGAGAGGAAAGCTTAGAATCTTGGCGTCGTGAGCAAAAAGAAGATCCGAGCATCTCTGAAATTTATCGAAGGAAAGTGCTGGGAGCACGTCCATTTCGTACAGAAATTGCTTCCTGGGATGAATCTGCCCGAATTTACTGGTACTATTGGGACGCTCTTATTTTGAAAGATGGGATTCTCTATAAAAGATGGGAGTCGGCTAACCTGAAGACAAATTTTCTGCAACTAATTGTTCCTCAGAAGCGCACGAAGGAAATTTTAGAAGAGGCACATGACTTACTTGCGGGAGGCCATTTTGGGGTCAATAAAACTTTATATAAACTTTAGAAAAGATACGTCGACGTTTCTATTGGGCCACATGCAAACGTGACGTAGAAGATTGGTGTAGGTCCTGTGTGATCTGTATTTCGAAGAAAGGCCCTTCGGGAAAGGGAAAGTCTCCCTTACAAATTTATAATGTCGGAACACCGTTCCAGAAAGTTCAGATGGACATCTTCGGCCAGTTTCCGTTCTCTTTCTCCGGAAATAAATATTTACTTGTTTTCGTGGATTGCTTTACCAAATGAATGGAAGCTTTCCCTTTAAAGAATATAAGGGCCAAGACAGTAGCGGAGACTTTCATCAATGAGGTTGTCTCTAGACATGGAGTGCCCCTAGAATTACATACAGATCAGGGAAGAAGTTTTGAATCTAAATTGTTTTTGGAAATAACAAGAATACTGGGGATTAGGAAGACCAGGACAACTCCTTTACACCTCCAATCTGACGGGCAAGTGGAACATCAACATCAGACGATTACTAATTATTTTACAAAATATATCTCTGAGAATCAAAAGGATTGGGATCGTTGGGTTCCCATGTTTTTACTTGCTTATAGGTCTTCAAAACATGAGGCTACTGGCTTCTCTCCCGCGGAACTTTATTTTGCACGAGATCTCCGAATACCTTTAGATCTGTTAAGGGAAGGACCTCCTGATTTTTATGAAGCAAATCCTAGTTTGGAGAGAAATTTAAGCAGAAAACTGAAAGGAAAACTCGGGAAGATTCATTCCTTTGCTAGGAAACGGATGGACATTAGGTCTTCTCGAATCAAGTCTTGGTATGGAGCTAGGCAGGGTACTTTTCAAGAGGATCAAAAAGTGTGGTTCTTCAATCTTCATAGAACAGACTAGGAAAGACTCCCAAGTTACAAAGCAACTGGGAGGGCCTTTTACAATAATCAAGAAACTAAGTGATGTAGTGTTCTGTATTCAAAAATCGGTCAGACATAAGAAAAAGATTATTCACTCGGATAGGCTAGCTCCGTTCTTTGAGAGGAATGAAGGATTAAAATAGAATATCGGAACTCAGAAGATAGTAATAATAATTAAAATTGGGATTTCTGCATTTTCTAATTTTAGTTGAGATTTTTATGTTTGAAACATAATTTCTACTTAGTTGTTCTTGTTTTTAATTTGGTAATTAGGAAGTCAATTGCGGAACCTCAAAGACCAGGTGGAGGACTGCGAGGAATATCGAAGGAAGAATATCGCTCTCTTCTTTTGAAGAAAGGAAAACTGCCTTTCCCGCGGTTTTTGATCCGTGGTTTTCCCGCGGAACTTTGGGTGAATACCAAGGCAGGAACTGGGGGAGTCTTTAAAAACGTAGGGTCCACGAAAAGTCAACCTCCCCCCCCTTGTTCGAAGAACGAAGTAAGAAGTGCACAAGATTCAAAACAAAGAAACAGAGGAGGAAACTGAGCGGAGCAACGAACAGTAGACTCGGGAGAGAGAAGATGCCCTGGCGACGAAAAGAAGGAGGCAGGCTGGCGGACCCCCTTTTAACGAAAAGCCTAAGAGGATTGCTTGCCAAGAAAAGGGAAAGACGGAGCCCGGTAACCTTTAACAGAAGCTTAGGGAGCGCAGGAAGTCGTCCGGTAACCCTGAAGTCCAAAGAAGGAGAGGATGGCAAGCTGCTTAGATCTGCCCTCCTGATTGTCGGGACGACAATCTTGAAGAGAGAGGGTAGTGTTGCGCCTGCGTTGACGCGGTCCTTGTTTCGAGCTGAATCTTGGCGCCCGATATATTGGCAGCTGACCGCGGAGAATCGATATTATCGATTCGCCCGACGGTCAGCCGGCAAGAAGAGTCGTTGCTTAGCAACGTTTTCAATTGGAAGTATGTGTCAGATTTGAAGCAGGTTTCTTTTGGAGCTGACGTGTCGCGCGGTTTCCCGAACCTCCTTCTGTACGCGCGCTGTGTTCTACGCTTCCTGTATTTTGCAATAAAGTTCTTGTTACGCAAAAGAGTCTCGTGTGTTCCTTTTCCGTGTGCGCGTTCTTGTGAGTGGCGCGTGAGACGCAACAATATCTTGAAAATAAAACAAATGTTTTATAATAATCTTTCCTTTATCATACTGTCATTATTGCTTTGAAGAACTAAATTCTTTTCTGTACTTTTATGAAAAGAAACAATATTAGCATCATAATTTATTACTAATTTATTAATAATTTTTTTAAAGTTCCTTACAATGACAAAAATACTTTTATAAATAAATCAATTTTTTGATTTATTTATAAAATTGAATTTTAAAAATCCTACTTATTTCTTACAGGTTTTGACTTTTGAAAAGTATAATACTTTTAATAATTAATAAATTACTTTTGTCCATTCGTCGATTGCTGACTGTATACGAAGTAATAATGCATAAAAGGACTTGACTTGACTTTCAATGACTTTTATAAAAGCTGATCCTTGCATTGCTTGAATTTTGACTATATGTTCCTCCAGCAACATCAATATATCATCAAGTTGAGTTAAAATCGGAACACGAGTCTCTTTATATAGTATAGTGGTAAAAAATATATGATCCCAGTCACTTATCATTTTTGCAAGCGATTGTTTGTGTGTAAATTCCTTTATTGCACCGCCACTGATAATTTCATATCTGGAAATAAATTATTTTGTTTAATTATTTAAAATTCCTAATTCTTTGTAAAATAAAATTGTAATAAAATTATTAGTATTAATTAATAAAATCTTGTTTTGATTCTGATTTTAAGTAATTCTTTAAGTTTTTTATTTTAAGTAATTCTTTAATTTCTTTGAAAAGTGTAGATTATAACTATGATGTAAAATATTCATAAAACTCAAATTCATGTGATAATTTTAACAGTTTGATACCATATTTTAATACTTACGTTTTTATTTTGTTAGTATTATTGTTATTATTATTAATATTATTCGTAATAGTAGTACATTTATTAATCCCCCTTGGGATTATAATTTTTATAATTTCTTTCTCTACTTCTTTCATTACTTTTACATATGACCTTTAACTTATCTTACAATTAGCCTAACTTATAAAATAATTATTCCGTATACACATGAGCACTGTAATGCTCATATGCATATATCTTCCTTTTTACGCACGCACGATACGAAAAATTCGATCAGCAATTTTTCTATATTATTATATCGGATATAATTAATGTTGACAATAACTGATTGAAAAACGTAGGTATCTTTGAGACACCATAGTACCGCAAAAAAACATACAATTTTTTTTAATTTGTAGGGAAAAATCTGTATTTAAAATGATTATCATAAGATTTGCGAAAGAATGTTTTCAGCCCAGAAAAATGTAATTCCAGTTATACAATTTTTTTAAAGATATAACATATTTCTTACATGTTGTTTAAACTTCATTTATTGACATACATGTAAAAAAGAAAGGTATAAGAAAAATAAAAGCGTTCGAAAGGACTAATTTTCAGGTCTCCGATGCTTTTTTTGAAATGTCATATGTTGATTTTTTCATAAGTTGTAAGCGTCCAAAATCAAAGTAACCACTTTTTATTCAAGCTTTGAGAATTTGGTAAAAAAAAGTAGCACAATGGTTACTTTTTTAAGTAAAGAGAAAAGATCCTGCTGCAAACTGCATACTGAGAAAAATTTTCAACAAATAAACCGATTAAATAATGTATCCAAGTGTAAATTTTGTTTCCGATCAAAGATAAATACCTTTATCCAATGAAATGCAGTAACCGATAAAAGTTAATCGGAAAATTAGTCGCTCTTTATATATCCGTTAAAATTTTCATCGGTTAAAAAACACGATTTGATCGAAAAAGATGACGATAAGATCGACGATAAAAATCGGATACATAACTTACAAGGAGATGGCACGAAGTGTAAAAGATATGGATCGAGACATAGCTCATTTGAAAGAGGGTATCGAGTACATAAACGAGGTAAAGGGATTAGAGTGAATAGCCTTAGTTGCTGAGAAATTTGCATCCAAAGTTGGGCATCGGCTGACTGTACGGTAAGTATCAAAAACATAACCTCTAATAGCATGAAGCGTGATGGCTGAACAGACTGGGCGCTGGCGTATATTTTTTGTCCGCGCCTGACTCGAGTTCGAGTCAGCTTGCTGTAAATTCTTTTTAAATAATTTTTTTCAATTTATTTTTTCAATTTACAATTTCAATAAATAGATATGCCAATTACTTTTTGAAATAAATACTAATAGTTAAGCAATATTTTATTGTATATATAAGAAATATAATTTTATTTATACATAGTTCTTGTAAATTAATTATTCTTTTATAAAATGTTCATAGTGTGTGTCCTACTTATGTTTTCAACGCTTTTAGAAGAATTATAGGACACACACCAAAAAAAAAACACAAAAAATAAATTTGCAATAAGCAATTATTTAATTTTTTGTTTTTTGTTACACTAATTGATTCCTCTCATTATTCTGTTCAAGAAAATATTAAAGTAAGATAATCGAAAAATCAATATTTTACGAGATATTTTGTAGTTTATGTCAAAATTCGAGAAATTTCAAGTCTTATAACTCGAAAAGTACTTAATGAAAAAACATTTAATTATAGTGTTTTGGAAAGCTTTCGAGATAAGCTACAAGAATATGCAATAAAAAATAGGGATTGCAATTTAAAAAAATTGAAGTGACCTTCACGTAACCTTCAAATGACTCTTCAGTGTTAAACCAATGATACCATCTTATGGCCCATTCGAAACTACAAAACTTTTGTCTGAAACATTTTTCTCTAAAATGTTTTGTTTCCGAAATAATTGCGTGCGTTAATTAAAATTGTATATATATATATATATATATATATATATATATATACATACATACACATCGCGTAATAACACCTATGATATTATATATATCATGTAACTACCATACAAAATTATGTTTTTATGTACATAATCTTATTGAGAATATAGAATGGGCCCCTCCAACGCCCATTCCCGTGAGAACGCAACCAATATATTTTTTCGTCTCTACGTTTAAAATTTCCGTTTAAAATGATCATAATAATCAATACTGTGTAAATACAATTCTAGTACATTATCAGTTCCAGCTGTTTCTGATGTTTATAATAATTACTACCGTCGGATAGATACTTTTAGTTTTTACTTCGCTAGTATCATCGAAATATACGCTTCTGGTATTTTACCAGTTTCGTCAGAGGAAACGCTTCTGATTTTTAAAATAATCAGTACCGTCGAATAGACGCTTCTAGTTTTTATTTTGCTAGTATCGTCAGAACAAAAGTTTCATTTATTTAAACGTCAAGAAATTTTATTTAACATTTTATGTTATTATCTTTAGAATAATATACTTTTTGTACTTAAATTTTTAAGTACATTTTTATCGTGTTGGAAAGGGTAATAATTTATTGCCTTCGATAATTTTTATAAAGTGTTGTCTCATACACTTTACGTCCTTGGAATATTTTACATTGCAAGGATTGCCTCCTAAGGCTATAGTTGTGACAAAAGCTGCGGAATAAATACCACAACTTAGACCATTAGGTTACGTATCAACTTTTCCAAAAATGATATTCTTTAGTCTTATTTGTGGATATCGATGATGTATATAATTTTTCTCTTTAGCTACCAACTTATCGTATGTACAGCCAGGTATACTGTCATATACGTGAAGTTTGGTGCCATCAAAAACTATACATCGCCAGTGTAAAATTCTCTCTCCAGTCCATTGTTTTCCTCCAATTATCTGTAAACTTTTGTCACTCTGACTAGCATCAATGTAATCAAGACAACCTTGATGTTGCACACTTTGCGTTTCAAAGAGAGTAGTTTCTCTTACAACGCGTAGAAATGAATCTAACGATTCGTCGGACAATAAACTGTTCGACAAGACATTCCCTCTTACACAGTCAATAGGAATATCAATTTCGTCTAAATTTATTCTCTTTCTCGCCTTATCCTTTTCAGTTATATATTGTTTATGACTTTTACCAACATATATGCAATCATCATCCTGCTCCATATCTTGAGTATTAGTAATTGCTGTTTCCATCGGCGAAATGTCAGACAATTCAACAACAGCAGTAGAATTAATAACACTTGTCTCAGTTGAAATGTCCTTACATTTCAATCTTTTCTTATCAACCGTTCGTCTTCTTGGACAGACTTTTTACCGATTCTTTCTGTCATTGTATGTAGTCGCTTAGTGCTACGATCAACTACACACTTCTCGACAATTTTTCTTTTGCTTCTAGAATATAATCTGGATCTCTGATAGGCATTTGTCTAGTATGTCGATTATCCAAAATTTCAAGAAGCATACAATAGTAATAAAAACGTGTTAATAGAGGCATTTTATTTTGTCAAAACTCATTGTCTCTATTAACACGCACCATTTTTACGCTTTTGGGAGTCCGTATAGCGAAAATGCAATAATCTCGCTCTGTTATATTTAACTGCCCTTGTATTTGATAAAAAAAATAGTGATTGCGATTCATTCTGCTTTGATTTTTTTTATCAAAAATGTTTTTTATTTTTGGCAGTGTCTCAATAGCTTCCTCCGCTGTTAAATCCTAGGCTGTGAATGGACATTTAATTTCCACTAGACCATCTTCATCAAGAAGTCTGTCTGGAGAAGCACCCAAGCATGGGTTGTCACGAGAAAAGAACAATCCACATGGTTTTATTATTTTTTTTTAATATTACAGCTAAATCTTGTTTCGCCGTTTCCTCCTTTGTGCGACCATATATGATAGCGTCGTTCTCATCATACGAAGGAAACAAAATATTTTTAACTGTCGGTCCACAAGACATTGTCGGTCTCATGCGACATACAACTCCGAAATTTGACGCTGTCAACATTATTTCTCTTGTGTCTCTCCATTTAGGACTATCACGTTGAGCTGTAGTATCGCGTTTAATTTGTTCCCATTTTTTGCATTTTTCATCAGTTTTGCTAAATGCTCTTGCTTTACTACTTCGAGAGATTCAGGTGGGCGGTCCGCTTGTTGCGTAATGACCTTTCTCCGTAATGACGATCTGTTTCTTTTTCTGTTTTAAACGTTTTTCATTTTCCATGTATTTGAGAGTCTCTGGTTCGAGCAATTTTTAATTGTCGTCGCTTTTCCAGATTCTCAACAACAATAAGAACAGTTTCACATACGTTTTTATGTAATTCCGTAAGAACTTGCTGTTTATTATGTCGTGTTACAGCAGCCAGAATTCTAGTATTGTAAGAACCTCGTGCACCATAGTTAACGCGCTTTCCTGCGATTAATTTGCAGATTATCGAATTAAATGCTTCTGCAATATTATTTGTTACATTGTACAGTAAACTTTCTGAATGAGTGCTCAGATGTGTGACAGCTTTCTCTACTTTAGCATAAAGATCGTAAGACTTCAGATACGGTACCCAATTTTGATCATTTGTGTTATCGCATGTACGACCACGTTCCTTACATTGCTCATGATCGCCAAAGATATGTCTAGGAATATTTAATATATCTTTCTGTAAATCCTTGGCTATACATGAGTTAGGTTCTTTCTCTTGTCTTCGAATGGCCGTTGCTTTTAAAACTTGTTTCCGAATTTTTAATATATTGTTTTTCACAATATTTCGACATTGGATGAAGCTACGATTTCTATGCACTTTTGGATGAGTCGTCTGTGATACGAGTTTTAATTTTCTACATAGATTACGGAGCAAATGATTAGTGCATTTTATTTTTTTAACTTCCACCATTTACTCTCGGTATGGCTTGTTGTCTTTAATGGACTGATATACATTGTTATCACCATTGGCAATGATTGTTTTAAAAATCAGTCCATACATTTCAATGCTACATTTAAAACCCTCAACAATAGCATCACTCTCCATTTTTGTAGAGCTTGCATTGCGGTCATAATTTTTATAGCATTTATGAAAAGTTACTTGTGTACCTTTTCGTTGCGCTGCATCACATGTTGTACAATATTTATTGCGGATGCCAATGAAGAGAACTTTCTTTGTGCGATAACCAATAATAGCTCCAACACCAGAAAGTGAATCGTAGGCAGTGTCATACGATCTCTTCATCCAGCTACCATCTGCTACCACGGTTGTATGGAATACCGTTGATGATTTCATTATTTTCTATAGCAAGTTGCTTTTCTTCTTCGCCTGCCATTTTCATGTCTTCGAAAGCTACTCTTTCAAAATCATCGAGTACTTCTTCTCGTTTTTCAATATATGTCTTCTCAGACATACACGGGATATTCGCAACTGCAAATATCTCTTCCATTTGAGCATACCCAATTCCAGTCGAGATAGTTCCAGCTGTGACAGTCTTGTCTAAGCTTTTGCCATCATCGGGATGTGACCAACAGCTTTCTTTGACACACACATTCCGCATTCAAAGAAAAACTGTGTCTTAAATCCAGAGCGACGAGAATTTACGAGTCTCCAAGCTTCAAATGGGCACTCTATTCCTTTTT
Organism: Tetramorium bicarinatum; assembly: GCA_928718305.1. Lineage (NCBI taxonomy): Eukaryota > Metazoa > Arthropoda > Insecta > Hymenoptera > Formicidae > Tetramorium > Tetramorium bicarinatum. Next base: position 2,437,060 of record OV788323.1, read on the forward strand.
TATGTTTGGAATATGTCCTACGCATTTCTTTTCAAAAGTATGAAACATCATGCGATCATTTTCAATCTCATGTTCTCAGACATCAGAATCCAAAGAACTTTCCGAGATTTTTTTCAACGACAAGATCATCGTAATCCTCGCATGTTTTAACATTTTTGTACGTACCTTCATTTATTGGTGTTACATCTTGGGTACGAAGCTGCGTATCCATCATATTGGGATTTTCCCGGAAAGTGATGGATTCGTTCTCCGTACCCTTACTCTCACTTGCCTCTTGCCCTTTGACTCTTCAGTAACTGGCGCCTGCAAAAAAGAATGAACATGTAATATGTATAAGTAAAATATCTTTTCACATACTATTATAATATATGTAACTTTTTAAACATTTATCATTTGTTGGAAAAATACAAAAATTTATAATCTCCAAAAAAATAGGAACGCAATCCATTGCTGTATTCTTATTTCTAGCTAACTAAAATATAGCTCAACTGCAGTATATACTTAGGTATAAAGTATATATTTACATTTTTATTAACATTGATGATATTGATATTATGATATAATCTCATAATATTGACATTTTTGTATTTGTAGACAAAAATGCCTTCAAAATTTATAATACCATCAAAGTGTGACGTTTCTGATTTTTTTACTCAGTCATCATCAACAAATAGACGCTTCTGCTTAGCAGTATCGTCAAAATTAACGTAATTAACAATAAATCTTATTAATATATTTTGTCAGTATCATCAAAATTGACGTTTCTGATCTTTATCTTACCAGTATCATCAGAATTGACGTTTCTGATTCTACAATTAAATTACTGTCTACTATTATTATTATGTTTATGCATATAAAACGTTAAAGTCTTTTTTAATCAGTATCATCAATAAATAGACACTTCTGCTTCTGCAGTATCGTCAAAATTAACGTAATTAACAATAATCCTTATTAATATATTTTGTCAATATCATAAAAATTGACGCATTAGACAAATTTTCTCAGTATCGTCGGAATAGACGGATCTGATATTTAGTTCTTTCAGCATCATCAGAATTGACGTTTCTGGTGCTAACTACTTCTACAATTAAATTACTATCTACTATTATTATTATGTTGATATAGAACTTTAAAATTTTTGAAAAATATCTTTATGAATATAATTATTATAGTACTAAGTAAAACTGTAATAGTAATAAAGTGTAAATGATTAATTTGTAGATAATTTAATAGAATGCTATAAATTAACGTGATAACAATACTGACATCGATATTTTCAACGATTTTTCCAAACTTCAACATTTTATATGCATCACAGTCTTCTAAAACAAAAGGCTGAGCTCTTTCAGTGTTTTTCGTCTTAAAAACTAATTTTTTAAATATATTTTATTAATTTGAAAAATATATACTTTTTTACAAATTTACAGATTTAAAGGAATATATTCTTTTACTTTCATAAGTAGTTAATATTCTTTCTCTTCCTGGTATTACATCACTTTTAACAATGTGCACAGATTTTTGTTTAGTACAGTAATATACAACTATTTAAAAAAAAAATAAATTAATATGCATGCACACATGTACAGCAATGGTTAACGTTCGTATCTTTTGAAGATTATACATTAGACATTATACATTTTCCTATAACATATCAAATCATAAAGAAATACTAATAATATTAAAAATGTAATGAAAACTATTTACTTCATTTTTCTAACGTTATAAAAGACATACAATTCAAAAACTTGATATAATTAATAATCAATATTAATGGAATAACATAATGATATTTGATCAAATAGAATTAATTAAATATATTTAATCACTTAGAATTAACCAAATAGAATAATATAATAATATTAACATCCTATCTTCAAGTAATATTAATTCATAAAACATACTTATATATATATATTTTTTTATATTATATTCAGGGTGGTTCCATTTTAATGTATCCACGTTGATTACTGAGAATGGAAGCGGTATTGGGAAAAATGTTTCAAACAAAAGTTGTATGGTTTCAAGGGGGACATAAAGTAACGTCATTGCTTTTACCTTGGATAGTCGTTTGAAGTTCATGTAAAGATGACGTATTATTTCTTAATAAAATGACTTATTTTTTATTGCATATTCTTGTAGCGTCTCTTGAGAGCTATTCGAAACACTATAATTGAGTATATTTTCGGTACTTTTCTAGATATTTTAAATTTTGTCATGACACTTTTTAATGTAAAATATAAAATATCCCATAAAATATTCACTTTTCGATGACTTTACTTCAATACTTTTAGACGTAGAATAATAAAATGAATCGATAAATACAAAAAACACGAAGAATTAAGTTCAAAAATTTTATTGCATTTTTTAATTGTATTGGTGGATTTTACAAAATTCATATTTAAAAATTAATAATAATAACAGTAGTATGTAAAAGTATATGTCCTGGCCCGAGTTAAAATCTGCTCCAAAATTAATCCCAAAAATTTCCCAAAAATTACATCAAAAACATAAAAATCCTCTAAAAAAATATATAAATTACATTAAAATCATACAAAAAAAAGCAAAAAGAAAAAGAATTTCCCCCCCTTTTTTTAGAGGATAAAAATACAACTTCAAAAAATGTCGAAACAAAAATCTCCTAAAATCATAAAAATTTACACAAAATGATGCTAAAAACAGGTTAAAAACCGAAAAAGAAAAAAACACAAATTGGATAGTCACAGGTCATACAATAATCACCAGATTTTATATCTCAGTCTCCACACATTGAATTTCATTATTTTTTTTGAAAGAAATACTTATCTTAACACAAAAATCAGCAATAAATGCATTTCCAAAATTCAACGATTTTTCCTAAAATTCAACGATTTTTTCCTAAAATTCAACGATTACCTATGTCTTTTAACGCATGTTTAGTATCCCCGTCAAAACGGCGGGGTTGTTGAATGTTATTTTATCATCAATTTTTTATGATTTTCAACATTTTTTAAAAAATATCGGTTTTTACCTAAAATTCAACGATTTTTCCTAAAAATTCAAAAATTTTACCTAAAATATAGTATGTGGTTGTGTATTTAAAGGCTGCTCCATTTTGGAGCACCCTTTTAAAAATAATTTTATCATCAATTTTTTATGATTTTCAACATTTTTTAAAAAATATCGGTTTTTACCTAAAATTCAACGATTTTTCCTAAAAATTCAACAATTTTACCTAAAATATAATATGTGGTTGTGTATTTTAAAGGCTGCTCCATTTTAAAGGCTGCACCCTTCTAAAAATAATATTTGAGTTATTTTATCATCAATTTAGACACAGGTCATACAATGATCACCCGATTTTATATCTCAGTCTCCACACATTGAATTTCATTATTTTTTTGAAAGAAATATTTATCAATTCCCAAAAATCCATACGATTCTAACCTTTGCCTTTTTACACAACTTACAAAACTCTTCATTAGTTAATTCAGACTAGCTAATTCTTTATGTATTCAGATTAGCTAATTCTTCATGTATTTTTTTTTTTTTTGAGATTGTCTCCAGACTCTTTAAAAATAAACCAAAGATTTGAATTTTTTCTTATTATGGGATCTATTTTAATGTATTTATGATATAATCCAAAAATACTAATATTTTTATGTCTTCCTTCACAATAATATCTTATTATTTTACTTTGATCTTCTAACATACCATCATCAAAAATTACTAAACTATTTGGTATACATTTCTGTATTGGAAAAATATTTTCTCAATTATCCTCAAATAAATAATCAATATCATATTTATCTTTTTTCAACTCTTCCTCTAATCCATTATAAATAGATTGATTTGTTACGTCCGGACCCGCGGATTGATATTAATTAGGTTAGAGATAAGGACCGAGTGTGGATGGACGAACAAATCGTGTGTCACTTATCTCGAAGCCACTCTATTCGGGCGAGCGCTTCGAGCCGATCGCATGCGGATGCTTCGGTTATAGGTCAACGTCCGCGATGCTATGACTCTTTAACCGAGCTATGCGACCGTCGGTCCTAATTTCGGGTCAAGGCTTAACCTTCTTACCCCAGTACTGGACCGTGTGCTATCGCGAGAGAGGAGTGAGCGAGGTCGGGGTTTCAAATAAAAATAGACTCGGTTATTATTATAATAAACTAATTAAACTATTTATTCTTATTCATACTACTACAATTTTTAAAGAATATATATATATATATATATATATATATATATATATATATATATAAGTTGCGTGAATATTAAAATAATAGAACTAATATATTGAGAATATCGCGGTCTCGTAGGATAATAAAGCGTGCATGTGTGTAGGTGGAAATGTGTATCACGGAGGGGGAAGACAATGTGTTGAAGTTATTATAAACTTCTTATTTTGGCGGGTGGTTCATAGTCACTTTCGTCGGTGTATGTCGTTTCGGTTTCACTACACTCGCTTTCACTACAGTCACTCTGCTCGAATTTCTCAGTTTCTTTGCTATAAATGCTATCATCGTCTTCTACTGGGTTACCCAACACTAGAACGAGGTTCTATATGATTCCACGATCCACTCGCGTTTAACGTGGAAGAATATGTTCAGAATGCAATGATTTACTTTTGTAGAAGAGCTTGGGTGATTTGGACTTCTGGAAGCGCTGAATTCGTAAGAGATGGATCTTCTCTAACGATGATTGGCGAGTCGAATTTATAATTGCGAATCACGAGTAATGTGCACTACTTGTAATCAGAACGAGCAAAAGGTCACGCACTGTAAATAGTTAATGACTGCGGATGGAATAGACCGCGGAGTCGCCGAGTCGCCCTTTTTATAGCGAATTTTTAGGGAAGGTGGTCCTTCCCAATTTCCGCGTGATTTAATTTGATTGGCGATGCGACATAGATAATGGTCTCCAAATAAGGAGATTTGCAATTTTTCGGCTTTCTATTGGCCGAATTAGGAAAGCAGTGCACACGGCTCGCAACTATTTCTCAGAGCAATTAATTATGGAGATATCAATTTTTCTCCATGTCGCTGTCTAGATTTGGGATATTTATTGAGATCGCTTTCCAGAAGTAATAACACGTGCCTCCATGGGACAAAGAGACGTTGACGAAAAGTTTTTTAGACAAGGGATCATTGAGACCGCGTTTGACTCTTTATCAGACCGCGCTCGGTGACTTATTTGCTATTTCCGTTTATGCTTCGCGAATGGAAGAAATCATGGAGTCTACGGACGTAACAGATTTATAGTTGGACTATAAATATATAATGTTCTATAAGGTATCCATTTGTTTAAAGCAAAGTTAGTAGTTAAAAATGTTTTTCCACAATCCGATTCAGAGAGTTAGAATTATACCACGTACTACATCTGGAAAGAATCCATCACCTCTTTTATATTTATTTATAAAATTAAAATGTTTGATTTTTGGATGCTGTTTAGTCATTTAATAATAATAATAAATGGAAGAATATTTAAAAAAACGATTGTATGTTTATCGAAAAAGTTATAAGTATTGTTTGAAATGTAAAATTGGCTTATCACTTTGTAAAACAATATTTACGGCATCAAGTTTATCAGATATTGCTGTTACACCATTATATGCAATAAGTGCCATATCTGTTATAATTGAAATATTAGATGAATTTAAAACATCGATAAAATTAATAGATAGAATTGAAGAATATAAATTGTCATTTAATTTTTATTGTGAGTTATTACATTTATTAGAGGCTAAACAAATATCTGAAAAAGAAATTCACTTACATGAAAAAGATTTTATTACAAATTTGAAATATTTTCCACGTGAAAAGTATTTAAAACAAATGAAACTAAATGGTTATTCTTTTATAAACGAAACCTAAAAAATGTTCAGAGTCTGAAAAAGTTAGTAAAACTGATATTATTAATGAATTACACAAACCGGCAAGAAGAAATTATCCAAGAAGATCTACTATTACATTAAGAGTTGATGATCTTTGGCAGGCTGATCTTGTTGAAATGAATTCAGGTAACTTAAAAGGAATATCAAAAATTAATAAGGGATATAAATATTTATTAACAGTTATTGATACTTTTTCCAAATTTGCTTGGACAATTCCTGTTAAAAATAAAACTGGAGAAAATGTATCCAAAGCAATGACTGTTTGTTTCAAAAACCTCTCTCATCGTAAACTATCAAAAAATCTACAAACAGATAATGGAAAAGAATTTTTTAATAAAGATTTTTAAAAACTCATGAAAGAAAATAAAATTAATCATTATTCCACATTTAGTGATAAAAAAGCTGCAATTGTTGAAAGATTTAATAGATCACTAAAAGAATTAATATGGAAACAATTCAGTGTACAAGGTAATTTCAAGTGGGTTGATATATTATCAAACTTAATTCAAATTTATAACAATAGAAAACATAGAACTATAGGAATGACACCAAGTGACGCGTCTATTATTATAAACAGACTAAGACGCGTCCAAAGGACTTAACCCAAAAGGCGCGTCTGAAGGACTTAGCGCGACTGAAAGGCTTAGTAATTCAAAAAAATCTCCCAACACGAAATTTAAAATTGGTGATCACGTAAGAATTAACAAATTAAAACATATGTTTGAAAAAGGATATACCTAATTGGTCAACAGAAATATTTGTAATAGATAAAATTCTTAAAAATATACCTCCATATTATCATATTAAAGATATGAAAGGTGAAGAAATTAAAGGAACATTTTATGAACAAGAAATACAAAAAACTAAAATTCCATCTAACATCTATTTAGTAGAAAAAATATTAAAAAGAAAAGGAAATAAAGTTTATGTTAAATGGCTAGGCTTTGATAATACACATAATCAATGGATAAATAAGAAGGATCTAATCATTTAATTAATAAAAAAAAATATTAAATTTAAGATTTCTGTTCAATAATTATTTATCTTTTGCACACAATTAATTATTTTATTAAGTTAATAAAATTTTTTTCTTAATAAAATGGAGAGAGAATGTACTTCATGTCAAATCACTAAACCACATTCTGACTTTGTTAAAGCAACAAATTTAAAACATGGAATTAGTTACACATGTTATGAATGTAAAAAACTTCAAAATAAAAAAATTATTTGTAATGTATGTTATAAGAAGTTCCAAAACGATACATGACTAAACATTTGAACCTACAATGGCATATAAAATTAGATAAATTTATTAATAAAATATTACAAGAAAATGATAAACTGCATTCACAACTTTGAACTAAAAAATAATGAAAAAAAAATAACAATAAAAATTAAATTGATAAATTTTTTCTCTAATAAATGGAGTCTTCAATTGAACAACACTTCAGCCAAATGAAATTATCTGATTTACAAAAATATGCAAAAGATAATGCTTTTGATGGATATAGAAAGATAAATATAGAAAAAAGTCAGATCTTATTAATTTCATATTAATAAGAAGCATTAACAAAATTTTTCCTTTAAATGATAATGTTTTTTATCAATCAAGAAAAAAAAAGATGGAATTATAAATAAATCAAAGGAATTACCAGCACTCTCCATGCTTGATGACGAAGAAGAAGAAGTAAAAGTTGTGAGAGCAAAGGGTAATTGGAACGACATGATTGTTGATTATACGTTTTATTCTGATAAAAATAATTCCGATTTATATGTATTTCTTACCAAAACCAAACCATACGTAGAAGATAAAATATGAACCGGATTTAGAAATCATAAAGCTGTAATTGTAAACTTGGTAGCATTGGTACAATATAAAGAATTGGATTTATATGATAATGTAATTGGATTAATGAAACATCATATTAATAGTAATGTTGTAGCTCAGAAGCTACCATAGGGCAAGCTTGCATTTTCGACCGCATAGCAACGATCACGCCATGGGCGAGCGGAAACGCAAGATTGCTGAGATATAGAAATTAACGACTGACACAGCATTAACCAAATATGGTTCTATTAAGAAGTATCACCCCACCTAAACTCCTGACAAATGGCACTATAAAAGCGCCCGCCTAATCGCCACTCGCGGGAGAATCGTAAGAATCATTAACGAGCTAATAACAGATTCATATCGGGAGAATCGTAAGAATCATTAACGAGCTAATAACAGATTCATATCGGGAGAATCAATAAAGAAATCTATAACGAAACTATCAAGAATATCGAAATCAAAATTATCGCTGTGTCAGTCGCGACGCGGAAATTATCGTCGAACGCGGACGCGTTCTGTAAGAAGAAATTGTAACGAACCTTCGAAATATAAGTGTAAGTGATATCTAGCTAACGTGTTGATTGCTGAACCTGGAAGATTTCCTATCTGCACTCCTTGAGTTCTAACTCTTAAGGCGAAACGAATCCCAAAAAATTCCTTGTTCGTCGAAGGGCACAACAGTAATAATGAACATATTTTATCAGAAGATTTAATTTCAGATACAATAGAATCTATGCATCAGAACATTTTAAATAAATTTGCTAACTTGAATTAAAAAAATACCAAGTATGTGTTTAGTAGAGTTATTCAACTTGATTTACAGTCTGATAAATATACTCCTCTTCGAGGTGGAGCTTATAATAAATTACCTAAATATATTATAGTAAAAAAATGCTGTATTAATGTTAATAATACTAAAACTAAGAATTTTAAATGTGAAAAGCAAGAAAATCTCAGATGCTTTGAGTATGCGTTAGAAAGTATATTTAATCCTGCTAGCGATAATCCTGATAGACCTTCTAAATATAATATATCAAGGTATGAAATTTTAGATATGAAGTATCCAGTACGAATTATAAAAGAAAATATGGAAAAATATGAAAATTTATTAAATATAGCTATAAATGTTTATAGAGTAGATGAGGATAATGAAAAGTTTACTATTAGTCAAGTTAAAAAAAGTAAAAATAAAAATTATCAAAATAGAAAAATTGTAAATCTTTTAATGTACAAAGAACATGTAGTTGGAATAAAAAATATGAGCGCTTTGTTAAAAGAACAAATAACAAAACAATGTAGAAAACGCTACATATGTGAAAAATGCAATGATTCATTCGAGAAAGAAGATAAGTTTAATGATCATGTTGTTATATGTATAAAAGAAAAACAAAATATAAAAATGCCTTTTGGAAAAATTTGGTTCGATGTTATAATTCCATAGGTGCAGAACAATATCATCCATATACAATTAGTTCCGATTTTGAAGCAACATTATACAAATCAGTTATGAAGGATGTAATTCATGAGCATCAACCAAATAGTTTCTGTTTTGATACGCCTGAAGGACTAGAATTAATAAATAATGAGAATATGAATGAGTTAATGAATAAATTTAATAATTGTATTATCGAATATGAAAAAAAATATTATAAACTCAGAAAAGGAAACAAACCAATAGCAATGACAAAAGAGGATATTGATAATTTTAGAAAAGCTAGCAAATGTCATATTTGTAATGGTGAATTTATTAAAGAAGAAGAGAAAGTGAGAGATCATGATCATTATACAGGACATTATCGCGGAGCAGCCCATATCAGGATGCAACTTAGGATTACGATTACCAAATTTCATACCAATATTATTTCATAATCTTAAATATGATTCTAAACTATTCTAAACTATTCTAAGATGGATTCTGAAACTTGGAAATAAAAAAGCCATAAATATAATTCCAAATACAAAAGAAAATTATATTACAATGTTTATTAAAGTAGTTGTTGACCAGTATAAACAACAGTATGTTGAATCCAAGTGTAATGAATGTGGAGAGAGCTATAAGGATGAAATTTTTGACAAATGTAAAAGATGTAATTCGAAAACAAGCGTTAAAAAAAAAGTAAATACTTATGATGTACTTATGGAGGTGAGATTCATTGATACATTTAGATTTATGAGTCTAGACTCATTAGTTAAAGACCTACTCGATGTAAACAATTGTTTTTGTTCACAGTGTAAATCTAATCAAGAAATAACAAATGTAGAATTACTTCCTATAATCGAAGATCATGGTTATACTATAAACGAACACGATGTACTTAAAATGATTGCAAGATGTAAAAGATGTAATAAAAGAGTATTTAAAACAGTTGATTATTCTAAATTTAAAACTACTCTAAAAAGATTTCAGAAAGAAGATTTACATTTAGTTTGTTACGTCCAGACCCCGGAATTTATAGAGGTGAAGGGAAGCGAAGGAAAGGCTTCCCAGGAAGGGAGAGATGGAGGGGATGGAAGGACGGAACGGACTCCTTGTAGTCTCGCCCGTTTGCACAGGCGAGTCGAGCACACGTGTTTAAAGTTCCGAATTTAGGTCAACGTCTGGGACAGACGCTATGACGCTAAAGTCGAAACAGTGCACTCGGGGTCCTTGTTTTGAGTAAGAGAATTTAATCTCTTTTACTCGGGATAGGACCTCGTGCGATTCTCAGGGAGGGAGAGCGGAGAGAAGTTAAGGGTGGTTTAAATAAACTGAAATGGAAATTATAATTAACTTACATTTATTTTAAAAAAAGGGAGAACAATGAAATTTGGTGCGTTATAAGGTAAGGTATACATAATTAGTTAAGTAATAATTTATTAAAATTAATAATGTAACAATGCTATTTGTTTTGAGATACATAATATAATTTAGAATACGAGTGTGTATGTATGTGTGCATATATGTATATAAGTTTGTATCGCTCGCGTACAAGGAGGATCAAGGAAGTTCTTTAAGGGAGACGGTAGAGGTTCGCGGATCCAAATCAAAAGCGCTCGATCCACCTGATTGCCAGAAGAATCAAGGTTTTGAGACTCGGAACGGCGCGAGAGAAGGAGTTTGAGATTCGGAGATTCAAATCCGAATCAAGAGCGCTCGATCCATCTGGTTTCCCAGAGAATCAAGGTTTCAAGACTCGGAAAGAATGAGAAATGGAATTCAAATTTCGCGGATCTGAATCAAACCGCTCGATCCACCTGATTGCCAGGAGAATCAAGGCTTTAAGATTCAGTCGCGAGAGAAGGAATTTAAGAATCGCGGTAACCGGAGATAGAATCCACGGGACAGCCCGCGATGGGCAGAACGATTTAAAGAAAAAGGAAAAGAAAAGTAAAAGGAAGAAAATTGGTGAAGACTCACTGCTGATGATTGTCTCAAATGCGAAAGTAGATTCTCTCGATGGTTGCTGGCGAGTTACGCTGACTCGATGGGCTTTGGCGTATCGGGTACGGCATCCAGTCGGAACGGTGTGACACTGTCCGTGAGTTTGACTTAGTAATTTCACTCGATCGACACTGACCGTAAAAAGATGCAAGAGAGTCCAGATAAACTTGGTGGAAGTATAGACGCGTTAGGCCAGAAATCGCGGGTTTATATACCGGAAAATTGAAGGGTGGGTGTGTTTGAACAACGAATCTGGCCCTTTGATTCGTTGAGCGGTTTTCGGGTCCCTTAATGTTAATTGGAGAAACGGCCATATAATTTGGCTCCAAGTTCCTCATAGGTAGTTTGATCGTAAATGTCCTTGTGTTTTACGATTAAACTAAGCCTGTTTTTCCTTAAAATTTAAACTACGCGTGGGACGATTCCTCCGCGGTTCAAGTGGTTTTCCCACGACAAGTGGACGCTATCAATGCAATGACTGTCGCGTGAACTCATAAATTTCACGCGTCGGCTTGTGTACCTCACTCGGTTTTCGGAGGAATCGTCGATAAGATGTGTCTCTTTTCCATTACGGAGGACCGGCGTCTGTCAACGGCACACGTACACGTTATCTTCTCTTCTGCTTCTAAATCTTTTATGGTTTTTAATATTTATTTAAAAGAAGATAAGTAGGTGCACGTGTGGATCACTCGTTGCCAGTCGCCCCCCTCTTTGCCCGAATGGGAGAAATCGTGGAGTCCGCTGGACGTAACAGTTTTAAAAAGGTATTTATCCATATGAATGGATGGATAGTTGTGATAAAATGTACGAATTATATTTAACAGCCACTAAAGAAGATTGGTATTCAACTTTAAATGATGAAAATGTGACCCCTTCTAAACTTAAATTTGCACAAAAAGTATATAAACATTTTAAATGTAAAGTTTTTAAAGATTATCATAATCTATACTTAAAAGTAGATACTGTTTTATTACATGATGTTTTTAACAACTTTAGAGAAAAATGTTATAAAGAATGTGGTCTTGATCCTGTGTATTTTATATCTGCTCCAAATTTTGCTGATGCTGCATCATTGAAATATACTGGACAAAGATTAGAATTATTATCGGATAGAGAAATGTATGAAACATACGAAGCTGGAATAAGAGGTGGAATATCCATGATTCCTCATAGATACGCACAAGCTAATAATTGTTACTTTTATGATAATAAAACTGAAAAAACTGTTAAATTATCTAAAGAAAAAGCTATAGAAAAAAGTATTTATAATAGTAAAAAACATATTGGTTTTATTTTATACTTAGATGCAAATAATTTATATGGATATGCTCTTAGTCAACCTCTTCCTATAGGTGAATTTAAATATGAAGATGTAAATGATTTTAATATCGAAAGAATTAAAAGTTTACCCTATGATGGTGAAACGGGTTATACATTTCTCGTTGATTTGGACATTCCATTAGAATTACATAAGAAGTTTAAAGATTATCCAATGTTACCTGAATATTACACACCTAGTTATGATGAATTATCTGAATATCAAAAAGAATTGATATCGAAAGGAATCGGAAAAAACCAAGTGGAGATAAGCTTATGTGCACCTTAAAATCAAAGTTAAATTATTTAATCGATTACCGAATGTTGCAAGAATGTCTTAATCAAGGAATAATCTTAAAGAATATAAAAAAAATAATATCATTCAAACAAAAAGCGTGGTTAAAGCCTTACATTGATTTAAATACAAAACTTGGACAAGGCGCCAAAAATGATTTTGAAAAGGACTTTTTTAAACTCATGAATAATTCGGTATATGAAAAACAAATGGAAAATGTAAGAAACAGATGTGCTGTAGAATTATTCTATACGTATGGATCAATTTAAAAAGATGTAAAGACTATGAATATAGACAAATAACACAGGTCTACAAATTAAAGGGTATTTACTATCACATGAAACTTTATATTTATTTCCGAAGAAATTTGGTGCGCTGAATTCAAATCTGGCCTCAGAATGGCGCCATCACGTCAGAATTTTGAGATATTCTAACCTAAAAGTACAAAAATGGCTGTTTTAGGGTATTATTGGAGTTCATTCCTGGTTGCAGAATTTTACCGATAAAAACTAAACAAAATACCGTAAAGTACAAGTCTTGCCCTTTAATTTCCATTTTGAAACATCCAAATAGGTTTTTTTTTCACCGAGATGATTTAAGTTTTTACTGCATACAGAAAACACAGGTTTACAAGGTTTTTATCACAAAAGAAGTAAGATGTTAACCAGAAGGAATTCGGTGCGCTGAATTTAAATCTGAATTCAGAATGACGCCTTGAATACAAAAAATTTTCTGTATGCAGTAAAAACTTAAATGTGCTGCATCTCGGTGAAAAAAAAAACTTATTTGGATGTTTCAAAATGGAAATTAAAGGGCAAGACTTGTACTTTACGGTATTTTGTTTAGTTTTTGTCGGTAAAATTTTCTGCAACCAGGAGTGAACTCCAATGATGCCCTAAAACAGCCATTTTTGCACTTTTAGGTTAGAATATCTCAAAATCCTGATGTGATGGCGCCATTCTGAATCCAGATTTGAATTCAGCGTACCGAATTCCTTCTGGTTAACGTCTTACTTCTTTTGTGATAAAAACCTTGTAAACCTGAGTAATAGATGATAATACAGTACTTGTATATCGAAAGAAGAAAAATGTTACATTAAATAAACCCAAATATGGTGGCTTTGTTGTTTTAGAATTATCAAAGCTATTGATGTACAAGTTTTATTATAATTTCTTAAAGAAAAAATATGGTGATAAAGTTAAATTATTAGGTACTGATACCGATTCATTTATTATTTATGTAGAAACAGATGATCTTTATGAAGATATAAAATATAACATAGAATATTTTGATACAAGTGATCATAAAATAGACTGGATGCCACAAGTAGATAAAAAAGTAATTGGGTTATTTAAAGATGAATATCTTGGAATACCTTTAAGAGAATGTGTTGGATTAAGATCTAAAATGTATGCTTTCAGATACGATGAAACTGAAACAAAGTTTTGTAAAGAAACGAAAAAATTTATAACAGGAAGGAAAGAGAAGAAAGTATGTAAAGGAATTAAAAGATCAAACATAAAAAAAATTAAATTTGATATGTATAAAAATTGCTTGTTAGATTGTTATAAAAACACAACTAAAACTGTATACAATATTACATCGAAAGATTTAAAACTTTACATACTGTTAATACAAATAAAATAGCATTATCACCATATGATGATAAATTATATTTAATTAATAACATAGAAACACACCCCTTCAGACGCGTCCTTTGGACTTAGCCTGAAGGGCGCGTCTATTATTATAAATAAACTAAGTCCAAAGGACGCGTCTTTTGAACTTCTATTTTTTTTTAAATAAATGGGTAGAAATTTACGTAATATATTCAAAAGACTAGACACGAAGTGTGATATATCAAACGAAGGACTTAGCGTCCGAAGGACAGTCGAAGGACGCGTCAGAAAGACTAAACTGTTAAATACAGAAACGTCAAATACAGAATCGTTAAATACAGAACCGACAAACAGAACTTATAACATGAAAACTGGGTTTAATTTTGGAAATAGATCATTTAAAAGCACATATGAAATAATGGGCACAACTCCACAAGAACTGTGTGAAATAAAAAAGAAGCGAGATGAATTAAGAAAAACATTTCAAAATGCAAGAAATTTAAATACTAAAAAAAGTTTGTTTAGAAGAAAAAGTAAACCAATAACTTTTAGACTGGATGAATTGATTAATAAATTGGATTACTTGCAATCACCCAAGGTTGATCAAGATACTAAATTTGAAGAAATATTAAAAATTCTGAAAGGTTATGCAGAGACCGAAAGCCCTTCAGATACTGATGAAGTATTTGAAGTACCCTTGGAATATCCTTTGGACACGGACATGCGTCCGAAGGACTTTGCGTCTAAAAGACAGTCGAAGGACGCGTCTGAACGACTGAGCCTGAAGGACGCCCAAAGGACGTCTGAAGGGTGCGATCGAGGTATCAAACACAAATAATTTGAAAGACTAAGCGATAGAAGTGTCAAACTCAAACCATCTTTTTCAATGTCACCAACAATTAAAGGAGAGGGGGGGGGGTCCTTTATGGAATAAATATGTAAATCATCTTTATGATAATAATTTTGGATTCTGGCGTGATAGAAATAATGATGATATGTTAATAATTGGTAATAAACCTGTAAGTGTAACACAACACGATAATCTTGTTTTTTATGATGATAATGTTTTAAAAATAGTAACTCAACTTACCAATCCTTTACTACAATTATTAACAGAAAAAAAAGTGCCACCTAATTTTAAAGATATTTTTAGTGAAGATGTTATTAAAAAATAAGAACATAATTCATAAAACTAATGTTATTAAAAAATAAGAACATAATTCATAAAACTAATGTAGTATTAATAGTTTATTATAATAAGTTTTCGTATATTATATGGGTAAGACCAGTATAAACGGGAAATACAAAAGTTCTCGCACGTTCTCGCAAACTCTCTCGAATACTCTCGCAAACGCTCTGCTCGCTCGACAAACTCAGATTCTCGAGTGACTCTCAATCTCTGACTCTCACACACTGACTCTCAGTCGTCCCACGCTTCTCTTTATATTCTCTCGAAATCTCACAAAAAACACATCAAACACTCTCCGCTCTCTATTGTACGAATATTCAGTCGCCGCCATCAATCGACGCCGAAAATCGTATACTTCTTAAAGACGACACCGCTGCCTCTATAAAACGATATCGCTGTCTCGAGCAAACGACGCCACTGTCTCGAGCGATGCCGGTTCTCTTTTTCGGACGTAACTTGTTCGCTCGTTCTCTTTACCGGACGTAACGTGTTCGCTCATGCTCTCTCACTCTCTCTTACTTTCTCACGCTCGTTCTCTCTCACATACTCTCTCTCTCTCTCTCTCTCTCTCTATCTCTTACTCTCCATCCATCCATCTCTATTTCTATCTCTCGCACATCCTACACTAATGCAATTTATAAAGATAATAATCCTAGCAAAGGACCTGCTTCAAATAAATTTACAAAATGGGAATATATCCTGAGTGATTTATGGGAAGAAATGGGTGGAAAAATTAGAAAAGCAAGTAAAAAAGGAGGTGGTTTTATAAATGAACTTTCAAATAAATTAACTGGAAAAGTTCCAGAAATGCATTTACTGGGATATAATGCTTGTGGACCTTTTACGAATGTTGAGGAGAGATTAAAAAAAGGATGGAAAGGAATAAATCCTTTAGATGAACATTGTAAACAACACGATCTTTTTTATTACACAAACCCAAATGCAGATTATAGTGAAATAAAAAAAGCAGATAAAACTTTACAAGAAGCAGCATGGATGAGAGTATTGTCACCAGATACTAGTCAATCAGAAAGGTTTTGGGCGTGGATTATTACAAATGCCATGAAATTAAAAACAAAATTAGGAATGGGAGCGTCCTTCGGACTAAGTGAAAAAGATTTGTTATTATTATTAAAGAAGGCATTGGAAATATATAAAAAAAATTCACAATTAGCTAAGAACATTTTAAAATATTATGAAGATCAAACTCATCCATATAAAACAGCTGGATTGATGTCAAACAGGACTAAACGTGGGGGTTTTCCTTGATTAGCAGCTTTTCCAATGATTTTTGCTGGTTTATATTATCTTCTAAGTTCGGGTACAGAAATATATAAAACAATTGAAGAGAAAAAATTTCAGGATGAAACATTAAAAGAACAGATTAGACATAATAAAGCAGAAGAAAAAAATTGATGATGAAAAAACAAAAACAATTTTTTCTAAAAAAAATGAAATGATGCCGTTTATTCATTATAATTCTAATGATCCATCACTTTTTAAATATCGTTATTAAAACCAGTTAAATGAAAATAAATCTATCCTCTTATCAAAAACAAAAATTGAAAAAAGCTTGGTTTTATTCCTTGATTTAAAGGTAAAGATATTGCTGAGATTTTGGAGTATGAAAAAACTAGAAATGCTGTTTTTCAGCATGTTGATGAAGATAATAAAATAAATTTTAAAGATTTTTCCTACGCGCCCTTTGGGCTAAGTCCTTCAGACGCCTTAAAACATGGCGTCAAGAACATTGATGTAAAAACTATATTTATTAACAAGTCAGGACTTTATTCTCTTATTTTATCATCAAAACTTCCAGCTGTAAAATTTAAAAAAAAATGGGTTACTACAGAAGTTTTACCTTCTATAAGAAAAAGAGATGAATTTAAACTTTTATTAAAACCAGTTAAATGGAAATAAATCTATCCTCTTATCAAAAACAAAAATTGAAGAAGAAAGCTTGGTTTTATGATACAAGTGAAAAAATTAAATTGAATTCAAAACATGTTTAAAAAACAAACACTGATTATTATTGACTCTTTCCATCATTATCTATTAGAAATGCAAATAAAGTATTAAAAATAATGAAGGTGTAGAACTTGACCTATCTAAAAAGGAAGTTAAAAATTTAGTATTAAAAGCTTTATCAAACATTAATATAAAACAATATGTAAAAAAATTTAATATACCTAATTTTAGAAACGTCTATTTAAATTTAAATGAATTACCAAAGAAAATTAAAAGAAATGAGTGCGGTATTGTTAATATTTTTTTTCATTGAATTTGCTATTTCAAAAATGAAAATCAAGTATATTATTTTGATTCTATGGGAGAAGATACACCTATAGAATTAAAAAATTATTTTAAGAAAACCACTCATTGTGAATACAAAGAAGGTACAAAAGAAAGAAGATCCAGCTGTTTGCGGCTACTTATGTGTAATAGTTCTTTATTTGATGGGAGTTAAAAAAATGAAATGGGAAGATATAATAAAAAAAATCGGAATGAATTATATTAAGGATATTTTTTATGATAAAAAATTATAATATATAAATGACATTGGTGTACTGCTTAAAGTGTAAGACGAAAACAAAGTCAATAAATAAACATAAAGAAAACAAAGATGGAAAATGGAGATTAATAGCAAAGTGTGGTAAATGTGGTTCAAATAAATCACAGTACATAAAAGCGCAAAAAAAATGTAAAAAATAATTCTTATAAATAACATCAAAAGAGTTGTTTAAAAAATATCATGATAACATTGAAAAATTACAATATAAGTTTATTTATTTTGAAATTAAAAGACATGGTAAGGAATATGATTTTCATATAAAATTTAATAATAAACATGGCTTTATTCCAAACAAAACTAGAAATTTACGAAAAATACGAATTACGAAGGAAGATGGGAATACTTATCCTGCAGATACAACTAGTTTTTTAATTAATAATTATTTTGCATACATGTGGAGTTCGATTAAAATTTCAATGTTTAATTCTTGGATAATAATTATAACGTGGGTCATGTTAGTACATTAAAAAAACGTGTTACTAATTCAAATGAAGGTGAAGAAAGTGGACAATCAAGTGGTTTTATCGCAGAGAAAAAATATGGTTTGATAAAGAGTGATGGTTTATTTTTTCCAACAATTGATATGGGAGATTTAATTCCTGGTTTCTTTGATGATATAGATGATCCTATATTTGGTGTAGACATGCACATTGTAATGTCTTTAAAAGATGATTTAAGCGATTCTTTGTTTACATGGAGTGAAAGTGAAAACGTCGCACCTCGCGGAAAAATTAATTTAGAAAGCTATCGTTTAAAAGTTTGGTATATTGAATATGATGAAATTACAACGATAAAATTAATAGATGAATTGAAACATTTTAGTTTAGACGGTAAATATATGTTTAGATATAAATGTTTTCAGTGTGTAGAATATAGGGGATTAACTGATTTAAATATTTTACATATGCCCTTAAATGATTTTGTTTTTACTGAGGAACCAAATTGGGCATTTGTTTTCTTTATAAAAGATAAATTTTTGAATTATCAAAATAAAAATCCATCAAATTGGAATCATGCTGGTATTAATAATATTCAAATATTATATGGAGAAGCAAGATATCCTTCCGAACCTCAAAATTATGAAATTGAAAAAGGAGATTATTATGAGTTGTTTCGTTCAAGTTCAGAATATGATGAAGCATTATATGGCTCTGATAGAATGATTTCTCAGTTTCACACGATTGACAATTTTATAAAATATAATTGCTTCTATAATATTGATTTGAGGAATAAACCAAAAAATATTTCCTCCTAAGTGAAAAAATTACCAAAAATTTTAATTGCTGATTCTTCTAAATCCTTCAAGGGATTAAATTGTTACGTAGTATTTGTGAATGAAAAAACTGTAGTTTATGATATGGTTATGAATAGAATGGTAATTCAATATTTTTAATTCAATTTTTTTTCATATATGTTGTATAAATTAAAAGGGAATTTAAAAGATGGAGTATTTTATAGTTTTAATAAATTTCAACACATAAAGTTTGGAGAAATAGGGTTGGTGGATATATATATTCCTGGAGATGATGATGAAGGGCTAAGTCTGAATGAAATTACATTTATATTTATGCCTGAAGAATTAAATCTATGGAGCAGCTTTAACTCAAACACAAAGT
Source organism: Tetramorium bicarinatum (assembly GCA_928718305.1). Classification (NCBI taxonomy): domain Eukaryota; kingdom Metazoa; phylum Arthropoda; class Insecta; order Hymenoptera; family Formicidae; genus Tetramorium; species Tetramorium bicarinatum. Next base: position 2,456,795 of record OV788323.1, read on the forward strand.
ATGAAATAACTATTATTTTAGGTCAAGATATTAATTCAGTTGAAGATATTCAAAAGAGTATCATATATAAATTGAAAAATATTCTAGAAACAGAAGAAGGAACTATAAGCCGGAATATAGATTTGAAGTGAATAATGAAGGATATAATGAAGAGCAGGTTAGTTTTATATTTAACGAGAATGATAAATTAATGAAAAAAATAGTTGATACAATAAAATCAGACGTGTTTAACTCTGGCAAAAATAAAAAAATTTATTTTTTTGCAGAAGCACCAGGTCAAATTAATGTATATTTAAACGATTTTGATAGCTCTTTTAAAAAATATAAAAATGATGTAAAAAAAGCAATAGAACTAGAAATAAACAAATTACCACCAGTTATTGATATAAACAAATTTAAATTTGAGAAGAATAATAATAAAACAAGTGTGTAGTCTTGTAAAATTAATAATAACCCATTCTGGTACAAAAATATTTGGTATTCCAAATTATATTGTTATAGAGCCAAATAAAGAAACTGTATTTGAAGAATTAAACGTCCAAAGGAGCGTTAAACTTAATATATGTGTATATTCGAATTTTGTGGAAGGACCAATATTTAGATTCCTTGCAGATAAATTACCTGCTTACATCAAACCTGAGAATGTAATGTATTTTTATTTTGATGATGTCGTAGGTCTATTTGATAAATTAAAACTCACTTTTGAAGGAGAGGGAAATGACCTGAATTTAAAAAATGTGAGTGTAATGGTTGATTTACATAAAGAAGAAGAAAGACATAAAATCACCTTAAACGGGTGATCATTGTATGACCTGTGTCTAAATTAATGATAAAATAACTTAAATATTATTTTTAGAAAGGTGCTCCAAAATGGAGCAGCCTTTAAATACACAACCACATACTATATTTTAGGTAAAATTGTTGAATTTTTAGGAAAAATCGTTGAATTTAAGATAAAAACTGATATTTTTTAAAAAATGTTAAAAATCATAAAAAATTGATGATAAAATTATTTTTAGAAGGGTGCTCCAAAATGGAGCAGCCTTTAAATACACAACCACATACTATATTTTAGGTAAAATTTTTGAATTTTTAGGAAAAATCGTTGAATTTTAGGTAAAAACCGATATTTTTAAAAAAATGTTGAAAATCATAAAAAATTGATGATAAAATAACATTCAACAACTCCGCCGTTTTGGCGGGGATACTAAACATGCGTTAAAAGACATATGTAATTGTTGAATTTTAGGAAAAAATCGTTGAATTTTAGAAAAAAATCGTTGAATTTTGGAAATGCATTTATTGCTGATTTTTGTGTTTGATGTTTGTGTAAGATAAGTATTTCTTTAAAAAAAAATAATAAAATTCAATGTGGAGACTGAGATATAAAATCTGGTGATCATTGTATGACCTGTGACTATCCAATTTGTGTTTTTTTCTTTTTCGGTTTTTAACCTGTTTTTAGCATCATTTTGTGTGAATTTTTATGATTTTAGGAGATTTTTATGTTTCGATATTTTTTGAAGTTGTATTTTTATCCTCTAAAAAAAGGGGGGAAGATTCTCCTTTTTCTTTTTGCTTTTTTTTTTATATGATTTTTATGTAATTTTTATATTTTTTTAGAGGATTTTTATGTTTTTGATGTAATTTTTGGGAAATTTTTGGGATTAATTTTGGAGCAGATTTTAACTCGAGCCAGGACATATGCTTTTACATACTACTGTTATTATTATTAATTTTTAAATATGAAATTTTGTAAAATCCACCAATGCAATTAAAAAATGCAATAAAATTTTTGAACTTAATTCTTCGTGTTTTTTGTATTTATCGATTCATTTTATTATTTTACGTCTAAAAGTATTGAAGTAAAGTCATCGAAAAGTGAATATTTTATGAGATATTTTATATTTTACATTAAAAAATGTCATGACAAAATTTAAAATGTCTAGAAAAGTACCGAAAATGTACTCAATTATAGTGTTTCGAATAGCTCTCAAGAGACGCTACAAGAATATGCAATAAAAAGTAGGAGGTTCCATTTAAGAAATTGAACGTGATCTTTACATGACCTTCTAATGACTATCCAAAGTCAAAGCAATGACATTACCTTACGTCCCCCTTGAAACCATACAACTTTTGTCTGAAACATTTTTCTCAATTTCCCTTCCATTCTGAGTTATCAATGTAGATTAAAATAGACCACCCTGTATATGTATAATATAAAAAATGTATATATAAAAGAATGTGTTATGAATATTTCTTGAAGATAGGATGTGAATATTATTATATTATTTTATTTGATTATCTATTTAATTAACTCTATTTGATTTAATATTATTATATTATTCTAAGGCTAGGACGTGAATAACATTCTATTTGAGTAACTACTACTCAGTTTTTTAATTGTAAGTCTTAGATTTATAAAGTTAAAAAAAAAGAAGTTATTGAAGTGATAATTTTTATTAGATTATTAACTTTGCTATTAGGATTCTTCTTATTATATATCATTTATTTTATCATTTATTAGACATATAATTCCTACATTCTTTTTACTTATTTCTTAGGGATTAAATTATGTTACGTTTCAGAGTAAATTATTTAATCATTTAAATATTATTAGCATCTTTTTCTTTATTATATTTATAAGAGAGGAATAACGTTTACATTTATTTTATTACAAGAAATTTTAATGAATTTTGATTTTAGACTTGTGAGCTATTTGGTCAAGTGTAGGGCTTTCTATATTGAGATACCAATTTATATTTTTCATACATAATTGCCTAAAGCACATGTTGATGCATCAGTTTATGGGTCGATTAGTATTAGCGGGAATATTATTAAAAATAGAGAGATATGCATTAATTTGATTCTCAATGATATTTATTAAAAAAAGATCAAGACTTAGTTATTTAATTTTTAAACTAAGAATTGTAGGGAGAACTTAAGTATAAATAGTTAGTTTGATTCAGATTGACATTAACAGATTAGTAGCTTATTCCTTTGTAGTTCATATAAATATATTTAATGCAATAACATGACTATTTTAATTACAATTTTTAGATGGGAATATTATAATATATAAAAGATGCTTATGGGTTTTGTTCATCTGTTATTTTATATAGTAGATTTATATTATAAGCATATCGGAAGACAATAATTAATTTTATGGACAGGAGTAATGGGGAGAAATTACTATCATAAGTATTTTGGAGATTTATTTTACGTTCAGCAATTTTTATTCCTTTTTCTTAAAATTTTTGTAGAGAAAATTTAATATTGAATGTGATAATAAATTGAAATATAACAATAGTACTATATTTATTAATAGTATGTTTTCCGAAACGTATTTGAGACACCAAAAATGTTTAAATTTGCTCTTCTACCATCTAACAAAAAAATTGGTGAACATGATTATTGACGCCAATTAAAAATACGAATTGCTCTTTCAAATGAAAAGAAAAACTTTGTCCTTCGTGAATTATTAAGCGAAACATTCGCAATTTAAAATAAGCTTTTTTATTTAATTTCGGTACGATGACGTCAGGATTTGTATACTTTAAATTGCGACAAAATTTTTCTTATCATTTGAAAGAATAAAATTTGTATTTTGAATTGGTGTAATCATATTGGTAGACGATTATTAATTTTGATAAACAAGAGTAGGGAGAAGCAGAGACCGGATCGTGAGATCGTTTTCATCACTCCACGCACGTGCTAGCGGCCGAGCGCAACAACAAGCAGTACCGTGTATGTGCCACGCGCCAGTCTAGCAAAGGGGACATCATCGCGTAAAGTGTCAAAATTTTTGAAATATTCATATATACGTAAACAGTATGTACATAAAATAAATTATTTATTATATGTATATACATATGTACATACTGTTTGTTTATATATATATATATATATATATATATATATATATATATATATATTTAACATTTTTGACTCAACACGATGGTGCTACCTTTGCTAGACTGGCGCAGGGCACATATACGGTACTGTTTCTTGCGGCGCTCGGCCGCTAGCACGTGCGTGGACTGAGGAAGACGGCATCACGATCTGGTCTCTGATAATAAGTATTTTAGATATTTATATTACGTTCAGCAATTTTTATTCTTTTTTCTTTCAATTTTATTAGAGAAAATTTTATATGTAATGTGTGAATTTTAAAATAAATAGAGATATAATAATAATATGTTTTTGGAAACGTATTTGAGATACCAAAAATCTTTAAATTTGCTGTCTTGTATCATCTAACAAAAAAATTAGTGAACATGATTATTGACACCAATTCAAAATACAAATTTTGTTCTTTCAAATAATAAGAAAAATTTTGTCGCAATTTAAAGTATACAATCCTGACGTCATCGTACTGAAATTAAATAAAAAAGCTTATTTTAAATTGCGAATGTTTCGCTTAATAATTCACAAAGAACAAAGTTTTTCTTTTTATTTGAAAGAGCAAAATTCGTATTTTTAATTGGTGTCAATAATCATGTTTACCAATTTTTTTGTTAGATGGTAGAAGAGCAAATTTAAACATTTTTGGTGTCTCAAATACGTTTCGGAAAACATACTATTAATAAATATAGTACTATTGTTATATTTCAATTTATTATCACATTCAATATCAAATTTTCTTTACAAAAATTTTAAGAAAAAGGAATAAAAATTGCTGAACGTAAAATAAATCTCCAAAATACTTATGATAGTAATTTCTCCCCATTACTCCTGTCCATAAAATTAATTATCGTCTACCAATATGCTTATAATATAAATCTGTATAAAATAACAGAGACAAAGCCCATAAGCAACTTTTATATATTATAATGTACCCATCTAAAAATTGTAATTTAAATAGTCATGTGATTGCATGGAATATATTTATATAAACGACAAAGGAATAAGCTACTAAGCTCTTAATGTCAACCTGAACTAAACTAACTATTTATACTTAAATCCTCCCTACAATTCTTAATTAAAAAATTAAATAACTAAGTTTTAATCTTCTTTTAATAAATGTCACTGAGAAATTAATGCATACCTCCCTATTTTTAATAATACTCCCGCTAATACTAGTCGGACCATAAACTGGTGCATCAAAATGTGCTTTTGGCAATTATGTATAAAAAATATTTGGTATCTAATACAGAAAGCCTTACACATAATCAAATAGTTCGCAAGTGTAAAATCAAAATTCATTAAAATCTCTTTTAATTAAATAAATGTTATTCCTCTCTTGTAAATATTTAAAATATAAATTAATAAAGAAAAAAATACTAATGATATATAAATGATTAAATAATAATTCATTCACGTTTATAATTTATTCCTCAATAAATAAATAAAAACATGTCTGAACTATATTCATTTCAAATCATTGATATATAAATAAAATTATATGTAATGATAAAAAGAATTGTAATAAAGGCATGTTCGTTTATTACTGACAGTTCACTGCCAATACTGAAAATCTGTAATATGCGTGACAAACTATAGATTTGCAGTACTGGCAGTGAACTGTCAGTAATAAACGAACATGCCTTAATCTGATAAAAACTATATTTTACTAATTTTATATTTTCTAACCTTATTAATATAACCTCAACAATCCAAATAATATCAATTAGAATAATATTCATATATTATTCTATTATATATATTAAACAAAAAATATCTCTGGCAATTTATTCTGGTGTAAATTAGTAAATGTATAAACACTTTACCTTTTTCTGCAGGCATTTTTCTGAGAGAGTCTCCGGACATGTCGAGGCAATTTTTCGTACGATGTAACACCATAATTGTAAAACCACTATAAACTGACGTAATAAACACAATTTGAATGCAGAAATGTATAATATAATCACTCCCGATCACGTAAAATCACGTCAAAAGCAGCACGTTTCGTGTCACGAACGGATTGTCACGAACGGCCGTTGCGACACTATCTATCTCTCTCTACGACACTATCTCTCTCAGCAATTGTTCTTTTACCGCGAGCGGCGAGACTTCCGCACCAGCGTGAACAAATGCGTATCGGTGAGTCGCGCGCTTGAGACATAGCAGAGGGTGCGTGCGTGCGTGCGTGCGTGCGTGCGTGCGTGCGTGCGTGCGTGCGTGCGTGCGTGCGTGCGTGCGTGCGTACGTGCGTGCGGGCGTGCGGGCGTGCGGGCGTGCGGGCGTGCGAGCGTGCGGGCGTGCGGGCGTGCGGGCGTGCGGGCGTGCGTGCGTGTCCGTCTATCCGTCTATCCGTCTGTCCGTCTGTCCGTCTGTCCGTCTACAGACAATGCAACACATTAAGTCCGACGAAGTATTATACCTAGGTGCTTCAACGGCCGAAATATGTAATTTTTTATTTACACTTTGAAACGAACAACAAAATCGAATTTTTACTTATTCTGAAAGGGCATTGTCTGTAGAAAATTTTGGTACCAAAATCATGCGAGCAGCATATTTTTTTTATTGTAGCCTTTTAGCCAGCGGCGTGTTGCTTTCGTACCAGCGCGGCGGCTCACCGAGTGCACGAGCCTGAATTGAATTGCGCCTTCAAATTCCTACAACTTACATTTTCTCAGCAATAGAATGATGATTTTTTTTAATCTGGGTAGCTTGTCGAGCTCAAATAATGCAATTAATTTTTTATAAAACTATACACAAGCTAAAAAATTTCAATTTTTTTATTTACGATATTTTATTGCTCTTGTTTATTATTAATAAATGATATTTTTAGAATTAAATGCATAATGCGCATACGAATTAGATGTCGCATAAAGCACGTCTTATTAAATCTTAAAAATTGCAATTTTAAGTTTTTTCATATAACTAACAAATTTTACACATACAACAAGCTTACAAAAATCAATATAAACTAATTTCTACATTGATATCAAAATAATATTTGTATATTTCATAAGTGAATAAACTAAGTATGTTAAAATAGAAAAGTGTAAGCTTTTGTTTATGGAAAATTTGTTATAGTTTTACGCAAAAAGTTAAAAATTGTACATTTTTAAAATTTAAATAATAAAATGTTCATTATGCGACATCTTTTTGTTATCGCATTATGTATTTAATTCTAAAAACTTCATTTATAATAAACAAGAAAAATAAAACATCAAAAATAAAAAAATTAAATATTTTTGGCTTGCAAATAGTTTTAGAAAAAATTAATTGCATTATTTGTTAAAATAGCTCGACACGCACATTTTTTTATATTAAAAATTAATATATATTTCATTTCTTTTTTTACTTTTTGGTAATCGTTTTTTTTGTTTTTAGTTTTATTTTCATTCATTTTTTTTAGTTTTATCGATTTGTTTTGAGAACGTAGAATTTGTCTCTATGTGATTTCTAACGGTAATTTTGTGATTCATTGATTATGTTATATATATTTGTAACGATGCCCCCCATAGCGAACATCATTTGACGACGAACGTCCGTCGGAAGCCGCCCGAACAGTAACCGATCGGGCGGAAAGGCGCGGTGCGCCCTTTTTTAAACTAACAGAAGGAGGCCGGAGTAATAGCGCGGGAAGCGCGTTATACGGCTAAGTCCGCTCGGGCATTTCCGGCAAACGGCCGAGCAGCGCCGACCACGGCGTGGCGGCAAAGCACCGCCACCCCACGCGAGCAACGCCGAAACCGAATGCGCATGTGCCACACGCACAAATGCCCACCGCCACCACGAGCCCAGCGGGTATATAAACCCGCGTTCTCAGAAGGAAGGGACCTTTTTCCTCGGCAAGCTTGCCCAAAAGACACCGTCTCCTCCGCAAAGCCGAAATTGCCAGTTAAAGGAAAGCGGCCGCACCGATCGCCAGAGTAAGCCCGGCCCGAGAGTTCTCGGCCGCCGCCCTCCGTCGATCCGTACCTTTCTCCCGTCCAGAGCTAGCCCGACGTCGTGAGGTGAGAACATTCTCCGCCCCCGCTAAGGATTTTCCGGCCGTCGGCTACTCCGCGCCACGAGAATCACCCGACACTCCGCTCTGTCGTCCCGTTTCAGAAGGTGAGAGGTTTTCTCCGCCCTAGCTCGGGATTTTCCGGCCAGACGACAGTCCTCTACCTCGAGCCGCATCGCACACCCAGAGGGTATCGGAGTTTCCGTGCCTTCCCCGAAGATTCTCGGGAGCGAGCCGGACATCCTATCTCAAATCCCCGGCAAGTAACAGAACCGCGAATCCATTTCGAAACGGACTCTATTCCGGCCGCCCAAGCGTCGCGCATCACGCGGTACCATCCGCGACACGCGATCACCCCGAACCACGAATTTACCGACTGTAAATTACTACCGCATGTATCTAAGTGCACCGCATGGTAAAACCGCCCGATCTTACACACGATACAACCCGTTTTACGCCGACGCGGATCCGAGATAACACGGGAAGAATCCCTATTCATCCGCGCGCCCGTTATCAAAACCATTGTATCAATTCCGCCGCAGGCGAGTACACGTCCTTACACTGTAAATTGGCAGATTATAATAAATGTTTGTAATATGTCACTCTAAAGTCCGAGCGTGTTCTATTTCTTAACTACCTGCTCCGAACCCAGGAATTCCCGATGAGCTAATCCATGCTGGAATCAAGAGCTTCGGAAGGTAGATCGTTTTATATTAATATATTGATTATAGTAATTTATTTTATAAAGAAAATCTGAGTTTCGGTTGTTTGTCAATTATAGGCGGTATAAGATTATGAAATTTCTCTTATATTTTTGAAACAACTTTGTATTTTACAATAGATTACTCAGGGAAGAATGCGTCTCTAAATAGTGGGTACAAATGATTTCGCAATATTATGCTGCTTGCGTATATATTTACTAATAATTCGCGGTTCACGCGTAATTGTGTGCAGATGAAATACTCTCTGTATTTTTCATTTTTGTATGCATTTGTGAAGACAATTCTCATGTGTTTTATAAAAACATCTGTAAGCGGTATAAAACAAAATTACAAATAGTTTTCTTTCTACGTAACTTTTCTATGTAACATTACCAAATTTTTTTTTACCAAATTGTAAAGATGGGTTTGCACGTGACTACGAACTTTTTTTTTTAAATTGCCATTTTGTTAGCTTAGACCCATTCTAATAAATCTGTCAATTTTGTTTTCTTGCAGGAACAGAAATGTTGTCCCAATAAAAATTTTGTTTCAATATACATGATATACAAGGTATCTTTTTTTACGTCATAAAATCCCGACGTATTCAATTCCACCGTTCCAAGCTTTTTTCTTCTTATGTAAACTTATCCTCTCTCATGCGTTCTTATCAAGATGATTAGAAAATTTTGAATTGAATTTTTAGAATCGTATCTACATAATAATTTTCTAAAGTACTAAGGCATGTTTTTACTTATTGAGCACTAATCTTATTACTATAAAAATTTGCCGTTGATCAATTTCAAATAATCTATACAACAATCTATACAACTTTGCAAATTACTATAATAATTGTATTGCAATATCAAATGTACAAAGGGAAATTGTTTTGTGTGCATGTATCTTCCCACCAACGAAGTTATTGCCGGAGTTATTTTATATTCGCATTATTTCTATTCGCATATACAGAAAGAATAATAAAAACAAGAAATAATTAAAAGAATTATTTTCGCATTTCTTTTTTATAGATAATAAAGTAGAAAAAAAATTGTTTATGTATAATTATGTATGTAATAATGTAATTTATATATAATTATACACATAATTGCGATAATTACATTTATACATAACTATATAAAAGATATTTATATAAATACATAATTATATAAAAGAAAGAAAACATATATAAACATATTTGGTACGTAATTACACATATATATATATATTTTTCAACATATATATAAAATTTTTCAACATATATATATATATATATATGTTGAAAAATTTTTTATCAGGGCAATGTTACATAGAGGTGTCGAAGTATCGTCACCTATGTGCTTTGGTCGATGCAACAGATCGATGTAACAGCAGCGCTATCTCTCGAAAAGATGCGGAACTACCGTCGACCTATGTATATACATATATAATCACTGGTCTGCTGACTGCTCCACATGTATACTGCGTAGGTGCATGTGAATAAAGTGATCTCGTCAATATATCTTTTTTATTAGACATTTGTTTGTATTTTCATCGCTACCACAGTGTTCGTTATTTCTATCCGTGGGGTGTCGTGCCTCGGTTTATGTATCTAACCTCATATAACCTTTATATGAATGAATGTTTCTGTGTGTTGACAGCTCAAGAGTGCAAAAGATACTGTTCACAATAGATAATTAATATAATTATTTAATTTTATGCCTTTTTCGGTCTTTAATTGCGCACAACACCCCACGTTTTCGTTCGTACTTTATACATGTCAAAGGCTTTTTTAATCTGTAAAGCCAATTCAATGATTTCTTGCTCATTACGAAATGAGCTGTAATGTCGGTATCCAGCATCCCCTTAATGATATTCGAAGTTCTTATAACGACCTCGCGAAACTTTAAAAATTTTTTTCTCAAAAACGCCCAGCCATCTGGCCCTACTGCTTTACACAGTTAAGTTTGGTACCGAGTATCACACGCTCACAAAATTTTATCCAAATCGGTGACCCGGACGTCGTGACCTTCCCTTGTAAGCACGAGTGATTAGGCAATGAAAAATATTAATCGGCAGAAAAACAGACGCTATTAAAAGCAATTGTTTGGATCAAATTGAAGGGAAAGGCCTTGTTAGATTTTCATACTAGACATGTTCGCAATTATGAACAATTAAAAATCACGCTATAGAAAGTGAATACCTAGGCAAACGAAGTTTCTTACCTACCACTCACCTTCAAATCGAATTTAATTCGCTTAAGCGTAGTAGTAAATAAGTGGAGAAAGTGCTCAAAATTTTGATCGAAGAGTGGACTTACTGGCCATGGAATTATATGAATCTATGACAGAAGGCGGGGGACATTCCCTCGAGCAACAATGAATCGTACTAAAAACTATCAAGCGACAAGCACTACAAAATTTCCAGATAGGATTAAATGAAGAAATAAGGCTACTAGTTCGCACTTAAAAATATAGCACGTTACAAGAAGCAATTCTCGGTGCTAGCGCAGAGGAAAGGGTAAAAGAACAGAGCTCGTGACATAAAGTCGAGAAAAAAACGATGCGGCGCGACAAATGAAAAGTTCGAAGTACGTTCTGCCCAAACCCGAAGAGCATCCACGCGTTAACACTGTGAATAAATACTACAAGTACTGCAAAAGACAAAACACTTGCATGAGGAATGTTGGTTGCAGCAGGGATGACCAAACAAGGATAACTCCACTCGACACAAAGCAAATATAAATAAAACCACTCATGATAAAAATACTAGCAACAAAAGTTCCAGCAAAAGGATAGAAAAGAAAATACTAGCCGATACTCTGAATCACAAGGTAGCAAGAAGACGCGAGTATTAATTCTTAAAGGGCACACCTTCTGGGTGAAATGTAAAGAGCACGTTGGGTCAATTTGGCCCCGAGCAGTTTCCGTCGGTTGCTACAAAGTTACTATTCATTTTTTGAGTTAAAAAAATTCAAGTATATATCTTAAATCCAAAAATCCAAACATCCAAAAATAAGCTGCAATCATTAGAATGTGAAAAAAGAATTTTAAATTTATATTTTTAAAAAATTTTAATTTTAAGAGAAACCGAAACTTTGACTTTTCACTTCAAATTTGATAACTTTTTCATTTATCAATGTTTTTTCGTAAAAATTCAGCCTGATACTCTGGAAACTCTACACTTCAAGATAAAAATGACTGCAAGTATAAATGTTTAAAAAAAATTTTTTGGAATTTGGATTTTTAGGAAAGAATTTACACAACATTTCTCATTGAAAAATGTAATTAAAAAATGCTATACAGTCGTAAAGTAGGAGAGTCAAACCAACAACAGATGGTGCCATAAGTCCCAATTTCAAATATTTTCTTATAGATATTTAATTGCAAACTTTCGCTCGGAACAAGCTAATCCAAAGTGCTTTTTAAGATTTAAAACTACGATCATTGCAGCCGAGTGTCAAGTTACTCATGTAAAGAGCAAGTTGCCGGTAGACACTGGGCTAGATTTAGTATTTCTATCCGTTCGAGAGACCAACGTAAAAAAATCAACTTTTTATTCGATACGGGAGCTACTATATCTTTCCTGAAATTAAAAACACTAAAGGGAAAAGCTATAATTCATAAAAAAAAAATCAAATTAACCGGAATCACGGGACACTTTATTATTACCCTAGGAATAATTTATATGAATATTAACCCTCAACATACACACCTCGCTACAGTTACACACATGGGATCCATCGGACCCTCATGTGAATTAAATGTTTGTCAAATTTATATAATTAATGATTAAAATTTGAAAAAATTCATAGTTAATCTTAAAGATGTAAGTTTTTGAAATATATGTAAGTAATAATCTGAAATTATTACAAAGATGAAAAATATATGTTTAAATACGAAAAAAAATTTTTAAATAAAAAGTATCGTGAAAATAGGCTAATTTTACTTAAAAATTCATAATGTTTTTAATTTTGAATGTTTTTAACTGAAATTTTATATACATACTTTTGAGACATGATACTTTTAAGAAAAAAATAGTTTGATTTGACGCGTTGCAAAAAAGGTATTTTTTCTGAAGACTGAAAGTGACAAATTGTGAGAAAAAGGCAGTATGGTGTTATATATTAAAGGAGATTTTTTTAATGACATAATTTTTAATATTATGATTTCTTTTTTTTATGAACTTATTTTTATTCGAAATAGTGTATAAAAATATACCGAAAATTTGCTCGTCGTTATCGTATTCGAGCAGAGTTTCTCGGATGCCTCGGCTGCGTAAATTACACTGTCCGTCAAAATTTTTTTGTAACATATGTGTGAATAGTCATTTTCAACGTATTTTTGCCTGCTGAACACAAATCCGTTATCCAAATTTGATTATCACGTTACAATTTTGAGAAAAATCAAAGTGACCAAAAATGACAATTTCGAGGATTTTCATGACGTTATAGCACCAATACTAAATTTTTTTCCAAATTTTATTTATGCTATTCGAAAGTATCAACTTTTTAGCTTTAAAATTTTGTTTCGTATAATTTTTTCTTTTTGAAATATAACAATTTGAAAATAGCTTTCTTTCTATACATGAAAAACACATGCAAAAGACATTTTATTCTATTTTAATACTGCATTATGTGTAAAATAAGTGCTTTTAGACTTAAATAATACAATAAGTGCATTACCATAAACATGCTGCTCCGTGTGTAGTCTGATTGTTGCACAAAACTCGAAATATCGATAATGAAAAATTATATCGAAATGAAACAAAATGCATTTCAAGCTGAAAGTTGATACTTTCGAATGGTACAAACAAAATTTGATAAAAAAATTTGATACCGATGCTATAACATCATGAATACTCTCGAAATGATCATTTTGACCACTTTGACGCCATTTTTCTCAAAATTGTGACGTATAGCCAAATTTGGATAACGGATTCGTGTTCAGGAGGCAAAAATTCGTTGGAAATGTCTATTCATATTCATGTTACAAAAATGCTGCCGGACAGTGTAATAGTTTATTTCTTATTTTGTAGCAACTATTATTTTTATTATTAGTAATAGTAGGTATACTAGGTGGGTTCTAACGCATCGTGGGTGGTCCTCTTATCTTATCTTTGTTTATAAACATATCAGATTACAACTTTTCGTTTATAAACATATCAGATAATAGCGGTATCAGATAACAGCGGTATCAGATTACGCGGCAGGCATAATGTCGCAATAATCCCTAATTTTCAGGAAGAATCTCTTTGATATCGCCGATATTTTGACTATCTTACCGCGGATTTTATCTTTGTTTATAAACATATCAAAACGTGCACGGACCTGCACGGACCTTCGCAGTACCCCCCTCTCCCCCTAAATTCCAGGAATTTTGATATCGCCGCAGGAATTTTGATATCGCTGATATTTTGACTATGTACCCGCGGACCTGCGCAGTTATCTTATCTTTGTTTATAAACATATCAGATTACAAACTTTGTTTTTAAAACATATCGGAACGTGCACGGACCTGCGCAGTATCCCCTCCCCCTCATTTCCTGGAATTTTGATATCGCCGATATTTTGACTATTTTGACATCTTACTGCGGATTTTATCTTTGTTTATAAACATATCAGAACCTGCACAGACCTGCACAGTACCCATAATTTCCAGGAACTTTATCTTATCTTTGTTTACAAATATACCAGACCGCTATTGCGAACTTGCGCAGTACCTCCTCCTCTAATTTGCAGTGCGATAATCAGTGATAGAAAGAGACAAACGAAAGTATAGAATCGGCCCGGAAGCGTGCTGTGCCACAGTCTCCAACAGTTTCTGTTCAAGCTGCATCAAGTTATAATGAAGCAAATAGTACGCGAGCTGCTGGCGGGATCCAGACGAATGGTTACGTTGGGTGAATATTTCACGTGGGCTCAGCAATGCGACGAGTGCGTGGAACGGCTCGAAGAACAAAGTCGGGTCAAGCGTCCGCGGCTCTCGATCGGGCAGAGACAATCTTTGGTGGCGAGCATCGCGCGACTCGTGTGAAAATTCAATTGGAAAGACGATTTATACATTTCGGTGGTGGCTATGAGAATAGCAGCGCGAAAAGACTCGTTCGGCGAGAAATCAATACTGCGTTTGAAAATCGTCTTTTGACCGGTGCGGTGATAAATGCGGACTATATCGAGCCGCGTCAATTCATGGAAGAATTACATGGTCGCGTAGTGCTTGAGCGAGTGCGAGACATTCAACAAATATGCAACAGCGTTAAAGTTTCAGCGTTAAAGTTACAGTATTCACTGGTGAATTTGTTGCTGGTGACAAACATGCAATTAAAAGTATCAATACGCGAAACTACGAACTTTTTAATACATCCGATTTGTATGGTGTGAGTGATACGACCAGCGTGTTATCGAGCCTACCCTGGCGTCGCTCGAGGAATTCCAGGAACGCGATAGTGGCTGGGCGTTGTCGCGAATACTTAATCTTACAGTGAACATTAACAAGTACAACCCATTGCACGCGGGGTGTCATATTCAATTGCCTCAAGAGATAAAACTCAAGAGAGCGGTGATCAACGTGTGGTCGGATGATTGTGCGTGTTTTGCATGGTCCGTGGTTGCTGCTTTATATCCGGCTGAAAGGGATGCGGACAGAAAATCATCGTATCCGCATTATACTACAGTGTTAAATAAGACATTGATTTTCCAATGATATTGATTGGAATAAAAAAATTTGAACTTTTAAACGATATTTCCATCAATGTGTATGGAATAGAAGAAGAAAAGGTGATTCTGCCGATAAGGCTCACCGACCGGAAAAAGGATAGGCATGTAAATTTGCTTTACGTGCAGAGAGACGACGGCGACTTTGCATATATTAAGAACTTGTCCCGTCTCATAAGCTCGCAGTTGAGCAAGAAAAAGAGCAAAAAATTCTTCTGCAATCGGTATGAATACAAGTTTGCGCAATATACTTATAAATAATTAATATAAATGATTAATATAAATAATAATAATTTTTAGATGCTTGCACTACTTCCATTTTTGTGAAAAGTTGGAGGCCCACAGCATCGATTGTCAACAGATGAACGATTGCGCCATTCGACTCCCGAGCGATGACAACAGATGGCTGAAATTAAAAAACTACTGTCGGAAGGAACGAATGCCGTTTGTAGTGTATGCCGATTTGGAATGCACCCTGAAAAAGATGGACTCGACAGCGTACCAACACAGGGTGCAGCAAATTTAGCATACTACATGCGTTGCTCGTTCAACGAATCGTTCTCGGTGTATCGGTCTTATCGCGATAAGAATTGCGTCGCGTGGTTCGAAGAGGAATTAAAATGTTTGGCACATCGCGTAAAAGGTATTCTGTCCGCAAATGTCCCCATGGAAATCTTATCGAAGCAACAATGGATAGCATACCGTAATGCTACATATTGTCACATGTGTGAGAAACCGTTCGCACCGGATGACGAAAGAGTGCGCGATCATTGCCACCTGACCGGACGATACAGAGGTCCCGCGCATTCGAGCTGTAGTCTGAATTATAAAGATTCGTATACCATCCCTGTAGTCTTCCACAACTTATCTGGCTATGACTCACATTTTATCATAAAGGAAATTGCTACAGCGTACGAAGGAAACATAGAATTGCTTCCAATAACTAAGGAGAAATATATATCCTTTACAAAATATGTTGGAGACACAGACGATACATCAGAATCGCGAAAATACATGAAATTAAGATTTATCAATTCATATAAATTTCTCACCACCAGTCTCGAAAAATTGGCATTACTGCTCAGCCGGGATAAATTGAAAATTCTACGTTCCAATTTCACAAATCTATCGAACGAAGATTTCGAATTGTTGACACGGAAAGGTGTCTTTCCATATGAATACGTGGATTGCATCGAAAAATTGGATGACACGCGCGTCTACCACCGCGCGAATTATTCTACAGCTCGTTGACACTGTATCCGACGGCGATTACGCACACGCCGCGAACGTCTGGCAACGGTTCTCCATTCGAACCCTGGGCGAGTACAGCGATCTATATTTGAAAACCGATGTCTTGTTATTGGCCGATATACCAGGTCTGCCGGTTAATAATTCTTAATTTTTTTAAGAGAGGGCGCTGGAAATAAGGGGAGGTTAATAGTACCATATGCTGGTATGCCATTTTGCTATGACCGCAGCCTTCAAAACGCCGTAGTTGTTTAAACGTTTACGAGTTAACATCATATTTTTTTCATGTGGTAAACATGTCGAGTTTTGAGCCAAATAAAGAGCATTTGCGGCACGTACTGCTTTTCTTATTCAATCAAAAGAAAAACGCGAGTGAAAGCCATCGTACACTTGTAGAAACTTACGGTGACAATGTCCCAACGCAAGACACTTGTGTGCGTTGGTTCAGACGATTCAAAACTGGTGATTTTGACGTGAAAGACAAAGAACGCCCAGGTCAACCAAAAAAATTTGAAGATGCCAAATTGCAAGAATTGTTGGATGAAGACGCTGCACAAACTCAACAACAATTGGCAGAAAAGTTAAATGTTGGTCGACAAACCATTTCTGATCGTCTCCATGCCATGGGAAAAATCCAGAAGGCAGGAAAATGGGTGCCACATCAACTGAACGAAAGACAGATGGAAAAGCGAAAAACGATGTGCGAGCTTTTGCTTCTTCGCTTCGAAAGAAAGTCTTTTTTGCATTGAGTCGTGACTGGCGACGAAAAATGGATATATTTCGAGAATCCGAAACGTAAAAAATCATGGGTTTCACCAGGACAACATCGACCCCAAAATCGAATCGCTTCGGAAAGAAAACAATGCTGTGCATTTGGTGGGATCAAAAAGGTATCGTGTACTATGAGCTTCTAAAACCTGGTGAGACAGTTGATACCGCTCGCTACCGACAACAAATGATCAATTTGAACCATGCATTGATCGAAAAACGACCAGAGTGGGCTCGAAGACACGGAAAAGTGATTTTGCAGCACGATAACGCACCATCACACACAGGAAAACAGGTCAAAGATACGATTTCCGCACTTGGCTGGGAAATCTTGCCGCACCCGCCCTATTCACCCGACCTCGCTCCTTCCGACTATCACTTGTTTTCATCGATGACACACGCACTTTCCCAGGAACACTTCAAGAATTACGAAGAAGTTGAAAAATGGCTTGTTGAATGGATCGACTCAAAAGAGGAACGTTTTTTTCTGGCAAGGCATCCACAAAATGGCGGAAAGATGGAAAAAATGTATAGTTAGCGATGGCGCATACTTTGAATAAAACATTTTTTACCATTCTCCTAAATTAAACGTGGTTCCTTAATGAAAAAATTAAGAATTATTAACCGGCAGACCTGGTATTTGAAAATTTTCATGACAGTTGCGTCACGAGTTACGGACTTGATCCCGCGTACTATTACATCTTACCTGGTTTTACGTGGGACGCCATGTTGAAACATACACGCGTCAAATTCGAACTGCTCACAGATATTGACATGGTCATGTTTATCGAGCGCGGTATACGCGGTGGGCTGAGTCAATGTTCCAACAGATATGCTCGAGCCAACAACAAGTACATGCAGTTGTACGACCCATCGAAACCTTCTTCGTATTTAATGTATTACGACGTAAATAATCTGTACGGTTGAGCGATGTGTCAGCCGTTGCCCTACGCCGATTTTCAATGGGTCGATGATGCAGCGAACTTTGATTACAGCGTGATCGCTCAGGATTCGCCCACGGGTTATATTCTCAAGGTCGACTTGGAGTATCCGCAACATCTTCACGACGCGCACGCTGACCTATTTTTCTGTCCGACGCGCGATAAGCCGCCGGCAAGCGGCAGGCAAAACTTCTAGCTACACTGTGCGATAAGAAACGATACGTCATACATTATCATAACTTGCAGTAGTGTAGACGTCATGGACTTCTTGTGACGAAAATTTACCGCGTGCTTCAATTCGCGCAATCTCCATGGCTTCGTAAATACATAGAACTCAATACGAAATTTAGAACCCTTGCAAAAAATGATTTTGAGAAAAATTTGTGTAAATTAATGAACAATGCAGTATTTGGCAAGACGATGGAAAATGTGCGTAATTACGTTGACGTGAAATTGTTAAGTAAATGGGATGGACGCTACGGCGTGGAAGCCATGATCGCGAAACCAAATTTCCACAATCGAAGCATTTTTTCAGAAAATCTGGTTGCTATCGAGATACGTAAACTCGAGGTGATATTTAACAAACCGATGTAGGTATGTGCATCCTAGACATATCAAAGGTTTGTTTGTATGAATTTCACCACGAATATATGCAACCTTCATATCATATCGTTGAGACACGTGTAAAATTACGTACACCGACGAAGAGTCTAATTTACCACATCAAGTGCGAGGATATTTACACACATATGAAACGCGATATAGACAGATTCGACACGAGTGATTATCCTGCTGATAACGCGTATGGTATATCGCTTGCCAACAAGAAGGTGCTGGGACTTATGAAGGATGAGAATTCAATTCTTGTGAAGGTGTGACCATACTGAGCGCTTCCTCACAGCCTTCCACAAAATATACAAATGAAATATTATTTCCGTCAAAACTTGGTACTGCCTCTAAAGCGTTTCTTACTGAAAAATGTAGATAATTCCCTAGTGTTGCTTCTGACAAAATCGTCATACCTGGATTTTGCGGTCGTTGATTTTGTTGTATTTGCTGAGTTTGTTGAAGTTGCTGTATTATTTGTTGTTGTTGTTGTAATGTCCTCCGCAATTCCTGGATTTCCATTGAGCTCCGATCCTCAGGTTCAGGGGGTGGCGTGCGTGCCAACATTTTTCTTTATCACCTTAACTTTTTTTTATCACCCTTTTTTATTTATCACCTTAACCCTTTTTTTTTACTTTGTATCGCACCGCTGTCACCAAATTTGTTACGAACTGTTGTTATGAGCGTCCGTTTTTAGGTCATTACATTCAAGTAATTTACCTGGATCTTGGACTAATTAATCTACTCCGAAAAGAAAACGCATTTGATAAATCTTAAAACGAGGGTCTTTTTTGCTTATTTTCTCAAAATTTGGGTAATCAATTTGGAAGTCGATTTGTATTAACTTGTACGTTGAAGATTTGAACTCAATCGGAATTACTTCATATGGTTTAATTAATTGAATCTTTTGGTTATTAATTTTAACCTCTAATTCTTTTAATTTTAATATTAATGGGAAAGGATCCTGATTTGTTTGAAAAGCCTTTTTTATTTGAAATTTAATACGTTTTAGTTGGACACGAATTCCACCTCTTTTAATCTTTCGAGTAGTCATGGAAGTGGTTATTTAGGAAATGGATTATTGCAACGCTCTTTGGTCGCAACAATCCTGATTTAGGATTATAGGATATCACCGTTGCAACTCTCCTTGGTTGCAACGATAGAATGATTAGAATTAGGAGCACCGTTGCAACTCTCTTTGGATGCAACGATGGAATGAACGATGGAACGACTGGAATTATGATTAAGTCGCAACGCTTTTGTTTGCGACAAAAGATTCCGATATATGTATGATTTTAAGAGTACCTTTATTTTACTTGAACAAAACGCGATTTAAAGATTTGGACGTAAGATAACAAACTCCGCTCCGCTATTGTCTGTCGCTTATTTTATACCCTTATTATCTATATCCCTATTCTTAGACTTGCATTTTTTAATGGAGGAGGAAGGTTCTATTTCAATTGTAATCCTATTCCGTCCGGCTCATGTCTTACCGTTCAGTAACAGGATAAATAATCAATATTAGAGTGATAGCATTCAGTGATCGATATTAAGCAGCGTTCTTTTAAATGAATTTCATCTTTTAAATTTAATTCCGTAATACGTAACAAATGACAGAATTCGTAGGGCTCAGAGCGAAAATGTACGCTTTGCGAGTAGACGGAAAGAAGGGAATTAAAAAGGCGAAAGGCGTTAAAAATAATGTAGCGCGAACAATAACGTTCGACGATTACACGCGGTGTCTCAACGATGAGATCGAAATGACGCAACAGCAATCGTGCATAAGATCCAAGCTGCACAAAGTGTATACAGTGTCCGAGAAAAAAATCGCTCTGAGTCCGTACGACGACAAGCGGTATATCGTACCAGATTCAACCGATACTCTGCCATGGGGGCATTACAGAATACCTTTGTAATATATTACTACGTATAATAATTTTTGTATACATGTATATATTTTCGTATATTTTATATATTTTATACCTTTGTAATATTACTACGTAAGGGATATTAATAATCACTTTTATATATCTCATATATTTCATATATTTTATATATTGTATACATTTTATATGGTTATATATTGTATACATTATATTGTATACATTTTATACATGTTTAAATGAATAAACTTTTTTTTTGTTTGCAAATTAAACTACATTGTCCTTGTGTATCCACGAATTATGCGATCCATCAAATCCTAGCCATTTCACGTAAACCTCGTCACCTCTTCTGCGCAGTACCTTCTCCACGAGATACACGTCGAAATCACTGATGTTAGATTCTGTCCTCGGTAGCATTTGGTAGCATGGGTGGGGGTAATGGTGGGGATAGTGTGCGCTCGAGACTTCGGACACTGTCGACTAATAGAAAGAGATATGAAGACTTTCTATCTCCTCTCGCTCGGCCGAGTTGGCGTCGTAGGCTGCGTTTCGATATTCACTGCCAGTACTGAAAATCTATAGTTTACGTTACGTACTACATTATAGGTTTTCAGTTCGGGTAGTGAATATCGAAACGTAGCTGTTGACGGTACAGCGTTCAATTAGAAACAGAGATGAATTCAATAATTCGTCTCATAGAGTAAAACATATGCTATCTTTATATGTAGAATAAAATAAAATGACATTATGTATAGAATAAATAAATATATATAGAATAAAAATAATAAAATCTACTCTTGGCCGACATGTACGTTTGACAAAAGTCAAATCTAGTAATTCGTCTGCTTCGGCAATTATTTTCTTTTTTAATATATGACACAGGATATCCCATAACTTGCGGCTATAATTTTAATGACATTTCTGAGCAACAAATAATAATATAATATATGTAAAATAGATACAAAAGTGAGCAAAATTTGAACATTATTATTGTGTTGAAGACGAAGAACCACTTATTTCCTCTCCAGAATATAAGTTTAATAAATATCTTATTTTTTTAGTTGTAGGTGCATATAATATTTTAGATGACATGCGAGATAAGTGTTTGTCAGATATTGACATGCTTATTGGTGTTTCGCCCCTCGCCTTCAACGCTGATTTTATAACACAAGTGGCATTAACGCTAGTCGAAGAAAGTTTGTTACGTTTTTTATTTTTTAAATCTGTTAAAATAGAAAACATTCTCTCCGGATCTGCATTTGAATTAGGAAGAGATCGAACAGCGCTCAGAACATCTCTTAACGCGGGATATGTCTAATTATTATTCATCTGGCGCTGTAAGATCTCTTTCCACATATTGTCAAACTCTAATGTCGTCAAAAACTGTTTTTCGTCAACAGTAAATCCTGCTGGTAATGTAAGCCACTCTTTCTTTAAAGATTCTTCATCAAAACCACCAAGAAGAGTTTTTGCCACGAAAGATACGTGTTGATATGATATTTCTCTGTTATCATCCAACAGAGATGTGTGCGGTTGAAAAACTTGTAGTTTATTCAAAAATTGATCACGGATGGGTAATCTTTTATTAATTTCCTCCGCAGCAGTGAGGTAAAATTGTAAGCAATTGTGCCGAATTGATTTTACAATATCGGTGTGACCCTCTGTCATTAAAGTATTCAAATACTCCTCACATTCTGATCCAACAAAAATGTCATTTGTATCTTTGTGAACATTGGGCGAAAAAATTATATCCGTAGTTACATCTTTAAGGTACTCGTTTTTAATAAAGTTGTGACAGATTTGGGAAAGAAGTTTAGCCGATTTTAATTGTAATAAATGGACTCTTGTTTCTTTTGATTGGAAAAATGCATTAAATGCATTAAAGAAGTATAAAATGTATTTTAGAAAAAGAAAATAAGCTTTTGTTTCCAATGTGTTCATCAAAGAGAAAAGATATTCTCCAGATTTTGTTTTGTCACCATTTCTTGGAGAAAATGTTTAATAGTATTCCACGATTCCAAAAATCGCTCCACACACATATGACGAGACAGCCAGCGCGTTTCACTAAATTTTAAAATTTTATTATTTTTTTCTTGAAAGCAGTCGCAAAACTCTTCAAAAATTGCCGAACGTTTTGGACTGCTATTAATGTAATGTGCAATTTTTTTTTAAAATTCTTCACAAAATGAAGGAATCTTCTCACATGCTGCATGCGCGGCTAACGCTGCTGAATGACACGGGCATGGAAATACCATTAAATTTTTGCAAACGTCATTTAACGTCTAGTTTTAAAGGAAGAATGTTTCCCTGTCATTACGGATGCATTATCGCAAGACAGGCAACAATATTTTGAAAAGGAATCTGCAACTTCCACATTTCAGACTGAAATGCATGGAATAACTTTTCAGCACTAGAATCTCTCGCGTCAATATTAATTAATTTTATTAATTGTGGGCGAATATCTAGTGTCTCAGGATCCACGTATCGAACAAAAAATGTCATCTACTTTTCATTAACTATATCGGATGTTTCATCAATAAAAACAGAGAATTTTGTTCTCTGAAGATTATGAGCGACATTTTCAGTCTCTACGGGACATAACACGTTGGAAAGTACGTTGTTACATTTATTTCGACCCAGGATCATGTTTTTGAACAAATTTATATCGTCAATATGTTGAAAAAAATTTAGAATGTCTTCTGCAATTTGATGAGGTATATTCTTTTGCGCAAGTAAAGCAGCATATCGTATTTCCAATACTTTTCTACGCTCATTAAATGACAAAAGAGACAAAAGAGACAATTCATCTTCTGTACTAAAAACATTTGGCTCGCTCGCTTCAATATCTTTTTGTTTGCATAGATTTAAACGACTATTAGATTCCGCGTGCCGACAACATGCCCTAAATGGGCAGCAAAAGTTTTATGACAAACTGCACAGAAACATAAACTGCTGTTATGCGGAACATTACGTAGCCATGATTTAAAATTATCTATATCTAACCATTGATATTTAAATAATGTCTTACTCGAAATTTTATTTCCTGTATTTATTACAGTATTTGATACAGACACATCTGTATCTGTTACAGTATTTGATACTGTTGAGGTATCTGGTACATCATTCTTTAAATTATTTCGATGACATGCAGAATCTGCATGTCTGGAAACATGTGCTGCATTACATGAAAAGTTTCTATTGCACACAATACAAAAATAAACACTGTCATCATTGCATACTTTACGTATCCAATGTTTATAACGCTCATCATTAAGCCAAGCTTCTACAAAGCTTCGCTTAGACTTTTTGGGCATTTTATCATACGATTCCATAGTGAGGATAGATATGTGGATGTATGTATGTAGCAACTAGAGATCAGGATCCTGTAGTTCGTACTTCCCCCGTACTTCCACAGTTTAATGATTTTAAACACTCTCTACTTGCGTGTATATGCGTATAAATAATGTTGAATAATGCGAAATTGCGGATGAAGTGAGAGTGATAGCGAACGCTTAAGTTAGATTCAGGTAAATAAATGCTTAAGTTAGGTTCAGGTAAATAAATTGATTCCCAGCTCCTGGAGAGTACGGAGCTGATACAATCTACACAGGTAACAAATAACAGGATACAATCTACACAGGTAACAAATAACAGGTAACAAATAACACAGGTTAATAGATGAAATAAAGTTTGTATACGGGAGAATAAAAGCGATTGATTGCCTCAGCAACACTCGAAAATTCTTCCTTTATTACGAAATACGTCCGAACACGTCCGGGACTAATTCGTAACAGGAAGAAAAACAAAATGGCTACCCTATCGATAGTCAAAATGGCTACCCTATTGGAAGCTACCCATTGGTAGCTTCTTAGAGGCTACCAATTGGTTCTTACCGTTAGAACCAAACAATCACGGCAAATCGCTACTTAGCTACTTCAATATATTTTTAATAAATTATATTAGTATTTGTAATAAACTTTAACATTTCGAAAAAATACAATTTTTAATATAATTTGTGTTTAAAATTTAATTTTTATTTAATTCTTCTCATTTTTTAGCGTTTAATAATAATAGAAAAATAATTAAAATAAAAAAAAATAGTAAAAAAAAAATATGCAAAAGCCGAATCGAACCACAGACCCACCGCTTCGTGCGCTAGCGTCTTGCCCACCAAGCTACGCTCGGTTCGTGATTTCAATGGTATTCGAAGTCCTTATAACGACCTCGCGAAACTTTAAAAATTTTTTTCTCATAAACGCTTGAGAGTTGCATCGTTTCCGTTTACTATTTGTTGTTTCTGTATCAATACTACATTTCCATAAAAATTCACCAAAATCGGTGACCCCGAGGGTGTGGGCTTTTGTTAGCCGCTCAGTGAGCGGTTGCGCTCCTGGATGCATCCATTATTTGTTGCTCAGAAAAATGTCATTAAAATTATAGCCGCAAGTTATGGAATATCCTGTATCATATATTAAAAAAGAAAATAATTGCCGAAGCAGACGAATTACTAGATTTGACTTTTGTCAAACGTACATGTTGGCCAAGAGTAGATTTTATTATTTTTATTCTATATATATTTATTTATTCTATACATAATGTCATTTTATTTTATTTTACATATAAAGATAGCATACGTTTTACTCTATGAGACAAATTATTGAATTCGTCTCTATTTCTAATTGAACGCTGTACCGTCAACAGCTACGTTTCGATATTCACTACCCGTACTGAAAACTTATAATGTAGTACGTAACGAAACTATAGATTTTCAGTACTGGCAGTGAATATCGAAACGCAGTCTACGACGCCAACTCGGCCGAGCGAGAGAAGGAGAAAGAAAATCTTATATCTCTTTCTATTAGTCGACAGTGTTCGAAGTCTCGGGCGCACACGGGACTACCCCCACCATTACCCCCACCCATGCTATCAAATGCTACCGAGGACAGAATCTAACATCTGGTCGGGATCGGCCACGCGATGCAACTCGTGCTCGTAGAATGCTCCAGCGATAGATTTTCCGCGATAGACCTCGAGCAGGTACGTCGCGGGATTAGTGCGTTGCACTTTAACGATTTTAAACACCACGGTCCAATTTGGCGTGTATCCTTTCTCGAAAACGGTCTTGTACTTGCTCATGCGCACCGAATCACCTACTTTGAACTTTGCCGGTCCTGCAATCTTTATCGCGCTGTACACCGTAGCCAAGAGTTTTTCGGCGATCGCGGGTGTAACGTCGGCGGGTCGCATACCGATCATTCGATGTTTTCGCAAGTTGTAATCTGATACAAGACGCGGCAACGCGTCGATCCATTTGTAGTTTCCATTGAGTGTAAACATCTTCCACATATCGTTCTTGAGCGTGTGATTGAATCGCTCGACGACCGATGCCTTCAATACCGAATACCTGGAGTAATGATTGATGTCGTGTCTCTTTATGAGTCGTTGCACGTCAGCGTTGTAAATCTCCTTTCCCTTGTCGGTCTGCAAATTTTTCGGACATCTCTCTCGAATTATCTTGGCGATAGCTTCGACCGTCTCGCTTCCGCTTTTGCTCTTGAGCGGCACGGCCCACGCGTATTTACTTAACACATCGATGACCGTGAGTATGTAGCGGTAGCCTCTGTTGAAACGCGAGTACGGTTGCATCTCGACGATATCTTCCTGCCACGAATCATCGTATCCTCGTACTATGACGCGTCTTCGTGGAAAATTTCTTCCCGCCGGAGCATGCAGTTCCTCGACAAGTCGTCGCCTCTCCGAACTAACACTCATGTTTCGGTGGTACGATCATCGATCACTGGTAATAGCACGTGCGAAGATTTAACTTTGTTCTTTCTTTTTGACTCGGTAGTTGCGTCGCGTCGCAGCTCGCTTATCACATTTCGTAACGCGTACACGTCCTTCTCGAACACGATCAGTCTCTCAACAAATTCGTCTTTCAAAATTTTAACGTACTGTTCCACGTACAGTTTGTTAGCCGCGTCATCGTCAACCTCCGGTTGCGCTACGCGACGAATCTTGCGCGACTTTGCGTCAAACTCAGTACCGACACGGCACAGAGCGTTATGGCGCACGTAACTTCTCACTAGTCCGTTCTTCAGACCACTGTCGAACGAGTCATTTCTCCGTTCAAACAGTCCAAATGTGTTGACGGGCATTTTTTCGATGCGAGTGACCGTGATCGACTGGTTCGTTTCGACGAAACTCCGCTTAATTTATAACGATACCAGCCTCGCGAAGTTCCTCGATGATGGACAGCATCTCGTTGTTGTGAGCGTTATGACCGGCTCGGTGCGAAGCGTCGAACAACCGTAGACGATCTACCAGCTCGTTGGGATCGTCCCAGTGCACGTAATCGATCGCGTTGTCGTTCAGCGTCATAGCGCGAGGTAATCCTTCTCCAGATTTGGACTCGATAGTAACGATGCGATTATATATTTGTATTTGTATCCTCTGTTGCCCATTACTCGATTATTCGCATTATAATTGAACCTATACGCGTTCGTCGTCAGCAGTATGCTCTTGTACTTTTGCATATCTTGCTCCATATAGACAGCGTCATCGGGCAATTTCTTGAATATTAACTCGTAAAGAGGTGTACCGACGTATTGCATGCTATCGATAATTGTGTTGTCATCGTTATCCACGTCAATGTGTTTATTACCGAGCGTCATTCCATCGCTGCTCAGACGAACACCGTACACGTTATCTAAACCGCTCTTTCGATCGTCGTTCAGAACGGCTTCGATGTACTTTTGACTCAGCGGTCACAGATTACTGCGCAACGTTTCTCGACCCTCCGACGTTTGTAACTGCTTTCGAATGGTCGTCACGAGCGAATCATCCGTGGTCTGGAAAACATTCTCGTTGCTCGCGAGCAATTCGGATGATTGTACCACTGTTGTCGTCGCGGTTGGCTGTTCGGCTGTTGTCGTCAGTATTGGTGATATGTCCAGTGGAGGCTCAAATCGAAAGGATTTATACGGTGTCGATTCGGCGCGATCCAACACTCGTTTCTTCTTTGTCTTCGCATTCTCCTCACGCTTCTGGACGGTTAACGTTTCATCATCGTCGCGCGGTTCATCTTTTATCGCGCGCGTGTCGACGATCTTTTGTAGAGGCTCGATAATTGACTTGAAGCGTGTTTTCACCGCGATCGTCCTCGATCCTGCCGGTCTTCAAGGCGCGATGTTTCTTGCAGATCGATTCACTCGTCTTCTCAATCTTCCTCGCGATTTTCTCGCGCTCACGAGTATCGTTGCTCTCAGCCATGTTTTACCTCGACAAGGTACCGACGACGACTGATCGTTTTACGGTATCGCGAACATGTTAAATCCTTTTCGGTATCGCCCATTCGTGAGCGAACTGTCCTTGTCTATCACTACGAATCCATATTTGGGCTGTGAACAATCGTGACAAAACGCGCTGAAATTTCCGTACGACATGTCGGTATTCACGTGATCGTTGTAAACATGTTTCAAATTCGTTCCATCCTGTTTGAACAGAATCAACAAATTCGCGTTATCGCATATCAGATGTTCGGGTATTCACGCGTACGTCTGACAGAGATAGAAACAGTCAACATTCGAGTGCCTGCCCATCAAGAAGTACTTTTTCACCATATCTTGCTTGTCACACGCGATGTCATCGAAAACAAAAATCGAGTTTGGCCGTGCCTCGCTCAGTAGAATGACGTCACTGTTATTGGAGAACGTAAAGTAGCCTATTTCATCGATTGATGTCAGCAGTTTCTCCAGATATCGATACTTTGGCTGCTGTAGTGACTTTGAGTACACGTACACGTTCTCGAAAGATTCCGCACACCGTGCGGAATCTCCAGCAAGCTTATTAGAACGTTGGTTTTACCGCAATATCGCAGATGATCACACGTATAGTGGTCGGCAGTATCGCACCGTGTTTGCGTTTCCTCGCGTTGTTTCCCATCTTCAGCAGTTTGTCGTCGCAGTTCGTGACACGTATCGTCAGCGGCTGTCGCACGAATTTCATTTCTCTTCGTGATGGAGAGCATCTATTTATAACCGCGCGGAACTGCGAATCGCTCAGAAATGTTTCTACTTCTGTCGGATAACAGTGATATATACGCTTTAACAACAGTTGGAATATGTACCGAAGATCGTTCTGTTACGACAGTTTTACAATCACGTAGATTATGTGTAGGATAAACTTCCGAAGCATATCAAAGCAGATCCGGAAGTTCAGCAGTACCGTCATTGCCTGGAGCATTACAATCTACCGTCTCAGCGAACGCACATCGACGGTCCGCCGCCGCTGATCAAGGATTGCTACAAATGTCAGCGGCGACGTCTAGCGTAAAAGTTGGCGGAAGTCTGCTCAATCGCGCGATAAACGCGCTTCCCTTTGAACTACACGTCCTCGATGGAGCGGCCGGTGTGGCAAAGACGGTGAACGATAGCAAAACCGCGCGACGTCAACTCGAAGAGCTGCAACGTCACAACCGCGCGATGGAAGGTCGTGGACTCTATCTCGCTCCGTACAAATACGGACGGCGACTGTATCTCGGCCCGTACAAGCGCGGACAGGGTGTTGTAAAGAGGGAGAAAAAAACGTCCAGGAGGCGTTAGAAATGCCCGCGGGTGCAACAACGAATGTACAATTGGATCTACTGGCAAGACGTATGCGCATACTATACTTTAGAGGCGTTTTCATGCGCGACTCGTTATTGACAGGCGGTGCGCGTCGAAACAAGAGCGGTATCGTGAATCTGGACGGCGCAACAGGTCCCGGTACTCATTGGGTGGCGTACAATTCAAGAGGCCAAGAGGAGAAAACGTGTTATATATTTCGACAGTTTTGGTAATCTTCGACCTCCCAGAGAACTAATGCGTTATTTCAAGAACAGCGCGATAGAATACAATCACACACCCTATCAAACCTACGATCAGAACATCTGCGGTGTTTATCAGATGTGTCTACAGTTTCTCCGAACGTGTGAATTTAAAGCCTGACGAGCGGCTGTGAGGACTCAGTGTTAGTCGAGCGGTTTTTCCATCATGTCATTGACACTCACGCTAAGCGGCCGGAGCAGCGTCCTCGCGGTAAACTACTCTCCAGCCATAGATTTGAGTGGCGACAACTACGAGCTCGGTCTGATGGACTTTGAGACCTACCATACGATAGCGAACGTGAATGCCTCGAATAATAAATTTTACTTTGGCAATGACGACGCTGAAATTACAATTCCCGAGGGATCGTACGAACTGCAAGACATAAACAAGTTTTTGAAACGCGCATTTAAACGTAAAGTAGAAAAGAAACAAACGACTATCAACGATGACGAGGTTGGAGAGTACCCGATAGCGTTGTGCGCTAATTACAATACGATGAGGAGTGAGATTAAATGTGACTACAGAATGAACTTTAGCAAGCCCAACAACGTAGGATCGCTGCTAGGATTCACATTGAATCGTATATTGCAACCGCGAAAATGGCACACATCGGACATGCCAATCAAAATTATAAATGTAAACATCCGCATAGAGTGCAACGTGACCGCGAGCGCGTACAGCAACAGCAAACGCGTGCATACAATGCACGAATTTTCACCGAACGTGCCACCAGGATATAAGATATCGGAAAGGCCGTCGCAGATCATTTACCTGCCAGTCATCGTACGGAGCATTACGGATCTGACGATACGCGTCGCCGACCAGTACGGACGATTGCTCGACTTTCGAGGAGAGGAGATTACCGCCAGATTGTACGTGCGAAAGTGTCGACGATATCGCGAACGTATGTGAGACGCTTGTATTGAACGGCTCGAGGCACGCGAGAGATAAAGTCACAGCGATTCTCGATAATATCCGATCATCCGAGGGAAAGAAACTCAACGCGTCGAACGTTGCATTTTTAAAATCTTTGGGATTCGCGGTATGAAACATCTAACGATGACGGACATTCTCAACATCGGGGACGAGCCGGTCTGCGACGATCGCATCGTCAATCTCGAGACTCACACGTACAATCCGTACGCCAATACGACGTTTGGACACAGCGACGAGTTAAGAATACCCATACAGCAACAGGATCTGTACACGCTGCCGTATGAAAGTTTTCTATCATCGAGAGAAAACTAACGATAAAGAATGAAATTGCAGGATCTAGTGTCGTACTGGCGCACAACTGCGTCGCGTTCATGTTCGACGAGATTCGCTACGAACTCGACGGTGTGGAGATTGATCGCAACAGAAACGCCGGAATAACCAGCTTGCTCAAGAACTATGTAACGGTATCCTCCGATAAAAGCTTGATACTGAGGAACGCAGGCTGGGATACGCAAAGTAGCGCGGAAGGATATTTTAATTTCTGCGTACCGCTCTACATGATACTGGGATTTTGCGAGGATTAAAGACGCGTGGTTATCAACGCTCGCCACGAGTTGATTATGATCCGAGCGCGCAACGATAACAATTGCCTGGTAGGAAATTCGGCAATGAATCCCGAGATCGAATTATTCAAGATACAATGGCGAATGCCGCACATGTTACTGAACAAGATAAATAAGCTGTCGATGCTGCATGCCTTGGAAAGCGGACGATACCTCAGCATGGCTTTTCGCTCGTGGGATCTGTACGAGTTTCCGCTACTGCAGAGCACGACGAAGCATTCGTGGGCCATCAAGACCGCTTCGCAGCTCGAGAAACTGCGATACGTCTCTTCTATCTTCGCTCTGCAGACAGGTCGGAAGAATGTTATGTCCAAGGATGCAAGCCGATTCGACGACTATAAATTAAACAACGTGAAACTCTACCTGAACTCGGAGTGTTATCCATACGACGACATGAATCTGGATTTCGATAAGAAGAAATGGGCGATTCTGTACGACATGTACGCGCGTTTCTGCAAAGGCTACTACGGATACAAATATCTCGAACCGAGTCTCACTGTCATAACATTCAAACTTTACGGTCCGTTCATGATTATCGACTGTTCTCGACAAAACGAGTCGGTCAAGAGCGCAACCGTGGCCGTGAGATTGGAATTCGAACATAAGGAGAATGTACCGGCGAATACTACCGCCTATTGTCTCATCATACACGATTGCGTGATTCAGTACAACCCGTTGATTAACATTGTTCGCAAAATCACCTAAATGCGACGTTGGAGAGGGGTATAAAATCTACGACATTCCACGATCCTCCCACAGTTCGCTTTTCGACGTTATGTCCACACTAACATTCGTGGATCTGCAAGGTTACGTCGTTGGCAGAAACTCCTTCGTCGTGAAGGAGTTTGCCGCTCTCAGAGAGGGATTTATTCTCACTTATTATTTCTTTGGAAGCTCCGAGCCATATTTTCTCAGCAAAGCGGATAGACAACGTGTATCCTGGTTGAAGATAAAACATCATGAATTGCATTGGCGCGATGATCACGGAACGATTCCGTACTTCACGATTAGAGACATGATTACAAAGACTTTGCGGGATGTGACGGAGAGCGAAACCTCACCCATCGTATACGTAAAGGAACTCGAGAATGGCTGCGGGATTTGCTCCTGGACAACGTGAGAGACGATATCTACATCGAGAGCCTCGACGAGCACTACGAAGACGTGGAATCGCTGAAAAATATGGACACTACACATACTTTGCGTTGTCATAAACATGTATCCAATTGTGCCATGCAAAATGTATTCAAACTATATAATTGGTGGCATTACCATAAAAAATAAAAGCATACTATTTACACATATCGTCATTTTTTTTTATTCTTCCCCATTTCGAACAATATTTACTTCATATTAACATTATTTTACGTTTTTCGACATTCTGATAATAATCACTTGACGTTTCTCGACATTTGTCAGATGTATATTAGATGTTCTGTTATTAAACAATTGATATATGCTATTAACAACTTGACGTTTCTCAATGTATGTGAGATGTATGCTAGATGTTCTGTTATTAACCACTTGATGTATACTAGATGTTCTGTTATTAACAACTTTTTGTATGTTAGATGTATGTTATTAATCACTTGATGTTTTTCGACGTTTGTTAGATGTATGTTAAATGTTCGTTTAATAACCACTTGACGTTTCTCGATGTTTCTTTCAACGTCTTTTCAGGTTTTGACCCGTTTCGATAAACGTTTCCCCCTCTCAAAAAGGATGAATCATGTATGCGCAATTATCTCCTCTTCTCTAATCTTAACAAGTTTCGACAAGTTTCCATAAACATTTCTCCCTTCCTAAGTGTCTATCCCCGAGAGGGTTCCGATAGCACACGGTGCGATAGTACACATCCCGGTAGCACACATAAAATTTAACTCATTTCCCGATAACTCACATCCCGATAGCACACGTCCCGATATCGCACAAGATAAAAAACACATTTTCCCGATAGCGCACAACGAAAGAAACATGTTATCCCGATAGCACACATTCCCGACCCTTTATCCCGATAGCGCACATCCCGATAGCGCACGTCCCGATAGCGCACGTCCCGATAGCGCACGTCCCGATAGCGCACGTCCCGATAGCGCACGTCCCGATAGCGCACGTCCCGATAGGGACCGTGCCAGGCGACCCCCGTCAACCGGGGTGTCCGGGTCGCGAAGATCACAACACAGAGGTGCGCCACGAGAACTAACGGGTTCGGTAGCATCAGGGCACGCGTATGAACCGTGCCAGGCGATTCCCGTTAATCGGGGTGTCCAGGTCGCAAAGATTGCGACGTAGAGATCCGCCACGAGAACCAACAAGTTCGGCAGCACCAGGGCACGCGTATCAACCGTGCCAGGCGATTCCCGTTAATCGGGATGTTCGGGTCGTGAAGATGACGACGTAGGGATTCGCCGTAGGGAAAACGCGCAAAATTTAAGTTGTAAACCTATGTGGAAGTAGTGAGGTTGGATAATAACGCGTGGGCGGGGTGCAGGGGGAGGGCTTCGCCCTCCCCTTGCATCCCCGCGTAAAAATTATAACATAACTAGAGAGCCCCACATTCAACAACGTGGAAATGAACAGCGTGGACTTAGTTTTGTATGAAAAACAGAAGAAAATTAAGTGCGGAGTCGAATCGTGCGGTTGACGGGAATTGCCTGGCATGGTTTCTACGCGTGCCCCGGTGCCGTAGAACCCGTTGGTTCTCGTGGTGCACCTCTGTGTCGTGATCTTCGCGACCTGGACACCCCGATTAACGGGAATCGCCTGGCACGGTTCATACGCGTGCCCCGATGCTGCCGAACTTGTTGGTTCTCGTGGCGCACCTCTGTGTCGTGATCTTCGCGACCTGGACATCCCGGTTGACGGGGGTCACCTGGCACGGTCCCTACGCGTGCCCCGGTGCCGCCGAACCCGTTAGTTCTCGTGGCGCACCTCTGAGTTGTGATCTTCGCGACCCGGACATCCCGGTTGACGGGAATCGCCTAGCATGGTCCCTACGCGTGCCCCGGTGCTGCCGAGCCCGTTGGTTCTCGTGGCGGATCCCTACGTCTCGATCTTTGCGACCTGGACACCCCAGTTAACGGGGGTCGCCTGGCTCAGTCCCTATCGGGACGTGCGCTATCGGGATGTGTGTTATCGGGATAAAGGGTATTCGGGAATGTGTGCTATCGGGATAACATGTTTCTTTCTTTGTGCGCTATCGGGAAAATGTGTTTTTTATCTTGTGCGATATCGGGACGTGTGCTTTCGGGATGTTAGCTATCGGGAAATGAGTTAAATTTTATGTGTGCTACCGGGATGTGTGCTATCGCACCGTGCGCTATCGGGACCCTCCCCTATCCCCTCTTAAAAAGCGTGAATCACATCAATTAGTTTTGCACACGATCAGTATTGCATCGACAGCTCGTACGAAACGAACCTCTTCATCGAGAGAAAAAATGTACTCTGCTGAAGGAAGCAGTGTCAAACGTATAAATTATTATGTACCGCTTCAACATGATATAATTCCGGTACATGAAAATAAGAAAAAAAAGTGTAACGAGTAAGTATAGAGCTTCCTATTTTATATTTTTATATTTATTTTTATATTTATTTTTATATATTTGTATTTATTTTTGTAAAACCTTTCTCTTTAGAAGCCGTTCTTTTGATGAAAAAAGAGCTGTCAATTGGCTACAGCGCATACTCAGCAGACAATACGCACTGACGGTAATGGGATACAAGTATCTTGGAATCAACGTGGGTTCGCAGAGTCACGTGG
This sequence comes from Tetramorium bicarinatum, assembly GCA_928718305.1. Classification (NCBI taxonomy): domain Eukaryota; kingdom Metazoa; phylum Arthropoda; class Insecta; order Hymenoptera; family Formicidae; genus Tetramorium; species Tetramorium bicarinatum. Next base: position 2,491,716 of record OV788323.1, read on the forward strand.
AGATTACCATAGAAGATCATCGTGGAAACGAACTGATATTGTCTTTCGAAACGTGGAAGGGACTCTACGAGCAACGATGGAACATTCCAAATTTACTTTGGAACGGCCGTAAAGACGCCGTTATAAACGCTGGACCGCTAACGATCCGCGCTTCCGCGATTAACGGTACTAAACTCATACGTCTCGAATCAACGTATGTTTGTCGATGACTGAATCGACGTTGATGTTTATGTTTACCCTGGATCCGTGCATCGATTTAACGTTCGAATCATTATCGAACATAATTGAGACGGTCGATACCAAGTTTACACAGTTTTCGCACATCGCTTCTTCATTAATGGATACAAACGAGATATCGAACGCGATCCGCGCCAGCAATGCTTTCGAGAAGGATCACCTCGTCGATTGCGAGCTGTTGGCTCTAATTTTTAGTATGTAAGAGAAAAGAATATGTAAGAACAAATAAAGAAGTTTTTTAAATCTAAATCATGATGTGATTTATTTACACGCATTTCCATTCCTTCGAAACATATCTCTTAAGCCATGAGTTCAGTCCTTTTTTCAAATCGTTGGAGCGAGAGAGAGCAAAGACGTGTGGAAGCGAGAGAGACCTCTGAGCGCGTTCCCGAAACTTCTTGGAAATTGTGGAAAGGGATTACTGCGCAGGTCCGTTCCGCAATCTGATATGTTTCTAAACAAAAATAAAGTTCCAGGAAATGAGGGGTGGGGAGAGGGTACTCATACATCTACAATAGTCGAAATATCGGCGATATTAAAATTCCTGCGGCGATATCAAAATTCCTGGAATTTAGGGGGAGAAGGTACTGCGCAGGTCCGTGCAGGTCCGTGCAGGTACGTCCACGTTTTGATATGTTTATAAACAAAGATAAAATCCGCGGTAAGATATTGTCACATCACGCGACCGCGCGGCAAAGCGGAAGAGACCCACTTTACCGTCAAACGGGCGGAACAACCTATCCAGCGGGCGAGCCCCACGTGCTCGCATTCCAGCCAAGGCCTCGCGATGGCCTCGGAATTCCTTCCGGGAAATAACCGAAAAATACCGTAAAGAATGCGGGTAAATCTCAGTATTCCTTAATATCGGAAACTCGATCAAATACGAGGAATAGATGCCTCGTCCCGCGATTGTATGAATAAGACTCTTTAAAACGAGTCAGTTACACTCGGAAGAACTTCCCCCTCAGATTCTTATTATTATTTTATTATTTTAAGCGCACACGTCGCAAAATAATTATATTAAAACATTACTGTAAGGTGTGAAATTGCACATTCAAGGAAATATGCAATTTCACACTTAAAACGCCGATATATCGAAATGCGATCACGCGCCTTGAGCGCGCGGAGACATGAGTCCTGCAGTCGCGAGACACGTGATAAGGGGATGAAAATCATCACCCTCTCGTCTCACCGATACCGCGCGAACCCCCAAGCTGCGGGTATATAAGGCCCGCCGATCGGAGCCGAAAATTAGACGTTCCCGACTCTGCGAAGAGCCAACAAGACGCTAAGCCTACGAAGGGAGTTTTCCAGGTATCAGCGTTAAGACCCTATACGCGACATCGAGCAAACCAACAGCCGCGAATTCGGACTTAGCCTCTGCGTGGCTAAGAACGGAACATAGTCTCCGAGCGACAATCCAGCTTACCATCCACCTTTCTTCCTTCTTTTCTTTCCTTACAAGGTACGCTGTGACTCTGCGGCGCCCTGGCTTTCCTTCTTTCCTTTCCTCACAGGGAACACTGTGACTCTGCGGCGCCCTGGCTTTCCTTCTTTCCTTTCCTCACAGAGAACGCTGTGACTCTGCGGCGCCCTGACCTTCCTCCTTTCCTTTCCGTTCTATCCTCAGTCGCTCCCAAGGCCCAATGACTCGGAGCGCTGTAATTACGGCTGCTCTGTCTAAAATTTGCAATACTAGAATCATCCTGAAAATGACTCTTTTCATAGATCTAAAATGCCGAAACGCGGTCGCTCGGCCGGACGAAAGCGCCAGTTACGCTGGCTCAAGCGTGAATTATTAGGACATCGCGCCTTTGACTCCGCGATCTTTTGCGAGCCGCTACGCTCAAGTCCAGATCGTCCCGCGTATGCTCCACGGAGCCCCGACTATATAGATTTAGAGACGACCAACCAATTAAGAAATTTCTCGCCTGCCGAGGAAGGAGTGCCATACAGTCTTTGGGGCCCCGAGAACGCCACTAAAGAGGCGACCGACCCACCGGTGCCCAACAAGGAGGTGCCGCCAAGGCGAAAGGTCCAACAACTATTCGTACCGGCGACCTTCGCGCCTACTAGGTTGCTCACGAGACCATTAAAGGTCTCGGCGCAGATACAGAAACAGCGCCCAGTCAACGACCGCACATCGAATAGTAGCAGGGTCCAAACCTAAAATACAATCAATAACGCCGCTTAAATTAAAGATTCGGCGAAAAGGCAATGCCTATGTGATCGGTGGATAATCCGACTAAACCAATCTAACGTAAAAGAAACATAATCACGCTGAGGAGACGAGACCCGGACAATAGTCAAAATATCGGTGATATCAAAAGGATTCATAGTCAAAACATCGGCGATATCAAAGGGATTCTTCTTGGAAATTAGAGATTATTACGACATTAAGCCTGCCGCGTAATCTGATACCGCTGTTATCTGATATGTTTATAAACAAAAAGTTGTAATCTGATATGTTTATAAACAAAGATAAGATAAGAGGACTACCCACGATGCGTTAAAAGCCGCCTAGTATACCTACTAGTAATATTAACCTTCAGTTATTATACTATCAAAATTTACTGTTGTTATTAGACTGAGTCTGCGTTACCCGATCAATTTTCAATCGCTCATATCTCGGAGTCAAACTGACCAATATTAATTTTTTTTTTTTAATAAAAGTACAGAATCTCAGGAAAATGAATATTTTATCTAAAATATAAAAAATTAATTTGATTTAAAAATATTTTTAAAAAATGTCAACGTACTTTTCAAAAAAATCGTCTTCGGTTCAAACGCCTGTATCTTTGCTTTAGAATAAGATAAATGAACTTTATAAGTGACAAATGGAAACTTCTAGAGTTGTACTTTAAGGATCTGGAAGTCGTTTCATGATTTGTTAAAAAAAAAAAGTATTTTTTTGTCAAATAAAATCAGTAAATTTCAATACAGGTTTATATACAGCTTTTCACGTATAAGGCGTCTTATTTTTATATATAACGTATATAAACATAATAATACACGAAATATTAATACAAAAATAAAAAAATTTATATGAAAAAATATTTTTACATTAAAAATTTCTTTTTAATTTTTAAAAATTTGCGATTTTATGGCACTATTATCACACTTTTTTCATGTAAAATTCAAAAATACTATCGCTGTTATTTGGAGTGTAAATAATAATTTATAACAATATTTATATATCTTTCAGTTGAGTTCAACAGCACATACTTTTTCTGACGTTGTTCTTAGACTGAATCTACGATTCCCGGACAAAACTTTTATTTTTTCCAGCTTGACAGTTACGACCGGACTATGCCTGCTTAAGCCGTAGAATAATAGAGGGGAGCCATGAGTTTCGTCCCCCCACTTGATCTACCCCATATCTGTACTGTATCATATTTCGGAACTGCAACACCTTGAAAAGTACGCTCGGCCAGATCCAGTCTAATAACTGAGAGTTAAAAATTGTCAAAAAACATTATGGCGCACCTTACAGAACGAGAACGAATAGGGAAACAATCAAAGAACAATCAAAAAAACAATCTTATGCTATACGTGTTCTATTTAATGAAACATTTCGTGTTGGAAATGATCCTATTTCAGAATCGACCGTTAAAAGAACAATTGAACATTTAGAAAAGATCGACAGCATAAAAAAATCTCCCAAAAACAAGTCATCCAATAACAGCAACTACAGATGAAAATCAGTTGGATGTTGCACTGTTCATTACTGAAGATTCTCATAGTTCCGTTACATCAGCAGCATGATTTTAGTGTACGTTTTATGTACAATATTTTGAAAAAAAAAGCTGAAGTTTCCCCCCATACAAAGTTTGACTTCTGCAAGAATTGAACGATCCGGACAGACGCTTGAAGTATTGTGAAATTAAGATGATCAGGATAGATGCTAATAGGAATATTTGTTTCGTTTTGTTTTTGTTTTGAATCGTATTTTCAGATGGGGCTACGTTCGAATTAAATGGTTATGTAAATAGACACAACTGTAAATTTTGGAGCGACAATAACCCACGATGGATGATAGAAAGTTGCACTCAATACCCTCAAAAATCCAACGTTTGAGTCGGCATTTTAAATAATCAGATAATCAGGTAATTATTCCTTTCTTCATCAATGGCAATCTCATAGCAACAAAGTATAAAGAAATGTTAAGAAATGAAATCATCCCAGCGATTCGGCGAATTACAATAGATAATGACTTTGATCAAACTCGGTTTCAACAGGATGGTGCGTCACCGTATTTCGATGTAGATGTTCGTGCTTACTTGAATGACGTAACTTTCTAGGAGATGGATTGGTAGAAGAGGAGAAATTGAATGGCCAGCAAGATCACCAGATTTGATGCTACTCGATTACTTCTTATATGATTGTCTGAAAGATAGGGTATATACAAAACAAAACCGAGAAGTATCGAAGATCTTTGACAAAGAATTAGAGATGAAATCGCTTTGATTGATTCCGATATCATTCAAAATGCTGTGTCTGATTTTCATAATCCTATAGGATATTGTCAAAAAGTTAACGGTCAAAAGTTAAGAACGGTTAAAAATCAAAAAGAACACTTTGAATATTTGATTAGTTAAGATTTCAATAACTTGTCCAAGTCAATCTGATCAAGCTTAGAGCTAGCCTTAACCGCTTGGCATCGATCTTGCCTTAACCTGCCCGAGCCAACCCCGATCTAGCCTTAGTCGGCTGGAGCGCACGTTGATCCTTCTTTTTCTCGAAAACCAATAATTTTCAGAGTTATCCAGCCATACCGGAACTTATGGAAGTGTAAGGGTCAATGATATACCTTCTAGAAGTCAAAGGTCAACATAACTGAAGACATGTCTGAACGTAATTTTTTCCGTTCTTTCGATTTCGGCTGTCAAAAATATATGCTTCCATTTAAAAAACCGGAATTGACCTTCATTTGACCTTGAAAGTCATCTCAGGATCAAAAGTCAAAGTCACCAATGAATACCTTTTTTTATTCCCTGCAACTTTTGTCTTGGAAATTTGTATCGAAAACTAACATTTTCAGAGTTATCCAACCGTACCAGAACTTTTTGAACACCCTGTATACAAGATGAGTCATCCCAATTGGGTGACTCATCTTGTATATATATATATATATATATATATATATATATATATATATATATATATATAAAGGAAGAAAAGTCAAAGAGGCTATAAAGAGAAAAGGAAGAAAAAGAAAGAAAACATAAATAAGAAAAAGAATAATAGATGATGCTGTAAGTTTATTTATATGTATAGTATATTATATATATTATATATGTATAGTATATTATATATAAAGTTAGAGCAGAAAAAGATAAAAATATAAACGCAAAAAGTAGGATAATATGGAATAGAAGAATAAATACAGATAAATTAAAATTATAAACCAAGTCCCGCTTCTTGGTGTATAGAGGGTGTTAAAAAAAGACCATTCACTAAATACATACCATTATTCCTTATGAAAAATTGAGTCGAAAAATCCTGAACCATATTTTTCTATTACGCTTAACAAAGCAGTAATTATTTTGTAAAGACAATTCAATCGGCGTTGTCCTTTAGCTGGGAGTACATACGAGTAAGCCGCGTTTAATAGTATGCATAGTAAATTTAGCAACAAATCGCTCATACACACTACCAGACATGTGGTTCACTAACGTTCTCCCGGCTAAAGGACAATACCGATTGGATTGTCTTTACAAAATAATTATTGCTTTATTAAGGGGATGCTAGACGGTTCTTTTTTACCAACAAAGATAAATAATTTTTGAATTCTTGGCAATTTTTTTTGGCTTTACAGAATTGAAAATCCTTTCACAGAATTAAAATACACACTGAAATAAAGTAGGAGATTTTACGCTGAAAAAGAAAGAAAACTTATAAAAATATGCTTATTTACCTACAACATTATGGTTAGAATTGTTGACATATGAATGCAACGCTTCGTATAAAAGTTTAGCAGGTTTTAGGCACAAAACTTCTATCATCCCTATTTTTTTGGAATGTCTACTTTAATCCTGTGAAAAAGTTTTTTAATTCTATAAAGCCAAAAAAAGTTGCCAAGAATGCAAAAATTTCGAGTCACGCAGGCCTCAGATTGAAATTTTACAAGTACAAATAAGTAATATTAATAAGTAATAAGTAATTTTTTTGCGTGTACTTTAATCCCTACAAAAGGATTTTGTATTCTGTAAAGCCAATTTGATAACACAGGACTACAAAAAAAATTTTTCGGAGAGCAACTGGGACCGCACTAGACGATTCTTATAGATTTTGGGTAGCTAAAATCGAAACCAGGCCTCATTTTGCTTTAACACGCAGGATTTTCAAGAAAGTGAGGTTATGTAGGTGAAAAACAACGATTTTTGGCGCCGTAACAGTGTAATCGACAGACCGTTACAAAAAAGTAGTGCTAAACAATTTCAACGCGCAAACATGACCTAAAAATGAAGTTTGCGTGCGTGCGTGCATGCGTGCGTGCGTTTCTATGCGCACGCGTATGTCGCATTGGTTACCGCCTTTAGCGTAACCCAAGCTGTACCGCGAGGAGGTTGCACGATCGGGTTTACATCTCATTGGGGTGCTTGATTGAAATGAATCTTGCCTTTCACTTCTGTATGTGCTTGTGTGGATGTGTGTCACTTGCAGAGTTAAGGACCCCGTAATTCGTCATTTCAACGGTGTTTACCGACTCCAAACTATCTCTGCTCTGTGTATGCGTGTGCGTGTGCGTGTGCGTGTGCGTGTGTGTGTGTGTGTGTGTGTCTGTGTGTATGTGTGTGTGTGTGTGTGTGTGTTTGAGGGGGAGGATTGTGTTGCATCCGTGCGGTGATTACGGTTTTACGATTTTATGCGCAGTTTTTTTTTTTCTTAAAAGATCTTCGAATGGCTTTTCTTTTGTGCTATCTGTTAATCTCTCGCTTTCCAACAGTAATCCGACATCATATGTTCATCTTTTATTATAATAAAAACCGAAATTATAAACAAAATTGTTGCAAAAATGCTAGTGAATTTTGAAAAATTAGGATGTCTAATAAATTTAAAGATTCATTTTTTGCATTCCAGTATTCATTACTTTCCGGAAAAATTCCGGAAAATCTCGGAGACATAAGTGAAGAGCAAGGGGAGAGATTTCACCAGGACATCAAAGATATGAAGAAATGTTATCAAGATGTTTGGGATGAATTTATGATGTCAGATATCTGTTGGAATCTAAAGCGACAGAGTAACAGACAGCACAAAAGAAAAACCATTCGAAGATCTTTTGAGGAAAAAAAAAATCCGTGCGCATAAAATCGCAAAATCGTAATCATCGCATCGATGTAACTCACCCCTCCCCCCCCCCCAAACACACACAAACACGCACGCAAACTTCATTTTTAGGTCATGTTTGCGTGTTAAAATTGTTCACACTCCTTTTTTTGTAACGATCTGTCGATTACACTGTTACAGCGCCAAAAATCGTTGTTTTTCACCTACATAACCTCATTTTCTTGAAAATCCTGACGTGTTAGAGCAAAATGAGGCCTGGTTTCGATTTTAGCTACCCAAAATCTATAAGAATCGTCTACTGCGGTCCCGGTTGCTTTCCAAAAAAATTTTTTTTGTGATTATAATGAAAACCTATTGTAGATATAAAAAACACATTGCAAAAATCAATTTTACAACAAATTGTTAAAAATTGAGGATATACTTCCGAAAGGCCCCTATGAGCTAGCGAGCTGATTTTTTTTTAACACATATTTTTTAACACATATGATCCTGTGTAATTAATAATATAATAGGTTAGAATTCCTACATTATCGACTTTGATTAAGTTCGAGCATCCCCTCCCTCCCTCATCACTCCAGCATCCCCTTAAGCGTAATAGAAAAAAATGGTTCAGGACTTTTCGATTTAATTTTTCATAAGGAATAACGCTATGTACTTATAATTAATTAGTAGGCGGTATTTTCTTAACACCCTGAATAAATTAAAGTGAAAAAAGTAATGTTAATATTATCAAGATAAGTAATAAAATATTATGTCATATTTAGTCTAATATTAACATAATTTTGTAAAACAACTTACTTTTCTATATCCTCCAATAAATTCATATTGATTATTTTTCTCAAAGTCGTGCCAGCATCAGGTGTTAAATCATATTTAGCGATGTCTGACATGTTGTCCCAATGAGTCTGCTGCATCGCTGAATTGCGAAAGATGGCTAGTAATGGAACGTATTGCTGCGTACAACAAAAATAAATACAAAGATTAGATTGATTAGAAGATAGATTACCCAAACTGAATAAAATGAACACAATATTAGATTAATCCAAAACTTGTTTTAATAAATATACAGAGTTAAATATACAATCAACTGTAACACTCAATTAAAGTCATTGTTTTATAATGGTACTAGCTTCGGTAATTATTTACAGTAGAGACGATGAAAGATTTCAATAACCTTCAAATTTTATATATTAAAGCTCATAGCTAGACCTGTAAAGTTATTGAAAAAGCAACTATTGGAAATAGGACCGGAGCATGAAATTCTATTGTAGATATAAAAAACACATTGCAAAAATCAATTTTACAACAAATTGTTAAAAATTGAGGATATACTTCCAAAAGGCCCCTATGAGCTAGCGAGCTGATTTTTTTTCAACACATATTAAGTATAGGAATGTTAAATATAAAATATTGAACCCGGCAATTCAGCTGAAACAAAGTTATTTTAAAAAAATTTTTTTTAAATAGAACGTAATTTTTTAACCTTTTAGATAGAATTACTGCCTAAAACCTGATAATCGTTCAACCCTCCAAGCAGATTCCCGTGGTTGCGCCGTGCTCCCCTGCACGGCCGTCACTGGCCGCGCACCGTTGCACGCTCGCCACCGCCCGCGCGCCGAGTAGTGCGAGGCATCCGCTAGGCGCCGCATGCCGTCTACACCAAACTCGTGTGCAAAAAATCTCCTACGCTAGTATAAGTAAGGGATACCCAGCGGAGCGAATTACTTTCTCTGCGACATTCGGCACTGTCGAACAAAAACTATTGCGGAGTATACTTTTTCAAGTCTTACGATTACAGTAAGTGTTCCGCCAAAATGAACGATCGACCTGAACCCAGTCGAAACTTCTTTTAGAAAATTCCTGGAATTTTTGCAGAATACTTTCCATCATTAGTGATCGAAACACATGTATAAACTGGTGTCAGGAAGTTGGGTTATTACCAACAAGACGAAAATACCCTCAAAAAGGCAAAGAGTGGATGAAACTTAAAAAGTTTTCTCGAAATTATAAAAATTGTTCCACTGCTGTAGGACTTCGTTTTAGGTGTCAAAAACACAATAAAGAACGGACAATATGTGAAAATATGTGGTTCGAACATCAATATCATACGTATGGAAGACGTTCTACTTATTACATACATGTTCGCAACAAAAGCTTCTTATGAAGACGTCCAAAATAAGCTACAATTATTCGATAAACCTGTAATTTCAAACGAAACAATCTCTGATATTTTCAGTTTCTGTAGAGAAGTTTGTACGTTGAAACTGGATCAACTCTTCTTAGATCGAGGTAAAATGGGTGATCCAGGAAAAATCGTTGAGATTGATAAAATGAAGTTTGGTCGACGTAAATACGAACGAGGCAGAGTAGTTGAAGGCACGTGGATTTTTGGAGCAATTCAAGTAGATTCCAAAGAACTTCGACTAGAAGTTTGTCCAGACAATAAGTGTAACACTGAAACTTTGCTGGAATTAATTCAGAAACACATACTGCCCGGTACAACAATCTTTTCGGACAGTTGGAAGGCCTACAATATACTTGAAAACAAAGGATACAATCATCTTAAAGTTAACTATAGCAAGCTTGTTTGCGAAGAAACCGGTACTAATACCCAGATAATTGAATCCCAGTGGAGGCCTTTACGGCTCAGATTACAAAGAGGCGGTATTCCATCAAACCAACTCGACTATCACCTTTGTGAATATCTTTGGCAGCGAGAAGTACGTCTAAAGAATCTTAATCCATTCGCAGAACTCATTAAAGCAATTAGGCAAATTTATCCCGGAAAAGATTGTTAAACGTTTGTTATTAATTAAAAAGAGTGACATCAAAAACAGGCTAAAAACACCTCGAATCGTGAGAGACAAGGAGACTCACGGAAATCAAACACTCCAAAAGAGATCAGATTACCACTACGTCCACGTCGTTGGTATAATGCCAAAAGTGGTTTACACAATCAAAAGTTAATTGAGCAATTTTTCATTTTTGAAACTGTAATATCTCGGAAAGCATTGATTTTATAAAAAATATTCACTTAAACATGCACAGTCTGAAAATGTACTAAAGAATGAAGACTTCCATTTAAAAAACTAAAGTTTTAAGGTCCACAAACGTGAATTTAGCTTCGCCCCGACACACGGGGCGGGTGAGGTGGAAGTAGCTTCGCGTGGAAAGTTGCAAACCCATGTGGAACCGTACAAATGTGGACATAGCTTCGCCCCACCACACGGGGCAGATGGGATGAAAGTAGCTTCGCATGGAAAGTTGTAAACCTATGTGAAACTGTACAATCATGGATCTAAATTCTCTATAATTTATCAAGATTATTGAAACTGCCTTCCCAAATCTAAATAATTAACTTAGTAATTCGATATAAGGTTTTAAATTATAAAATATTGAAAAATTACGTTCTATAAAACAAAATTTTTTTTATAACTTAGTTTCTGCTGAATTGCCAAGGTCAATATTTTATATTTAGCATTACTATACTTAATATAATGTGTTAAAAAAAACAGCTCGCTAGCTCATAGAGGCTTTTCGGAAGTACAGCCAAAATTGACTATAAAAAACTGATTATGCCAATCGATCTACGGAAAATGTTACAAAAGAAACGTATACAGCTTTTTTTATCTCGTTCATTGTTTGTATAAACAAAAAATATGTAATACAATTTATTGTATATCGTTCTAGTCTATAATTAGACTAATAATGTTATCGAAAAAGCAACTATTGGAAATAGGACCGGTGCATGAAAAACTATATAGACATAAAAAGTATTCTGTAAAAATCATTTTTAACATAAAAATTAAATTTCAGAAATTTACTGCTTTTTAAAGAAAAAAAAAATTTTTATAATGAAATTTTTATTGTATTTCTTATGAATTTAGAAGAGAATGTTTCTCTTCATGTTTTCTACAAATTTACTTTTCACATTTTTTACAGTATTTGTATTTCTTTTACTGCATTTATTGGGCGTATCCCGATTGAACACGTAACGATTCGACACCGCTTGATTCAACACGCACTATTGGAAACGTAACTATTGGACACCGCACGATTCGACACTGCACCATTCGACACCGCACGATTTGACACCACACGATTTAACACGAGCATTGCACTCTTCGACACTGCATGATTGTACACCGCACGATTTAACACTCGCTGTTGGAAACGAAACTATTCGACACCGAACGATTCTACATCACACGATTCGACACTGCTCGATTCGACACCGCACGATTCGACACCGCACTATTCGACACCGCACTATTTGACACCGCACGATTCGACACCGAACGATTCAACACTCACTGTTGGAAACGAAACTATTTGACACCAAACGATTCGACACCGCTCGATTCGACACCGCACTATTCGATACCGCACGATTCGACACCGCACGATTCGACACCGCACTATTCGACACCGCACGATTCGACAACACACTATTCGACACCGCACGATTCGACACCGCACGATTCGACACGACACGATTCGACACCGTACGATTCGATACCACACTATTCGACACCGCACGATTCGACACCGCACGATTCGACACCGCACGATTCGACACCGCACGATTTGGCATCGCACGATTCAACACGCGTAAGGACCGTGCCAGATGACTCCCGTCAACCAGAATGTTCGGGTCGCGAAAATCGCAACACAGAGGTGCGCCACGAGAACCAACGGGTTCTGCGGCACTGGGGCACGCGTAAAGACCGTGCCAGGCGACCCCCGTCAATCGCACGATTCGACATCGCAAGATTCAACACCGCAGTTAATTTTCTTGTTTTATGTTATAATTTTTACGCGGGGATCCAGGGGGAGGGCGAATCCCTCCTCCTGCACACCTCCCACGCGTTATTATTCAACCTCACTACTTCCACATAGGTTTACAACTTAAATTTTGCGCGCTTTCTCTACGACGGATCTCTACGTCGCGATCTTCGCAACCTGGACACCCCGGTTGACGGGAGTCACCTGACACATTCCCTACGTGAGCCTCGGTGCCGTCGCATCTGTTGGTTTTCGTGGCGCACCTCTGTGTCGTGATCTTCACGACCCGGACATTTCGATTGACGGGAGTCGCCTGGCACGGTCCCTTCGCGTACCCCGATACCGCCGAACTCATTGGTTGTCGTGGCGCACCTCTGTGTCGTGATCTTCGCGACTTGGACACCCCGGTTGACGGGAATCACCTGGCACGGTCCCTACGCGTGCCCCGGTGCTGCTGAACCCTTTTGTTCTCATGGCGGATCCCTACGTCTCGATCTTTGCGACCTGGACACCCCGGTTAACGGGGGTCGCCTGGCATGGTCCCTACGCGTGCCTCGGTGTCGCCGAACCCGTTGGTTTTCGTGGCGCACCTCTATGTCGTGATCTTCGCGACCTGGACACCCCGGTTGACGGGAATCATCTGGCACGGTCCTTACGCGTGTTGAATGCGGTGTACAATCATGTAATGTCGAATAGTGCAATGTTCGTGTTGAATCGTGCGATGTCGAATTGTGCGGTGTCGAATCGTGCGGTGTCGAATAGTGCGGTGTCGAATTGTGCGGTGTCGAATCCAGTGTTGTTAGACGGGCCGGGTTTTCTCGCGCATGGGCGTCCAATGAGGCTTCAGTACAGTATACAGTAATATAGAAAGAGGCTCTTTAGCAACGCATACCAATTTTTTAATAAATTTAATAAAAAAATATATTTTATTTATATTTATAATATGCATAGAATGAAAAGGAAGGTAAATGATTTATATGAAATAAAACACACGTTTAAATTAAAGTAAAATATTTATTTGGCGGAATCTTATACAGAATACCAACATTTGTTGCGAGGAGTAAGGAAAACCGTCAAAAACCTTACCAGTATTCATCAAATAAAAATACATGTTTTTAAACTCAACAATAATTACAAATAAAAATAATATTAATATTTGATTTATAAATATTGAAAAATTTTTCAAATTAAAATTTTTAACGAGAATGAAATGATAATAAGGTAATATTATTTTTATTTGTAATTATTGTTAATTGAGTTTAAAAACATGTATTTTTATTTGATGAATACTGGTAAGATTTTTGGCGGTTTTCCTTACTCCTCGCAACAAATGTTGGTATTCTGTATAAGATTCCGCCAAATAAAGATTTTACTTTAATTTAAACGTGTGTTTTATTTTATATTAATCATTTACCTTCCTTTTCATTCTATACGTATTAAATATAGATAAAATATAATATTTTTTTATTAAATTTATTAAAAAATTGGTATGTGTTGCTAAAGAGCCTCTTTCTATATTATTGTATACTGTATACTGAAGCCTCATTGTACGCGCATGCGCGAGAAAACCCGGCCCGTCTAACAACACTGGTCGAATCGTGCGGTGTCGAATCGTGCGGTGTCGAATCGTGCGGTGTAGAATCGTGCGGTGTCGAATAGTGCGGTGTCGAATCGCGCGGTGTCGTATCGCGCGGTGTCGAATCGCGCGGTGTCGAATCGCGCGGTGTCGAATTGTGCGGTGTCCAATCGTGCGGTGTCGAATCGTGCAGTGTTGAATCGTGCGGTGTTCAATAGTTACGTGTCCAATAGTGCGTGTCGAATCAAGCGGTGTCGAATCGTTACGTGTCCAAAAGGAGGTTACCTCATTTATTGCTGTCATCTATGCTTACATCGTAAAATTTCTTTTTTTTTTTCAAGAATTACATCTACAATAGGATTATCACTCTCCATATTTCTTATTCGTCTTTTGTTAGAAGTACTTTTTTCTAAATAATATTGACATAATACCTTTAGTATGTCTTTCTATACAATTATCTGGCGAAGCTAAATTATGTAAAACTGTTGAATTTGTTACAGCTGCATGTAATAATCTCAAAAAGAGGCATTCTGTCCATTTTTTACTTCTAATATGAAAACATTATTATAATGTTGATCATGTATATCAGCGTCCGGAATTAGTTGCCCTTTTTAGTCAGATTTCTGAGGCGACGCCTACTGTCTTCCCACCACTGCATCAAACTTTTTTTATGTTAAATTATAATAATAATTACAATTATTAGCAAAAAAGTTACGTAATAATTTGTGATAATTTGACGGTAATAAGATACGGACCTAGTATATTTGTCATGTACGAATGCTCCTGAGGCACAGCGTCACGCGTGCGATCGGCGGCTCGGCCACCGAACTTCGAGCGGTAGTGGGGAGACAGTAGGCGTCGCCTCAGAAATCTGACCGAAAAGGACAACTAATTCCGGACACTGATGTATATCTATTCCTCCTATATTTTTGTTATAAGACGAAAATGCTTGAGAAAAATTTATACTTTTCTCATATTTATCTACCCATCTTTTTATCTGAGCTTTTGGTTCTACATTATATTTTATAGACAAAATTGATACTGGCTTTGAATCGATTAAAATTATATAATTTATTTCAGAGTTCAAGCATAACACGTTCCTTTTTTTTTGAAAAGGCAACTGTAGCCTTAACTTTGTTTTGTCAGTGCCAGTAGATAAAAGTCCAATTTTTTTTAAGGGTACATTCTCGTGTAACCGCACTAAAAATAACGCCTTTTTGGAATTTTTTAAAAAGAAAACTATAAACCATACGATTCTAATTTTTTACACATTTATTCATACATATGTCAAGATATGAAAAGAGACTGTACCCTTAAATGAAGCATCAGATCTGGTGAAGTGGAAAAATTGTCGAAATAAATTTCATAAATTTTTAATGATTCTGTAGAAACTGTATTTAAAAGATTTTGAAGCATATATATAACTACTCTTAAACCTAAAACAATTGATTGTAACGGCATTTCATTTTCTGAATTAAATTTCCCGGTATTAGGGATGCCAATGAGATTCGAATTTTAAAGGATTCAAGTATCCGTCAGGTGTCTGAATAATATGACATAACATGACATAATATGACCTGAGTATCCGAATCTGCAGTTTCGAATCTTAGAGCTTCGAATCCCGACGCGATGATGTAATTAAAAACTCACACACATATGCAGTGTTTCAGTTATCTGATTTTATTTCATATAAATTTTTGTTATTCTTTTTATATAATTTAAAATAAATAATATAAAAAAACATTTTATTTATAAATCATTTAAAAAACTGGTTATTATATTTTTTTACAATAATTTACATAACAAAATTGGAAAACTACTCCCGAAAATCTCTAGTAAACACTTTTCTAATAAGGAGAGGGCGAGAGGACCAGGAAACGCTCTCTAAAAATGAATCAGTGAAACTCATTGTCAATCAGCGATTATACACTGATTGTCAGTGATATACTGTAAGTATACCACTGAATTTTCAAAAAATTTTTAGAAAATCAGTGGTATATTTATCACTGACAATTAGTGTATAATCGCTGATTGACAGTAAGTTTCACTGATTCATTTTTAGAGAGCGGATTTCAATGAAACTTAGTTTCATGAAAGTCTCACCAATAATTTACTGTGGAGTCGACGAACCACGGGGTCCTTATCCTTGTGGTATGCAAACACACACACACACACACACACACACACACACACACACACACACACACACACACGCACACGCACACACACGCACGCACGCACGCACGCACGCACGCGCGCACGCACGATGCACAAAATCCGACCAGCAATCTCCTCGTGGTGCGCATTAGGTAATGCTAATGCTGGCGTAAACAGGAATAAACAGACTAAAATGCATAGATAATTTTGATACGGCATAACTCCGCCAAAAAAATCGTACAGACCTCAATTTTTTTCAATTTGTAAGGAAAAGTTCAAATTTTACGATAATTTTTATAAAATTTCCGAAAAAAATCCATTGATCCCCATGGAGAGCGTCAAACTATGAAAATTTTTGCAGACAAAACACGTTCTTACTTTTGAAGTGATGGCGAAAAGAGAACAGGAGACGCTCAAAATCTGACAATTTCCCTAAAGTAGAAACTTCAAGCTTCAAAAATGAAAAAAAATTTTCAGATACGATAAATTTTCGCGAAGTTACGATTATTTGAAGTTGAGTGAAATTTTGGTATAAATTTTTGTTGCGCTAATTTTGTAGCTTAGTATATAAGAAAAACATATATTTCAGATCATTTAAAATTCATTAAAACTATGAATATTAAAACTATTAACAATGCCTGAAATGAAGACTATTTGTTATGTTATTCGTATTGTTGCGCCCTCGGAGGAGATATGCTCCGACGTTCGAATGCGCTCGCGGGCACTCGCGGACTTGCGGAAATAAATAACGCGGACTTTCAAAGAAACAGGAACGGTTTATTGATATACAAATATAACGGTTCGCTAGAGAAACGTCTTGCGTCAGCGACGGCTCCGGACGAAATCTGCCGCGCGACCAGAATCAATAATTCTGATCGCCAGGAGAACGCGACTCGCCTCTTCCAGAATCAGCGGCGCAATTCAGCCCGATATACAGGGTTGCTCCGAGCGCGGGCGCAACAATATTATTAAAGATTTTCATTAATAATGTAAATTGCAGCAATGGAAGTAACACGTTAGTTAATGGTACAAGATTATACTATCGAATTTAAATCATTTCTCCCACATTCCAGTATGTCGTCTGCAGTAAGCAATAAAATGTTTATGAGTTCCTGCTACAACCTCTCAACCTGTACTTTTTACCCAAGGAAAGTGTTATTGGTAACTCGCTTAGTTTACATTCTTTTGGAATAGAATGAAGATCAGTCATAATTTCTAATTCAATAAATATATTATAATTTGTTTCAGAAATTTGGTTGCAACAATTACCACATTTACATAGCTTGTAAATAGTTGGATAAAACTGTACTGCTTTCTCTAGATTACTTAAACCTTCTTGTGCAATTATTTTATGATTAGGCGTTAATGTTGCCTGAAGATTGTCATGATTGCTACAATTATTGCACTGGTTTGTTGTACGAACTCTAGGTTCTGATTGCAAGATTTTCATCCAAACATTAGCCGAAGAACATTTTGTATCAGAAGAATAAATGATATCATGATTCTTTGTCTTAATAACATTTTTGGTTTCTTCATATAATGGTTTTAGTAGAAGAAATCGTTCTTTATATAAATAAGAGGTTGAACCAATCTCCATAAATGTAGTGATAAGATAAAAAAATAAATTATTAGATTTTTTAATAACATAGCCCCACAAAAAAGTTCATCAGTTCATCAGACTAGACCACTATATGTATTTTGGCTTGCTGAATCCAAATCCGGTGTTAGATTTGCTCCATTACGTCTAGGTTTCTCTCTAACCTCAAAAAATAGGTCAAAAGACGCCTGAATTTGAGGTGTAATTACGATTCTGACCACTCAGTTTTTATCCGATAGTGATCGTTTCATGTACCTGAGACTTCTGGATCGTAACAATGGTATATCGTCTTTTATCCGAGTGAAGGAACATATCTAACCTTAAAAAGTCGGGATTCTGCAGTTGAACTGTAAATTTGATCAATGAAATGTATTTGAAAGAGATCTCCTACATATATTTGAGGTAGCTGCATGTATATAACATAGTACTCCTTGACGTTTAGGTCTGAGATCGTACCTTGTCATCAGCCATCAGCCCCGATGGACCAGCGGGCGGCGCAGGAGGCGGCTGAGAAACGGACCAACGGGCCGAGGATCACGGCCATTAAGGCTATGGCGATAGTGCCGTGGATCACAGTAGCTGCCAGGAAGGAGACGTCAAATATCGAGCCAGCGACAGCGACGAAGGACGCACCGACGGGGGTCAACGGCGACGGAACAGCGGAAAGCGGCGCAGCGAGCGCCAGACCGGTGCCGAAGCATGGTGAAACAAGAGGCACGAGATTTCCCGGACGACCGATGATGGAAACGCGCCATGCGAGTGGCGCATGCAACGCGCATGGATGGGGCGCGCACGCGCGCGAGCGGAGCGACGTGTGCGAGCGCGCGATCGACGGCCTGACCAATGGGCGAGCAACCCGTGGATAGACGGAGGGGCAAACGAGCCCAGGCGAGCGAGCGTAGACAGCGGCTCAAGATATTTGGTTAAGAGAGCTCCGACAGTGCGGACGTGTCGCGAGGGGCTCTTAACACGATACTTAACCCGCGGCCTGGTGCGATAATCGAGGCACCACGATAAATCGTATATCCAGAAACGAAGTATTTTATCTGGAAGAACCCAAAGAGTGCGGACGTGTCGCGCGTGGTTCTCTAAACAACCGGTACTTAACCCGTGGCCGGTGCGACAAACGTGGCAATAAAAGCAGCGTGAAGCTAAAGTAACGTGAAATTAACAATAAGTTATTTGCCCGGGAGAGCGTATATAGTGCGGAAGAACCGCCAGACGCTCTCGAGACAATCGGACTTAGCTCGATCTATGGTGCGATATCCGCGAGGAATTGAGACAGCGTATCTAAACAGGGACAGCGTGTAAACCGGGGAAAATCGATGCGTTTGTGAGAGAATTGCGCGAGATTTCAAGAAATCCGATGTTCAACCGATATGTAATTCGCGACGGAATAGAATCGCGACGTGACGTGCATCTACAGCCAATTGAATAGATTGCTGGGGAATACGGCAAGTGCGGGGCGGACAGCCAGCATCGTCTACGAGGAGGAAATCCCGTTCTCCAAGTCCACGTCGACAACTGCATTGTAATACAGCGGCATGAGATCGGCAGCCATTTTGCATGCGACAAATGGCACGGCGATCAACTTGCGTTCCACTTGCTGGAAAGTTCCGTGTTACGACATCAGTCGTAAGTTTAAAACGTTTTCCATGCTACACCGCTATATGCTTTCGGACATACAATCATTCGAAAGCAGGGCGCCTCGGCTCGGCTCCCCGACAGTTCCACACCCCTGCACGACCCCCACAGTTCCACGCCGCTGCGGGCCGCCGCTTGTCTCGCGCCGCCGCGCGCTCGCCGCCACCCGCTCGGCGAGTAGTGCGAGGCGCTACCGCTCGGTGCCGCATGCCGCCTACACCAAACTCGTGAGCAAATGACAACATGCACTGGTATAAGTACGGGACCCGCGGCGACGCAAGTCACTTGCTCTGTGACGCTCATGACGTGCTGACGAGTGTCACAAGTGGAGAGTGCTCTCGGGCCTTCACTTTGGAAGTGTGCTTACGGGCCTTCCAATATTGTTGTATCGCGGAAGTGTGCTCTCAGGCCTTCCATCAAGTGGCGTGCCATTTAAAAGCTACGCTCTATCTAGTTTTGCAGAGGAACGTGATCTTCGGTGCCTTCCTCCAGAAACTAAACAAAACAAAAGAAGTACTTATGGGCCTTTCACACCTCGGAAGCGTGCTTACGGGCCTTCCATACCCCGGAAATATGCCTACAGGCCTTCCGCACCTTGGAAACGTGCCTACGGGCCTTTCACTCCAGAAAGCGTGAGGGCCTTCCTCTCTAATAAGTTTTCTTTCAGGCTTTCAGGGATCCAGCCTTACGAAGAACAGCAACAAATAATTGACTAACCAAATGTTTCACGAAACTATCAGCCGTCCTCTAAAGGACGTAACGCCAAGGGGCAAAGCCCCCCGTAGTCAAGGACATCCTTCGTACAAAGATACGATACCCGCAACCCTGCCTCGCAGGACATTACGCTGTCCGCAAAAAACCGCACCACCAGGGGGCAAAAACTCCGGCAACATTTATACGGCAGCATCCAGAAACAACCTCTACAAAAGTATCCTCATTTTTCCATTAAATAAACCAAACAATCAGTCTCGTCGTGCATTAAGCCGTCCCCTCAAGGACGCACTACCTTGTGCAACAAAACCCGCGACCACAACATCGCCTCAATCGAGGCCACCATCATCACCAAAAGGGAGGACGGATTTTGTATCGGATACGCAGGACATAGATGCCACGATAACGGAACGACCACAACCTGGACAAGACCATGGTGTAAAGAGACAAGGTGAAGCATTGCGCATAATGGCGGTATTGAGGAGAGGAGTCGAATTTTCAACCAATCCTAAATGCCCCGCGCAGAAGGCGGAAAATATAAATCAAATTACTTTAGGAAAAATGAAAACACAGTTTTGTTAAATGAATTATATTAATTTATATATTTGTAATATACAGGGTGATTCAGAATAACCTATTGTCCTTTCAAGGACATATTCGTAGTATTATTCTGAGACGATTTTTCCTTAAGCAAAAATTTGTCCGGAGCTTCGTTTTCAAATTACAATAGTAAACAGTTAGCGTTACGAACCGGGTACAGGCGGTAGGCAGGGGCGGCGCAACGCCCTATTACGCGGGTGTATCCACCGGGCTCCCGCTGCGCTCAGCTGTGCAGAGTCACACAACAGACATACTACACACACACACACACACGCACACGCACACGCGCGCACACGCACACGCGCGCACACGCGCACACACGCACACGCGCACACGCGCACGCACTCACACACACACTCACACACACTCTCTCTCTCTCTCTCTCTCTCTCTCTCTCTCTCTCTCTCTCTCTCTCTCTCTCTCTCTCTCGGTTTCACTGTCACACTCTGTTTAATCATGCTAATTTTAACTCGAAAATAATCTCTGTTTATTTTCCGTCTTGTCTTCAAATAATTCTGATAAAAGAAATGTATCACTTGTGCGAATGTAAATATCAGATCACTTAAATATCATTTTTAAGTAAAAAATAAAATATTTAAAACGAGTGAGAAATGGGGAGAAAGAAAGAGAGAGAGAGGAGGGGGAGGGAGAGTGCACGTTCCGACAAGTTTGAACATGTTTACTCACGTATTATCCTGTCAACTGATTACTCCCGCGATGAAATACGGAATGAAGAAATATTTACAGCTTTTCAGCACATTTACACACTCACTACTATTCACTTAATCGAAGCAAACGAGTATTTATGAACCGATCGATCGATTTTCAATCTTTAATCTTTACTCACTACGAATTCTTTAATCACTATTAATCACCACTAATCACTCGACGCGTTAAAATTACTCGAATAAAGAAACACGCGTTTACGCGACAACGTGTATTTATTCGCGGTATCAAGCAACATAACCTGATTTCATTGGTTATGTTGCTTGCATTGGTTAGTAATAATGCCGAAAGCGCGGTTGAAGTGAAAAGTTAATTTCAAAATGCTTGAAATCAAAATGTTTCAAAGTAAAAGTATTAATAATTATTATAAGTATTAATGAGTATTAATAATTAAATACAATCAATCATCATTTTCAATAATGAAAAACTTGATTTTGCAATATTTTTTAAGTATAAATCATGTTTATGATTTATACTTAAAAAATCATATTTATGATTTATACTTAAAAACCCAGTAAACATCGTCTCAGAATAACACTACGAATATGTCCTTGAAAGGACAATAGGTTATTCTGAATCACTCTGTATATTAGTACACAGTAACATATAGGAACAAAATATTTGCGCAATATCCTACATGATCACGTAACGTATACTATGCACCTTTACACCATGCGGTATACTACGCTTTACGGAACGCAGCTAATCACTGTCAGCCATATTGGATTTTATGTTTGGGGCACTTCTAATTGGTTGACTGCTCCCCCTCTACTTTTGGACGACTGCGCATCCACCAGATTGCTTCACCTTATTCTTTACACCATGAACAAGATCCTCTGCACACCAATGCAAGATCTCTACCACTCCTATGACTACCCCTGCGCAACCCCGCGTTCTGGAACGGGAAATCAAGCAACTTAGCCGTACTCAGAAGCTTCTCCTGGACATGTTCGGCCCGGACTTCCCGGTGGAGTCTTAGGAAACTTATTACCAGATCACTCTACAAGACTAAAGCAAACCGCCCTTTTCAGGGCGCCTAACCGATTTACTCGGTGAAACTCTCCTTCGCTATTAAAACGATTAAACAAATAAATACGTGCTCCCTGTGTGTCTTCCCTTCCTCATCCCTTCCCAAACATTCCGCGAGTGGCGATATCACTTCGTGTGCGCGAAAAACCTGTAAATCGAAAAAGTGAATGAATAAAAATCTGTGTTGTACCTCTAAACAACGAATAAGCAGTTATTGAGTCACCTTCCACCTCCTGCGAACCGAGATCCTGCCAGAGACGGGGCGTTCATACAGACCTGAGGTATCATCCACGGAACATCCAGCGGTGTCCAGCGGTGAACCTGAAACAAAAGGAAAGAATCAAAAAGGGGAAACCATAGGACGGGGACAAAAGTTGTATGTATACTTACTTTCTCGGAGGGAAAGATAAACCGAGTGACGACCTAAAATCAATACGTGGATTTGCTTGAGTCTACGAGTGAGTCGTGGTCGTAGATAGTTACGTCCGGTCACAACCTAACCTCATAAAAAGGAGGAATTCCTATATTTATCCTTTTTTATGATATCGTACTCTTTTATCCCGAAAAGATTTGAGGAGTGATTTTTTGCGCTTTATTTCCCTTTTTACAGTTTCCCTCTTCAATGACCAGCATTAATCTGCCATCATATTAATATCCCATTGTCCCTGACATCGAAATTCCCTTGCTTTTACGTCTTGATCGAACCTCTCTTTTTGCTCTTCACTATAATCCCCTAAATTCATTGGAGACTAATCTATATGTGAATCTAGAAAGTGTAACTTGAGGTTCATCAAACATCCTAGTCTCTCGAAATTTTCCACTATATAAGCTACTATTTGTCTGTAATCTTTACTTTTATGATTACCTAGAAAGTTTTGCACAACTTCTTTGAAACTGACCCAGGCTGCTTTTTCATTATCAGTCATTATAGTAATAAAGTCATCGTCTTTTAACATTTTACGTATCTGTGGTCCATCGAAAATATCTTTTTTTATTTTTGCGTCACTAAGTTTTGAAAATTATTCCTTCAAATATTGGAAGCATTCTCCTTCTTTATCCAAATTGCTTCATTAGCCCTAATTTGATGTGGAGAGGTGAGAGCAATACCTTTTTCGGATCAACCAATGGTTCTTCTAAAATATTCATAGAACCTGCCTGGAAAGAAGTTCTTTCTGGTTATTCTTTCTTTGGATAATGGTTTTTGCGATCTCTACTGTCCCATAAGCACAAGAAACAAGGATATTTTGTATTGCCCGATTGTGGACCTAACTTTATAACTCAAAATTTTTAGGTCTCCGCAAATTAACCAGCTCTGTGCTCAAAATATTTAACTTTCTCCAATACCAATAGCGAGTATGCTATATTTTTCTGTCAGCTCGATTGAATGTGTTATTAGTATTGAAGCAAATACATTGGTATTATGTAGTAATACTGCTTTTAGGTTTTGTTTAGACGAGTCAATGAATAGTCTTCATTCATCATCCTTACAAATTCCTGGCTGTAGCTCATCTATTAAACTATTTATATCATTACACTATACTAATAAAGGTTTCTGTATTATCATGAAATATTTTCCAAAGTCTTTCTCTCTGTCTCGATAATACGATGCTTTCGTGCCTTTTGAGAGCCAGTTATTATCCTTCATAAATAAAGCTGGATATTCTGCTTTGTCTTTTGGTAAACCTAAATCTCTCACTAAGGCATTCAGTTTTTCCTGATTTATGATTTTGGGAGTTTTCTTCTTTTGACTGCATTACATATAATCTTCGCCGTTTATACTTTCACTTTTTTCATCTAAATCTTCTTGTTCTTCATCGCTATCTTCACTTTTTCTATCTGAATTTTTTTGCTCTTCATCGCTATCTGTTTCTGAATCATCAGAGATTGTTAGACTTTCCATAGAAAATACTGAGCATGTAATTTTCTTGTCAATGTCTATACTACTTTCTACTGGTTTTGTCATAATCAGGATGTCAGGATACACAATGTTCTGTATATATTTTTTGTTATATCCTTTCACATTTGTTATGCAGATATATCAATTTTCTTTGCATGGTTCCTTCCACGATGCAGATTTCGTAAATTTTATATCTTTAGAGTTTTACTGGAATCCCATCTTATCAACATCATATAACAAGCACTACATATTTTGCATGATGTCAATTTCTTACCTTGGTTACATACATCAAGATTAAAACAATCCTTATAGATCCTCCTAATCTTATCCGAAATCAATCTTCGATCAGTTGTGACACAGTACTTGGCATATATAGCAAAACATGTCAGGGTCTTTGTTACAAGAATGTTCAAATGAAGAACTTCCTATATTTGTCTTCAACAGAAGACTTTGAAGCCTTTTTCGTGGTAGCTGTCTTATGATTTTTTGTTTTTAGATGCCATAGAGATTACGAAAACTCGCGCGTTAGGAATCCTGGTCCGATCGCAGATGAGTCCGCCGTCTTAGGAGTGATAACCCTCATACCTTTCTAGGTCTAAGTACGAGGGCTTTCCGACTTTGACGAGAACAATGTCAACTTGTCGTCGGACACACTACGGCTTCATCTTCACACCATAACGTCATCCTGCAAGGCAGTGCGCTTCCACTGACTTCGTTACCTTGACAGACCGAAAAGCGACTCATTCTACACATAAGGAGTTATGGGGCAATTGTCATCGTCTTCGGCGTCTGTCAAGGCAGCAGGACTAGTCGAAAGACAGCTGAACTGACTAATTCAGATTGAGACAACTTTATGTACATCTTATATATTACGTCCTCAACTTAATTCTCAGCCTTTTTTGACTACCTTTGACATTTATTTATGAAAATGTAATACAAACTTAATTTTCAAAGTGATCTCCTTACTTTCTATACACTTTTGCAATTGTCGAATCCCAGATCGAAAAAAAAACGATGGTTTTGATGTGATAAAGTCATTGAGCTTTTTTTCAACTTCCTCAAGAAATGTGAAGTGGCTATCAACCAGGTGATGTTGCAGAGATCGAAAGAGATGAAAATCCGAAGGGGCCATGTCTAAAGAATACACCGGGTGCGATAAAATCTCCTTTTTTAAAGTTAGGTACGATCTAAGACCTGGATGTCAAGGAGTACTATGTTATATATATGCAGCTACCTCAGACATATGTAGGAGATCACTTTCAAATACATTTCGTTGATCAGATTCACAGTTCAACTGTAGAATCAGCCATTTGAGCATTTTTTGCCGACTTTTTGAGGTTAGATATGCTTTTTCACTCGGATAAAAGAGAATATACCATTGTTATGATCCAGAAGTCTCAGGTATATGAAACGATCACTATCGGATAAAAATTGAATGGCCAGAATGGTAATTACACCCCAAAATCAGTTACTCATGCGTCTTTTGACCTATTTTTTGAGGTAAGGGAGAAACCTAGACGTGATGGAGCCAATCTAATATCGGATTTGGATTCAACAGGCCAAAAGACATATTAGACGCAGTGGTCTAGTCTGATAAACAGGATCCTTTTTTTGTGGGACTGTGTAATTGAAAGATAACCAGAATTATCCACAGCACTCTTGAAGACAATTTGTGCGATGGAGTCAAAAGAAGAGGTATTTTTTAAAAAATAAACTTTTCCTTCAATTGTGTAATAACTGCCGCATTTAAAAGCTTTCTTTAATAAATTACGTTTCATACTTTTAGTTGCTACTGCTTGATTATTTAATTTTATTTTGGGGTAGGCAGAGAAAAATTTAGATTGTAATCGTTTATCTTAATATCATTCCTCGTGATCACCATTTTAAACATCTACGTTTTTTCTACAATCATCGGTAATTCGTTTTCATAATTTTCATTTGAAATTTAATCTTTTAGTGATTCATATATAGGCTCTGACTTTCTTCTCTAGTTTTCTCTTGATTGCAGATCAGAATCATTGATGGAAATAACAGAATATGAATGTTCCTCTACAATATCTATAGATGTTGTAACATTATTTTTAGATGAATTTGGTTTAATTGTTAAAATTTTATTAGAATTTTGAAAACCAAAATCTTTCAGTTTCCGTTCCGGCATCTTTTCTTCATTTGTCAAAATACTTGTGATTTTTGATGACAAACAACGTGTATATCCTCCGATTATATCACGCAAATGAATTTTAATAAAATTATCAGCACATTGTGGAAGAGAGAAGTTCTTAAATCGGTCACTTTTTATTTCTCCGAATATTCTCTTACAATAACTTGTGGTTGGATGATTAATATAAAAAGGAACACATACTGCTGTCCAGAGTGGAAATCTTTGTCAATCCTCAACAAATAATCAATGAGTTTAGATGAAAAAAGTGTCTTTACCTTCAGAAATCACTAATTGAGTTTCAATTTTTATTTTTTAAAATAACTGATTGATTTTATCATCTTATATTTCATGAATAGGATTATTTAATTGATGATCATCAGCAGAATCAATAATTGTTACCAGGTGTAGAAGTATGAAACCGGAATTTCCCTATAGATGGTGCTCGCTGTTAGTTTAAAGACCGTAAGACCGCTTCTGTAGCGCCATCTTCTCCCTCTAACAGCTGACCAAGTTTGTCAACACACAATAACCTAAGTTTCATACACCGGTATATTTTTCTATAACCTCAAACATGTCGAGTTTTGTGCCTACGAACTATGATTTGCGGACAGCATTGGTTTTCTGCTATCATTTGAAGAAAACTGCTGCAGAATCGCATAGAATGCTTATCGAAGCATACGGTGAACATGCTCTTGGCAAAACTCAGTGCTTCGAGTGGTTTAAAAAATTTAAAAGTGGTGATTTTGACGTGAGAAACGAGGAGCGTGGGAAACCAACGAAAAAGTTTGAAGACAAGGACTTGCAAGCCTTATTGGATGAAGACGATACTCAGACTCAACAAGAACTCGCGGAACAATTAAATGTGACGCAGAAAGCAGTATCTCTTCGTCTGAAAGCTATGGGAAAGATTCAGAAAGTGGGAAAATGGGTCCCACATGAACTGAATGAAAGACAGCAAGAAAATCGAAAAACCACTTGTCAAATGCTGCTCGTCAGATATAAAAGAAAATCATTTCTCCGTCGAATAGTGACAGGTGATGAAAAGTGGATATATTTCCTACGCGTCGTAAATCATGGGTGAATCCAGGCAAACCATCAACATCCACTGCAAGACCAAATCGTTTTGGAAAGAAGACAATGCTCTGCGTTTGATGGGATCAAAAGGGTGTAATATATTATGAGCTTCTAAAACCTGGTGAAACACTGATCGCTACCAACAACAAATGATCGATTTGAATCGAGCAATACGTGAAAAACGACCGGAATATGCAAAAAGGCAACATAAAATCATTTTGCTTCATGATAATGCCCCCTCACACAGCAAAACGGGTCACGGATACGATCAAGGCGTTCAATTGGGAAATACTAGCGCATGCGGCTTATTCTCCAGACTTGGCTTCGTCCGATTACCATCTGTTCGCATCATTGGGACATGCACTCGCCGAACAACACTTCGATTCGTATGAAAATGTACGAAAATGGCTCGACAACTGGTTCACTTCAAAGGAAGAATTGTTTTTTTGGCGTGGCATTCATAAGGCCGGAGAGGTGAGAAAAATGTATAAATTCCAATGGAGACTATTTTGAATAAAATATTTTTTATAATTTTCAAATAACAGACGTGTAATTTTTACAAAAAAATTCCGGTTTCACCTTCTACACCTAGTATAATTACTGGAGTGTTCTGCAATCAATGTTTTCAACATTTCACGTAATTGTATACATGTTTTTATTTTCTAATTTATCATCGTAGTATTGACAATTGAATCCTGATATTTTTGAGAGGCAATAGTCATGTCAATGAAAACATTTCAACAAAATCCTGATAGCTTTGACAATCTATCATTAATGCAATACAACGAATGTAAAAGTCACGCACAGCACGTACAGGATGAGTTTTTAAAATAGACCATCGACAAACCATATAGATTATATGTGCAACATCAATTCGAATGTAAGTTGATATCCAATTTCGCGGTACATGTTCTTTTTTCAAAACTGCTTTGAAACAAATTTTGTTGTATTTTTTTTTGTTACGTCCAGGAGACTACACGATTTCTCTCATTCGAGCACAAGGAAAAATAAATCATATATTTTTTCTTGTGAAGGGGACTGGTAACGGAGCGACCCACATGTGCATTTATTAACCTTTCTCTGTTAAAAAAAAATAACAAAAAATAAAAAGGAATATAAAACCTAAAATCCATCAAAGGATCTGCCCGCACGTGTGGTGTCAATAGACAACGGTCTTCCGTAGATAACAATCTATGGTTTTAACAGCGAATTCTCTGAGAGCCAAGTGCGTTTTGAAAACCAAAAATGCGATATTTTTGAGTTTACTTTAAGATTATCGCTCGCGTCGCACCAAATTGTCGCGACGAAAAACCATGAACTCTGAAGAAATCGCCTCCAGAAATTTTATGATTAGTTTAAATTTTTAGAAAGGGCAGCTTGGTCGAGCCATAAAGCAAAAGGGATTTTAACGAAACAAACTGCCTATAAGGAAACATATGTAGATAAATTTATATAGCCGATTCTCCAACCAATATTGGAGAAAACGAAAAGCGCTTCGCTTCCAAAACACAAATCCGACGCTCCAACACACCCACCCTTCAATTTTCTTATATATAAACCCACGATTTTGGATCCAACACGACTAGTATTTTCAACAATTTCCACCCGGACTCTCTTGCCGCAGTTTAAAATCGTTTCGGTCAGTGCCAGTAAGTGTATCCATCAAGACTCAGCGACATCAAGTCCGTGAGCCGATTATCAGATCTTCTAAGGCCCGCCGAGCCACCACTGCGATCTGCGAGAGTACTTCCGTATTAAGAAAAATCGCCACCAGTGAGTCTTCATCATTTTTCTTTCTTTCGTTTATCTTATTCGTTTCTGCCCATCTCGAACCGCCTCATCACCGTATATTGATTCCCCGGATCGTTTATCGGCAATCGTCGTTCCTTCCCTCGCGCTGCTCCGCATCTTGAAAACTTGATTCTCTGTGTAACCAGGTGGGTCGAGGGCTCTTGATTCGGATTCGCGAATCTCGAATTCCTTCTCTCGCGACTGAGTCCCGAAAACTTGATTCTCTGGGTAACCAAGTGGATCGAGGGCTCTTGATTCGGATCCGCGAATCTCGAATTCCTTCTCTCGTCCCCTTCCGAGTCTCGAAACCTTGATTCTCTGAGAAACCAGGTGGGTCGAGCGCTCTTGATTTGGATTCGGATTCTCAACCGCCATCCTTCTCTTCCACCGACCACGCCCATAAAATTACGTTTTTATTCGAAACAATAACTAATTCGATCGACATCGGTCGTAGTGTCGGATTGCTTAATCGCCGCGTTCCCGCCGCGCTCTACCAGCCGAGCCGCCAGGCACAAGCAGAATCGTCTAAACCGTCAAGTCGGGTCGTCGCCGATCTTCTGTCCAAACTCGTGAAGGAGATCGAGATAATAGAGCAGTGCCGCGAACTCAGCCAGCTAGGCCCAACCACATCGCCATTGCCACCCCCTCGAAGCCTTACATCCTCGCCACCCGCTCGCGCGCCATCACTCCCTCGAACACCCACACCGCCGCCGCGTGCTCACTCACTGTCGCCTTCCCTCTCTCTCGCGTCTGTAGCAACCCTTGTTTGGCCGGAGACACTGGTCTCCATACGCTCTCCCCCTTCTTTTTCCGCGGAGAACAGTCCTTCTCATCCTTCATCCCCTTCGTACTCTCTCTGGCCATCCCTTTCGTACTCCCCCACATTATCTCCCTCTGCGGGCCTCAGACCCGTATCCCCCGCTTTTTCTAAATCGAGCATCGAGCTACTGGAAGAAATTCCACTCGAGACTCCTCTCTCTCCCGTACACGACCTTTTCCGCCCCTTATCCCCGGCAAATTCCACCTCTAGTGTGGAATTTGTGGAAAGCGTACCTCTCCCTTCTTCCAGGCCACGTCGCCTGTCCCTCGAAGAATTTACAAACTCAATCGTAACCTTCGAGCAATCCTCCGATCCGCTTCCCCAGCACTCTATTCCATTAACTCCTAATGGCATCGATCCCGATATCTTCCGCAAGATCATTCAGTGGTCTCGACCCGACCATATAATTCCTGTCTTCATATCCCACGACACTGACCATTGACCCCTATTTGGTCCCCGTCTCCTATTTCTATAGTCTATTTCTCCCTTCCACAGTCTCCTTCCAGGAATTTCCTTGATCCTTTCCGCACGTGAGGGCTTATATATGTATATGCACGCACGCACGCACGCACGCACGCACACACACAAGACTAAATAAAAATCATGAGACTGACTAATATTACATGTATTAAGATGCGTAATACTTTTATCATATTAATATTAATAAATTATTGTCTTACAAATTATGTATACTTTACTCTAGATTTATAATTAACTAAATTTCTTTTTTTTCTTTTTAAATAAATGTAATTTAATTGTAATTTTCCATGTTAATTTATTTTAACCACCCTTAACTTCTCCCCGCACGCTAAGAGTCGCACATGGTCCTATCCCTGAGTAAAAGAGATTAAGTTCTCTGACTCGAAACAAAGACTCTGAGCACATCGTTCCAACTTTGGCGTCATAGCGTCGTTGACCCAAATTCGGAATCTTTCCTTCGCTTCCCTTTATTCTTAAAACCTTTCCTGAGTATGGACGTAACATTTTATATTAAAATATTTTTTATGGTAATGTCGGCAAACGCTTTTGAACAAGTTAGTAACATAGTGTATAGTCAACAACCACTTGCATTGATTTTTTAAAATTAATAAACAACAATGCGTAACCACATTTTCAACCAATATTCAATAGTTTCAGTCTCTTGAGATTCAGTTAATGACTGATAAACTGATAACGATGTACAACGTCAAAATGTACAACAATCAAATGCAAGAAGATACGAGCAAATTTGGTTTCCAATGGCAAATTTGTAATTTTCTTACTAATCTGCCAGTAGCATCAATACTAACGGATGACGAGTTTTTATGTATTCGACAGTACTGTTTATATACACTAATTTGTTCATTAGTGCCATAAACACTACTTTGAATGGATAATAACTGACAGAAAGAGTAGAATTCTGGTAAGGATTTAAAAGGTTCATTCAAACGCTAAATCGCTTGTATTATATCCTCATCTTTGTTTTTCTTTGTGCCTAATTCCTCATCAATCGCATCTCTTTTAGCATGACGAAGAACATTTAATGAAGGTATTATCGGTGCACGTGAATCTCTAAAACGTAAATTTTCTCGAATCAATCTTTTACATAAATTAGAACATCCTTCTTTAATTACTTCTTTGCCTATCTGATTCCGTTTTTCTCCATTCAAAGGACGTTGCAAGAATTCATGACTTTTACCTAGAATATCATGTATTTCAACCCGTATATATAATTCGCCACTGACAGATGATGGTTTTGAATCAGCAAATCCTTTAAAAATATTTCTACATTTCTTACTTTTACATTTGCCAATAATTTTAATGAAGTACTTCCTTTCTAGAGATACATTTACTTCTCCTCTAAAGAAAGTGTATGCACAGGGTAAACGATATTGCCGATAAAATGCATCTGCAACAATGTTATTCCATACCCATGGCCGTAATGTATGATTAGATCTTTTGTTATTTAATTGTAGTGTTTCATTTGCTCCCACTTTTCTGAATTTAATATTAAATTAAAGAAAACATTCTTTTGACATTTGAAATCCATACTAATATTGATTGATTTATCACTATCATTATTGGTAATATTCATTTTGACATTTGGAAGAATTTCAAGGCCCATCTTCTTTTATGCAAGAGAAAGTATTTCTCGTCTATTTTCCGTAACACTAACTCACCAATAATGAGCACTCCATAATTTACCACATTACCACTCATCAGTTGCCAAACTAAACTTGAATATTTAGGCAGTGGATCATTACAAAAATATTTTGAAAGGCTAGTGGTTAGA
Organism: Tetramorium bicarinatum; assembly: GCA_928718305.1. NCBI lineage: Eukaryota > Metazoa > Arthropoda > Insecta > Hymenoptera > Formicidae > Tetramorium > Tetramorium bicarinatum. Next base: position 2,524,083 of record OV788323.1, read on the forward strand.
AATACTCCACGAGTTAATGCGAGCTTATAAAATTTTGGAGTAATGCTGGTTAGATTGAAGCTCGAGAGTTTATAGGCTGCACATTTTTGTTACTATTTTATTTTAATAATTAATCCAGGATTACTGCACATCAAATTTCGCAAAACGAACTTTAATCTGTCCGTTCGTTCCCAATCACGTGAAATCGGCGAGATTCAGATGGCTTCGGCCATGTCTCAAGTCTTCGCATGCTTTTAACTATCAAAACGTTTGCCTCGATTTCACTAAATTCATTGTAGTTTTACTAGAGATACTAGTGTATAAGACTTCTACAATTAGAAGCTCTTTTAGAAGAGAAACAATGTTATACAATAGAACTTTCGCGGGCTTCTCTGAGATTCGAAGCGCGGTTGCTTTACAAGTACAAGTCGGAGCGCTCTCAATCGCTGACTAAATTCATATCAAAAAGAAAAGAAGCTATTGACTTCCGAGCGGGGCTTTTCAGCCTTTATACGCTACTGTTACCGTGCGTCAATAATTCTAATCGATAACAGCAACGTATCGATTTGAGGCGCTTTCCTTTAAGAATTCTAAATCCTTAACACTAGTAATTATTTCAATTGCATCATAGACAGAAAGTATATTTTTTCTTGTGTTACGTCCAGACCCAGAGAAAATTTTATGAAACAAGGGAAGTGAAGAAAAGACTTCTCGAAAGAAGAATGAATGGAGGGGGTAGAAGGACGCAATGGATTCCTTGTAATATCGCCTGGTATTTGTTGTAGGAAAACAGATAGATAAGCGAGTCGGGCACATTTATCGAGGTTCCGGCGTTGGGTCAACGTCTCTGATAGATGCTATGACGCCACGCTAAGAACTATGTGCTCGAGGTCCTTATTTCGGGTCAGAGAATTCAATCTCTTTTACCCAGGGATAGGACCATGTGCGATTCTTAGCAAGCGAGGAATGAGGGGAAGTTAAAGGTTACTAAAATAATTTAACATATGAAATTGCACTTAAATTACATTTATTATATAAAAAAAACAAAAGAAATGATTGAACATAAATTTGACGAAGTATATATACATGTTTTAGTGAGACAATTTATCGTTTTTCTAATTTCAAGATACTGTTCATATTTTTCGACTGTGTGTGTGTATGTATATACAATGATGCATGTGTGAGCGCTCGCGTACGGAAGAGATCACGGAATTTCTTGGAGGGAAACTGTGGACCAGGGAAACAAATTGTAAAAGTGATGGACGGGAACTACATAAGGATGGGTATCGTGCGATATGGAAACAAAGGTTCATCGGGTTGAGATTTCTGTATATGGGAACGGAAGGAATTAAGGTCGACGCCATCGGGAGTTATTCTATAGCCATTGTCAGGAACAGGACCATAATGTTGTCTGAAGGACGTTATGGAATTAATGAGTTCCTCGGAAGATAGGCGACGGGGCCTGGGAGGAGAAACAGGGACGCTTTCCACAAATTCTACACTGGATGTAGAATTTGCGGGGAATGCTGGGCGCGGGGAATCGTGTAAGGGGGAGAAGGGAGGCTCAAGTAGGATTTCCTCTAGTATTTCGATACTAGAGTCGGAGGGAGTGGGAGATATGGGCCTGGGGCCCGCGGTAGGAAATAGCGTGGGTGAGTATGAAGGAGATGGCCAGTGAGAATACGAAAAGGAAAAAGACGGAGAATGAGGCGGACTACTCCTTACAGAAAAAGAGAGGGACAGAGAGCGAGGGGGACTATTCTCCACAGAATAAGAAGGAGACGGAGAACGAGGAGGGGGTAAGGAGATCGGTGTTTCTGGCCAAATCAGAGTTATTACCGAAGATGGGGAGAGGGGAGGCGACGGGGAGCGAGCACGCGGCGGCAGTGTATGTGTTCGCGGTGGTGATGGTGCGCGAGGGTGCGGCGGCGGTGTGACGTAGCGAAAGGGTGGCGATGGGGCTGGTTGGCTGTATCCGCGGCGCTGTGTTAACTCTTCGACCTGGTTCAAGAGATCGGCCAGAAGGTTGGAGACGACCTTACGAATTCGGTGATTACGTCGGTTCCGCCTGTGCTTGGCAGCGACTCGGCTAATAGAGCGCGGAGGAAACGCGTCAGCAGAGCGATCTAACCCTACGATTAATGTCGATCGAATTAATTATAGAGTAGAAAAAGAAAAAATAATTTTTTGGGTCGATCGAGGGTTTCCAGAAGCCAGAAAAGAAGAAGAGAGAGATTTAAGAATCGCGGTTCCGAATCAAGAGCACTCGATCCTGCTGGGCATCCAGAGAATCAAGTTTCAAGATTCAGTCGCGAGGGAAAGAATTTAAGAGTCGCGGATCTGAATCAGGAGCACTCAATCCTGCTGGTCATCCAGAGAATCAAGTTTCAAGATTCAGTCGCGAGGGAAAGAATTTAAGAATCGCGGATCTGAATCAGAAGCGCTCGATCCTGCTGGTCATCCAGAGAATCAAGTTTCAAGATTCAGTCACGAGGGAAAGAATTTAAGAGTCGCGGATCTAAATCAGGAGCGCTCGATCCTGCTGGTCATCCAGAGAATCAAGTTTCAAGATTCAGTCGCGAGGGAAAGAATTACGATCGATAAACGTTGCGGGGAGTTAGAATACGCGGGGGTTCACGATGGGTAGAACGACTTAAATGAAGAAAAATGACGAAGACTTACTGGTGATGATTTCTCTGAGTGCGAACGGTAGACTCTCTCGAAGACTGTTGCGCTAATTCGATGGGCCCTGGGAGGTCAGATGCCGTGTCCGGTTGGCTCACGATGTGGCACTGACTCTAAGTTATTAACTTTACTTGGTCGAACTGGCACTTGCCCGATAACGAGTAAAATCGCGGAGAGAGAGACTAGGTGAGACTGCTGAGAGTACTAGATCGAGAGTATGTAACCCGCTAAGCCCGAAATCGTGGGTTTATATACAGGAAAATTGAAGGGTGGGAGTGTCGGATTCTTGTTTGCGGAGCACTTTTCGATTTTCCAATATTGATTGGAAAATCAGTTAAGTCATAGCTCTATTGACATTGGCGATAGTTGGAGTAAAACGGAGTTTTACGCTGGAATTAGGCAATAATTTCAATAAGCTCGGCGTCCGAGCGTTCAGATAATCATTTAGATATTTTAACATCGGATGATTTGTTTCGACTTTTCGTCGGTGATCGGCTGAGTCATGTTCTTCAAATATTATCAATAGATGAAATAGAACGGAGTTTTCTGGTCTTAGGCAATAATGTAAATAGATTCGACGACCAAGCATTCAGATAACTATTCGAGGATATTTTTTATTTTTCTTCGGTGATCGGCTGAGTCGCGTTCTTCAAATATTGATAATAGGTGAAATAGAACGGAGTTTTCTGGACTTAGGCAATAATGTCAATAAGTTGGGCGCCCGAGCGTCCAGATAACTGTTAGGCACCTGCGCTCGCGATGCATATCGGTGTTGCGACAGCGCGTCTTAATCTATGTTGCGCAACCTTGCGCTTGTCGACAGCGCGTCTTAACCTATGTTGAACAACCTTGCACTTGTCGACAGCGTAACAACGTCTTTGACATTGATACATGGTTTTTATTATTTGAAGATCACTCTTCTTCTATTTGCTTTTGAGGAAAATAATGTGTCAGCCCGAGTAGCTTAATGCCGCTGTCGACATACGCTGGTTCCTCTCCCTAAAAGATAACGTTTCTTCCGAATGGAAGAAATCGTGGAGTCCGCAGGACGTAACACTTGGCATTTTAGACTGATTATTGATACTTCTATAATAACCTTATATTCTACTGCACTGTGAATACTTTCGATGTTCTTTTGTTTTTAGTCTTAAGTTTTCGCGGTATTTGTAATTATTGGTGCCAATTTAAACATTATTTGTTTTAATCGAAGATCTTTTGTAATTGTATGTAATATAATATAATGGTAAAAATAAAAACTTTATAAAAATATATAAAAAGAATTTAATATATTCAATGTACAAAATTTAATTTTAAAAAATCTCTTTTACATTATCAATATGTGATCAATTAAAACTTTAAGTTCTGAAGACATAATTGAGAAGACATAAAGAAGAATTATATGTATATGATAATATTATACTATAGTGTATATATCAAAAGACACGGTAGTGCCTCGCGCCAAGTGTTTTAGTAGTTATTTAATTAAGTAAAGCAACAGCAACCAACAACAAGTATCGCGCGCGAAGCGCGCGTAACTCGCAAGACCACCGGGGATCATTTACGGGAATTCAACAATTCCAGAGACTTTAGATTATTGATCTCATTTAACGGCTGAACCGATCAAATTCTAAGTAGGCTCAATCGAAAGCTTGGGGTCGAATTATATAATAATAGTATTTTCATTTTTTCGTGTTTTAGTCATAAAATTCTTCTAAAGTCTTTTATGTACAGAATAGATTTTTACACAATAAAATATTAATTTTTCTTACGTATCGAAAATTTCAATATTTTGATCTTATTTCGATTTTATACAAAAACCGAAAATCATGAGCTCAAAAAGTATATTTTTCGTTTTTAGGTAGAAATGAACTGTTTTCTATTTATAATTTATCATTTCTATTATGCATCGAAAATTTCAATATTTTGACCTCATTTTGATTTTATACAAAAACTGAACATCACGAGCCCAAAAAGATCTATTTTTCGTTTTTTGGTAGAAATAAACTGTTTTCTATTTATAATTTATCATTTTTATTATGCATTAAAAAGTCGACAATTTCGAGCTGTGTTCGACATAACACTCCGTTGACAGAATATTGAGAACGTTGACGTTATTTCGACATTAAATCGACATTAGCGTTCTGACTCGGGTGTAGTTTAAGGGTTAATAAATAATGTACATTATGCATAATATAATAAATAGATAGAACATATACCTTAGTAAATCTAAAGCACAATTTGCGTACTTATAAATAAAAAAATTTGAGCAATGTTGATTATTTGCTGAGATATTATTGTATGTACATGTTTGATTATTAAGAACGGTTATAATCCTAATTGTTGTAATAATAACATAATAAATATATCAAATAAATAAATTTCAAGAATATGAAAAACATTCTGTATCTTTCTCGTACGGTCCGGCAAGGTATTAGGATTTTGTATTGTCGGCTGGAAACTCTCGGCAGAGGCGAAGAACTCTCTCACCTCTGGATCGAGTGGAAGAGTATCAAGATGAGCTAGACAAGACTGCCAGGAATTACCGCGGAGTACGCTCGTACCTCCGTACGTCTGCATTCGCTTGAATGGTTCGATAGAATAAATCGGCGGGAACGGCAGCGACAGAGAATGCTCTTGTCACCGCTATTCGTCGGCAAATTGCTCGGGACGTTTTCCAGCGGCTCGGCATAGTGAGACGATGTTTCTCGTCTAGCGCGTTCCAGAAAATGTGTCTTATCTCACTAAAATTGGCCTTTTATTCCGGCTTAATTGTCTCGCGCGGTGGGGTAATTAGCCCGCAACCAAGGCACATGAGGATTCAGTACGGTACGTTAGAGAAACGGGCCCTCGACACAGCGTTGTGTTTGGTTATCTCTGGCACTCCGGTGGAAAAGCCCGAACCGGACTTAGTCGTACGGAGCGAGCTCTCCGAGCCGATTCCTCGGAGATGAGACTTGTGGAAGCGATTAAAAAAAGGGCGTACGCCATTGCTTCCCACCCGACAGATTACCGGTCGAACGGTTTCCGAGGGATGGTCGTCAGAAACGATGCACTTATGGGAGACATTGTTACAACCTAACAATAAGAACTATACAAATATGGTTAAAGTACCTTAAACCATTTCACTTCTTCAGTCAATTGATGACATAATTTTAGAGGTGCCGGTTGCTGGAATGGATCTGGATCATCTGTCAATCCTACAAAACTAATGAAAGACGGTCGATAACACAAATGTAAAATTTAGAATATAGTTCTGAAAGGTTCACATGAGCTAGATAGCTGATTTTTTTATAATAGCGTTTTCAACTGGCCCTAGGTTAATCGCTCCGGGATCGATTAAACCCAGTTTATTATTTAGGAACGTATATTCGACCGAAAATGTGTTATGAACTTGAATTAATTTCTTATAAAGGATAACAAGAATAATAAAATGATAGGTCGTACATAATTGACTCTTGCTCTTAGTTTTTGTTTCCGTCGATGGTTCTGACGACGATATAATGAAATAAAAGGATAAGTTATTCGTTTAGTAACTCAAGATAGAACTTATGACATCATTAATCGCTCCTGGAACGATTAATCCAGAGCCAGTCGAAAATGCTATAACACTATTAAGTACAGGAATGCAAAATATAAAAGATTGACTCCAGCAATTCAGCAGAAGCTAACGTTATAGGGGTTTAAAAAGTTATTAACAAAAAATTTAGTAATTCCTTCGATTAGGAGAGGTAGCTCTAATGACCTTCCTGACATATACATCCTGATATATAAAGAGCACCTTTCTGAGTAACCTTTTAAAGGATTTAATTGATGATTGTCCATTACAAAATTATAAACAGAAAAATGTTTAAAGAATAGAACGTAATTTTTTGACACTATATAGATAGAATTGTAGAATTGATGGTAAGACTTTTGTATCTGGCCCCATTCTGATTTTAATAAAATTTTTTTTAGCATGTAGTACCTATTAAATGTAGTCGAATGTCAAATGTAGTCGAAAAATGAATGTACGGAGACGTCTAACTTTCAAGATTTAAGATATTTAACTTTAACTTTTAAAATGTTTCAAAATATGAGTCGCAAAACCACGTGGACGTACAATCGTGGACCTAGTTTTGCCCTGAAAACATGGAAAGGAATGGGATGGAAGTCGCCTTGCATAAAAAGTTCCAAACCTACATGAAACCTATGTGAAACCATAGAATCGTATACTTAGCTTTGCCCTGAAAGTAGGGAAGGGGTGGAGTGGAAATCACTTTGCATAAAAAGTCGCAAACCATGTGAAACCGTACAATTGTGAATCTAGCTTTACCCCGAACCAAAGGAAGGGGTGAGATGGAAGTCATTTTACGTGGAAAGTCACATACCCACATGGAACCGTGCAATCATAAATCTAACTTCATCTGGAAAGTAGGGAGAGGGATGGGGATAGGGTGGAAGACTCAAATCCTTGGGGAACCGTACTATCATAGACCTAGCTTTGTTCCGAATTCCGGTAGATAGTACCTGTATGATAGGCAGGAGGAAGGATTCCCTATTATTTTCTACTTTATATGATAAATAATTTCCAAGGTGATGTTTATAATACATATACAGTGGCGTGCAAAAGTTTCCGACCAGTGATATTTCGTACTCTAATTTATTTTAAAAAAAGACTAATGATTTTTAATCATTATGAGATGTAAATATGAGATATAGGAAACAAAAATTATTTTGTTTTGTACTATATTAATAGTAAAAGAATATTATTTATGTTCGTGAATATATTTATTATTATAATTGTTATATTTACATGTGCAAAAGTTTCCGCCCACTTTGTACTACGAGAAAAATTATTAGTCCACATGTTCTATAATACACTTAAATTATATTTTAGTGTGTTAATATTTTGTAGCCATACTCTTTGCAGCGATAACAGCCGCACAACGATGTGGCATCGACTCAATTAATCGATTAATACAAGCAGATGGAATTTTATCCCATGCTTCTTTCAACGATCTGAATAATGCGGTTTTATTTGAATTGTATGCTTTCGAATTTGACGATCTAGCGTTTCTCATAAGTGTTCTATTGGGTTTAAGTCTGGTGATTGATATAGCCAACTTAAAACTCTCACATTTGAAGCAGAAAACTACTATTTTAACAACTTTGATGTGTGTTTGAGATCATTATCTTGTTGAAATATCCAATTCTGCGGCATTGTTTCTTCAGCATATGTTAATAATTTTTTTCTAAAATGTCCTTGTAAATAGCAGCGTTCATATTTCCGTTGATCTCCGTTGAATGGACCGACTCCTTGTGCAGAGAAAATTCCCCAAACCATTACACTTCCTCCTCCGTGCTTTACAGTAGAAATTTTATACCGAACATCATTTCTCGTACCAACAGGACGTCATACATGTTGTCTACCATCGCTTCCAAAAAGATTAAATTTAGATTCGTCTGAGAAAGCTACTTTCTTCCAATCTTCGACTCACCAATTTAAGTAATCTTTGGCAAATTGTAATCGTGCCTTCTTATTCTTTTTACTGATTAATGGTTTTTTAATACCTATACGGCCAGAAAGTCCCACATCATGTAGTCTTCGTGTCACAATACTACGACTAACATTAGCTATGTTTTCATCCTTTAGCTCGCGTGCAATTTCGGCAGCAGTTTTCTTGACATCCGCAGTTGATTTGCGTTTAATGATACGATCTACATTTTTATGTTTTTCTTGGTCTTCCACTACGTGGAAGATCTTTTAAATCATATCTACAACGGTATTTTACAATAATATCATTCACGGTTGATTTACCTATCGATAATAGTGAAGCAATCTCACGAGACTTTCCTTCTTTTGAAAATTTTATTACTCTCTCACGAATTTGAGTTTGCGTATGCCGTGCCATGTTCACGGTTCCACGACCTTCAATGAACTAAATGTATACATTCAACGCGATACTATTCATAAATAAGTTTTTAAAATCCTACCGTCAAATATATTATGTGGCCAGAAACTTTTGTACGTGTAAATATAACAGTAATAATAATAAATATATTCACAAACATAAATAATATTCTTTTACTATATTATTTTGTTTCTTATATCTCATACTCACATCTCATAATAATTAAAAATCATTAGTCTTTTTTTAAAATAAATTAGAGTATGAAATGTCACTGGCCGGAAACTTTTGCACGCCACTGTAAAGGTCATTAGTTCTGCTGAATTGCCGGGGCTAATGTTTTATATTTAGCATTCCTACGCTTAATATAGTATGTTATAAAAAAATCAGCTTGATAGCTCATGTGGATTTTCCGGAACTACAACCTTTCATTGTATATATATATATATATATATATATATATATATATATATATATATTGTTGCGAGCTGCGGCCGCCCGGTATACTCCTCGGCCGCGCGAGTCTGAATCGGCCGTGAAGTTCGCAAGATCCGAACATGCGGACGAAGAGCCACGGTTGCTAGGGCGCTTGTTGTAAAACAAGCCGCCTGTCAGATTTACGCTGGACTCCGTTCGTGAAGGTTGCGTTCCGGTACTTGTAAACGATTCTTTAATAATAAAGTTGGTGTTACTTTTCATTGACGGTCTCCATCCTTTCTTCCGCGCGAGTCGCGTGTGAGTGTGTGTCTGTGAGTGTCCACGCGCACGAGGCTGCGAGTCGAATCGCCGACACGGAACGTCGGCAGAGGCGCAACAATATATATATATATATATATGTATTTTTAAGTAAAATCGAGATCTTTTAAGTATTGATAATAATATCTTTTTTAGTTGAAAATTTCTTAAATTATGATAAAATAATTTGCTGTTTCGAGAACTTTAATAAACAACACTGTTTCAAGTTATGAAAATAACTTTTGTCTAGGAATTCTATGAATAACGTAAAATTATTTTTTTAGATAGATATTGGAAAAAGGAACTAGTACTTGTCTATTCAAATTATAAATTAAATTCTTTGCTCAAAAGCTTTACAAATTAAATTTATAATTAAATCTTTTTTTTTAATTTCAAAATTTTATTGAGTTAAATTTATATACAGAATGTATCAGATTACCCGTGCCAGCAGTTGAAATAATGTATAAATTTTTTTGATAAAAAATGCTATAAGTTTTAATAAGTAAATCGAGTATGCTTTATCGAATGATGATATTTTCAACTTCCGGTACTAACCGGAAATAAGCTATTGAGACCGGAAGTCGAATTTTTCAAATAAAACATGGTATTTTCTATTGTAGATTCGGATTACATAAAAAAATAAGAAACTTTTTTTCTAAAAACGCCTCCATTGACCTTGAACCAATCCTGAAAGAATGCGATGTTAAAGTGAATTGTAATTGCTCTTGACGTTACCCAGGACCTACGGCGACGACGTGGCAGTTATCTGGTTTCGTGTGTGTTCGTGTTTATGTGTGTGTGAGGATGTGTGCACGCATGGTTGTGTATGTGAATGAAGTCGCGAACCCAATGGCTCGTCAGTTTCACGGTATACATTACACCCCCGTATGGAGGACGAATCTATAAATACCGCGAAACTGATGAGCCGTGCGGTCCACAACTTCATACACATACAGGATAGCTATTTTAATCTTCGCAGCCCGATATCTCGAAAAGGAAGCAAAATTGCAAAAAATTTTATACACAAAAGTTGTAGAAATCAAAGAGGGCTATTAAATAGTGACCTTGATTTTTGTCAAATTTCAAGGTCATTTGAAGGTCAAGTTAAAATTTTTAAATGAAACATTAATGAAACTTATTTGTTATAATGGATTCTGATTTTACGGGAAAAAACAAACACGTTTTTTTCTTACCAATTTTTCGATTTGACCCATTATTTAGTCGAAAAATAGACAAAAATTTCAAGTTTTGAAAATTGGAACTTAAAAGGCTGAAAATTTCAATATAAATGGTCTATTTGTAAAATAAGAACTTCGATTTTTGACCCCGGAATAGAGGGAGCTAAAAATTTTACATTCAGAAGTCAGGTCAAGTTGTGGTTGCGGGTGGGTCATGATGCACCTTAGGAGTCATTCCAAGGTCAAGCGAATAAAAGGAATACAGAAAGTAAATCAATACAATATTTCTTCGAACGAAATTGTAGGATTTAGAAAGGATCTTCAAACAGTTATTTTGAATTTGATTTTGGGGTCAAAGAACCTCACACTAAACAGCATGAAATTGGGCCCCAGTTAAAATGACTAAATTTGAAATATGTTGTACATTTTGAGTCACTGAACAAAAAGTTTTTCTGGCAAAATTTTAAAAAATGGACACTTTCTTCGTTTCAACTCTTCAAATATATGTATATAAAATCCATTTTTTATTAATTGCTTTTTGCAAAATCTGAAAATGTAATTCGATTCTAAGGAAAAAATTATGAAAATTTTGTCTGAAACATTTTTTTGTAGGAATTTTAGTTTTGCCAGTTATGATTTTAGATATATTTGAAGAGTTGAAATAACGAAACTGTCCATTTTTTGACATTTTGCCTGAGGAATTTTTTATTCGGTGACCCAAAATGTACAATATATTTCAAATTTAGCCATTTTAACCGGGATCCAATTTCATACTGTCTAGTGCGGGGTTCTTCCAAGGTCACTTACAGTTCAAATCGATTTGTTAAATGCTTCATTTTTTTCCATTCGCGAAGTCCAAAATGGGAGTTTCCGTTTCAAAAATCGACTTGACCTGTAAACGACCTTGAAATTTGACCCCAAAATCAAATTCAAGATCATTGTTCGAATACCCTTTTTAAATCTTACAATTTCATCCGAAAAAATATTGTATTAATTTGCTTTTTGTATTCCTTTTATTCGCTTGACCTTAGAATAACCCCTAAGGTGCATCATGACCATCCGCAACCACAATTTGACCTGACTTCTGAATGTATAATTTTCCGATCCCTCTATTTCCGGGGCCAAGAACCGGGGTTCTTATTTTAAGAATAGACCGTTCGTGTTGAAATTCTCAGCCTTTTAAGTTTAAATTTTCAAAACTTGAAGTCCACTTTTCGACCAAATAATGGATCAAATAAAAAAATTGGTAAGAACAAAATGCGTTTGTTTTTTTCCATAGAATTAGAATCCGCCATAGAAAATAAGGAGTTCCAATTAACTTGATCTTCAAATGATCTTGAAATTTGACCAAAAGGTCAAAATCAAAATCACCGTTTAATAGCCCCCTACAATTTTTTCACATCAATATGTTAAAAGTTACAGCGCGACAAATTCTAACTTTTGTCTACAAAATTTTTTGCGATTTTACTTCCTTTTCGAGAAATCGGGATGTGAAGATTAAAATGGCCTACCCTATATATTAACATGTGCACGCGCACACACAGGACCAGATAACTGCCATGTTCTCGTAGTTGGTCCTGGGTAACGCCAAGAGCAATTACAATTCACTTTAACATCGGATTCTTTCAAGACTATTTCAAGGTCAATGGAGATGTTTTCAGAAAAAAATGTTTAAAACGAAAGTTTATTTTTTCTTTATGTAATCCAAATCTGCAATAGAAAGTACCACGTTCCATTTGAAAAATTCGATTTTCGATCTGAATAGCTCATTTCCAGTACCAGAAATTGAAAATATCATCATTCGATAAAGCATACTCGATTTACTTATTAAAATTTATAGCATTTTTTATAAAAAAAATTTATACCTTATTTTAACGGTTGGCACGGATGGTCTGATACACCCTGAATAATTTGAAGACTTACAATACATTTAAAGAATTACACTGTCCGACAAAATTTGACTTTTGTTTGTAGCATAAGTGTAAATAGTTATTTTCAACGTATTTTTGCCCACTGAACACAAATCCGTTATCCAAATTTGATTATCACGTCATAATACAGTCGCCGCGTCATAAAAATGACTCGAATCTTACAAAAATATGACCTTGTTACTTCCGGACCCGTGAATTTCTTGCAATGTCAAGTGACTGGGATAAGGAGCGGGCAAGGAAAGGCGTAACTAGCCGTTTGTTTTGAATCTCGAAGACACTCTATCGGGACGAGTGCTCCGAGTCGATCGCATGTGGATGTTTCGTCTACAGGTCAACGTTCGAGACGCTTTGACACTATAAACGAACCATGCGATCGTCGGTTCTATTTCGGGTCAAGGTTTAAACCCTCTTACCCCGGGACAGGACCATGTGCTAGCTCGAGGGAGGAATGAACAAGGTTCAAAGCGAAATAATTGTTAGCTTGGATTTGGTTAATTTTTACATTCTAATTTATTCATAAAATAAAAGGTAGATACAACTAAATTATAGATTAAAGTAACATAACAAGAATTAAATTTACGAAATTTGTTTATAATATCGGATAAAGAAATTATTATATGTATGTTTATTTGTACTGCAATAGATATCTGTCTCGTATAAAATCGATATATCTATCTCGTAATAAAGTCTACATATCGTCTCGAATAAAAAAATATATATCGATCTTACGTAAAAATATCTAGGATTAGTTAACTTATTATATGTGTGTGTATGTGGGTGTGGTGACAACAGGAAGGACATGAGAGAGAAGAAAAAGAGTTCTTGTTTTAGTGGTACGGAACTCTCCGCTTGGCAGGCGGTTCACCAAAGAGCTCCTCGTCGTCGGGGAGCGGCTCAGCTCCGGGAGGACGTTCCTCAATAACCTCGGGAGAGTCGGGAAACTCCACCTCGGAGTCCACTTGTTCAATGTCGGAGTCACTCTCGGACTCTTCGGAAGGAGGACTAGGGGGCCGTATAGGTGCCCCGTCGTTGTGCGGGAGAGCAGGAAGAGGAGGAGACGGGGATGTCGGCGGAATATCGGGGTATATATTATAGGGGAGAGGATCTGGAGGGAAACGCAGGTCGAAGAGTCGCTAGAACTCTCTGTCATCCAACCGGATGAATTCCTCTAATTCGTCCAAAATCTGGTTCAATTCGCGTTCCGGATCATTGTCCTGCGGACCGGGTGGTATTCCTTCGAATGCCACTAAAAGATTTGGATTTCCGAATTGACTCCGCGATCTACCACGAATTTTGAATGCAGGGAGGAATATATTTATATATTAAATGAGATAACTCACTTTTGCTGGTGCGACTGCGAGGGAGTTCCCTTCAGAGGTGCACTGACGTTTCTATCTCTCTCTCTCTCTCTCTCTCTCTCTCTCTCTCTCTCTCTCTCTCTCTCTCTCTCTCTCTCTCTCACAAATGGAGTAGCTGTGTGAAACATCGCTCTGTCTTTATAGTGTCTTTTCAGACAGAAAAAGATCAGGAGGAGAGTAGAAAAGTTGGTGTAGTGATAGTTGCATAGACCGGGGATAGTAAGAATTGTTATCTAGCCGGGATGTGCAGATCTGTGAATGCCTGAGGTACATTACTGATCAGGTGTATTGCCGAGGTTATGGCATGCAGGCATTGAGGTGGACGGAATCTGCTGACGTGTAGGCGGACGGCGGCGGAACGCAGGTGCTGACGATCGGTGCTGACGATCGGTAAATTATGGAAGAAGATATGGAATACCGATGCTCGACATGCAAGAAGGCTATTAAAACTGAAGTAGTGCAATGCAAATCATGCGTTAAACTGTTTTACCATCCAGGCTGTGTTTGTAAACACAAAATTTATGATAGAAATAATGAGCTAATACAGTGTCATGGTCCTTTTGAAAAATTTGTGATTGAGAGTGATAATGGAGAAGGAGCAAAGACAGGTAGCAATAGAGATAGACTAGGATCGACAGGAGCGTCTGGAAGACCAGGCACAAGCAGAAGTGGATCACCAAGTATGGATGCAAAAATAGATTGGCTTGTGAAAACAGTCAAAGAAATAAAAGACGAGACTATATGTAAGAAAGAAATTAAAACAATGATAAAGGAAATTGTCCAACTGGAGTTTAAGAGTATCAAAGAAGAATTAGAAGAAGTAAGAAGGATGCTGTCCACTGGACCTAACAATCCATCAAGAGGAGCACAGAAGAGTTTCAGTGAGATAGTTAAAGAAAAGAAGAAAGAAAATGTTATAATTGTTAAACCAAAGGTCCAGCAAGAAAATGTTGATACGGCAATGTTAATAAAAAAGAAGATAGATATAAAGAATATGGAAATGGGAGTAACAAAGTTAAGGAAAGGAAACAATGGTACAGTCATCCTGGGATGTGAGACTGGAGAAGAAATGGCAAAATTGAAAACTACAGTACAAATCAAGTTGGGTGATAACTTTAAAGTCACTGAGTCACTACAGATGAAGCCAAAATTAAAAATTGTATATATCGACGAAGAAGAATGGAAGATGAGTGATGAAGAATTAATTAATACAATCAAAAAGCAGAATAAATCTGGAATACGTGAAGAAAGTAATATGAGAATAGTGAAAAGATTAAAAACTCAATCTAATAGAAGAGGTAAAACAGAAGGCGCCATAATAATCGAAGTTGATGAAAGAACTCATGAATTAATGTTGAGTCAAGGAAAGATAAATATAGGATGGAAAAGATGTCCTGTATTTAATCATTTCAGTGTCATGAGATGCTTTAAATGTTGGGGTTACCACCATATTGCGAAAAACTGTAAACGAGATGTAGCGTGTCATAAATGTGCGGGTAATCACAACTCAAATGAGTGTACGTCAAATGAGAAGAAATGTATCAACTGTATGTATAAAAACCAAACGTACAATCTGAAGATAAAAGATGACCATGATGCATTGAGTCCAGAGTGTTCGACATTTAAGAGGGTTCTACAAGAAGAGAAGAGAAGGGCCGGCTGGGAGGATACAAAATAGCAATCACAGAAAGAAGAGGAAATGATTTGGTACACAAATGCGCAAAGTTTGTTAGCGCATAAGGATGAAATACATAATCAAATTATGAAGAAGATGCATCCAGCAGTTATAGCATTGTCGGAAACGAGGCTGACGTCCGAAATAGAAGATTGGGAAGTGAACGTGCCGGGTTATGAGATAATCAGATGTGATGCAGAGAATAGAAGGACAGGAGGTGCAATATTATATCTAAGAGAAGACATTAAGTATGAATTGGTAGTGATTAAATCTATAAGTGCAAATTGTTGGTGTGTTGCGATAGATGTAAGAGAAAATCTTTATAAAGGGGCGCTGATGGTAGTGTACCACTCACCGAGTGCCTCTGATGGCGAGTTTTTGAGGTTTTAGAAGATGTTGTAGAGGAGTTGGTAATAAAAGGAGATTGTATAGTAGTAGGAGACTTTAATATAGATTTTATGATAGATTCATTTTACACAGGAAAATTACGAACGATAATGTCCAGTCTAGGTATGAAACAAATGGTTAATAGCCCGACGAGAATTGAAAAGAATAGTCAGACAATGATAGACTTAGTATTTACTAATAATATGGCACAGGTATATGTGGTCCATGAGCCTAAAATAACGGATCATGCTTGGATAAAAATTGCATTAGGAAGAAAAAAGAATGTTAGTAAATATAGAGTATTCACTGCGAGAAATTATGGTAAATTTAGCATTGATGAATTTAGTCTATTAGTAGAGAAAAATATAGGGCAAAGTTTAGTTCACGAAATAGATGAACGAGCTTGGAAATTTGTAAATAGTATAGTTGATGCGTTGGATAATACAGCGCCAAGAAAAGAAGTTCGAATTCCGAAAGTCTGGGAGGGTAAAGTGTGGTTCTCAGAGGAAATTAAAGAACAAGCAGCTAGAAGAGATAGGGCTTTTAGAAGAACTATAACGGAAAAAACGGAGTGCAGCTGGATACAGTATAAAACAGAGAGGAACGCAGTTGTAAAAATGATTAGAGAGAAAAAAAAGGAGTATTATGAGAATATGATAGATAACAATAGGGATGATCCTACAAATATGTGGAAAGTACTGAAAGAAATAGTTAAAGGGGAACCAATAGGTACAAAAGAAATAAATAATATAGACTTTGAAATACTAGATGAGGCAAATAATAGGAGTTTAGCCGATAAATTTAATATGTATTATATACAAAGTATTCAGAATATAGTAGAATCTATAGAATGTACAAATAAAGATATAAACAGAAGAAGAAGTATTTATGTTATCGAGGATAAGGGATATTTTGAGGATTTTTAAAATGATTAACACAAAGGACTTGGAAGAAATTATAATGCAATTACCGCGGAAAAAAGGTACAGAGGAGGGAATAACTGGGGATGTATTGAAAGTGATATTTCCAGTTATTAAAGAAGAGTATGTTAATATTATTAATCAGTCATTAAAAGATGGGTGCTGCCCACAGAGCTGGAAAACATCGACAATAATACCGATACCAAAAGTCGAAAAAGCTAAAAAGGCAAGTGAATTTAGACCTATTAATATTTTACCAACCTATGAGAAAGTACTAGAATTAGTAGTTAAAAGGCAGATTGAGGATTACTTTGAATCTAATGAGTATATAACAGAACATCAATCGGGTTTCAGAAAACACTATTCATGTGAAACGGCCATTCAAACCGTGATCAATGACTGGAAAATATTAGTTAGTGAAGGGAAAGTAATAGGAGTAATATTTATGGATCTTAAAAGAGCATTTGAAACGATAGATAGAAATAGGTTAATTGAAAAATTATACCAATATGGTATTAGAGGAAGGGTGTTAGAATGGATGAAAACATATCTCAGAGATAGATATCAACAAGTTCGTTTTGGGAATAAATGTTCGAAAGTAATGAGGACTGAGTATGGTGTGCCTCAGGGATCTGTATTGGGACCTTTGTTGTTTATTATATATATTAATGATATAATTAAAATTTGCCCAGAAGGTTACAGTATAAAAATGTTTGCAGATGATACTTTAATATATGTAACTGGAGAAGGTAGTGTAGAAGTAGAAGGGAAAATGACTTTTATATTTAATATAGTAGAAGAGTGGATGAGAATGAATATGCTAAAAATGAATGCGAGTAAAACAAAATTTATGGTTGTGAGAAGTATAAGGAAAGAATTAAAGGGAAATATTGTGTTGAGATGCCTAGACGGAATGGAAATAGAACGTGTAAAGATAATAAAGTACTTAGGTATAATCATTGACGATAAACTTAGATTTAAGGACCATTGTGATTATATGCTAAAGAAAATTGGAAAGAAAACGGGTTTTTTAAATAGGATAGGAAATTACATATCGGCATACACGAGATGTATTATATATAAATCGATAATAGCACCCCACTTCGAGTATTGTGCAACAATACTATTAGATATGGGAGATACCGAATTGAATAAGTTACAAGTAGCACAGAATCGGGCTATGCGTGTAATATTGCAATGTAATAGATATACTAAAATAGAACATATGTTACAAGCGTTACAATTTATGTCTATAAAACAGAGGCTACACTATAACGTATGTATATTTATATTTAAAATTGTACGTAACTTGGCGCCAAATAATTTCAGGGATAGATTGGAAATAAATAGAAGGGAAGGTGGAAGACAAACTAGGCAAGAAGGGACTATTGCAATAAATTTCTGTAGAACTAGGAGTGCACAAAAAAGCATGTGCTATGAAGGTGTAAAATTATACAATGCCTTACCAGCTGAAATAAGAAGTTGTGAAAGAATTGATATATTTAAGCGAATGTTAAAAAAGCATATTTTATTGTAAATTTATGTAACATAATAGCTGAGAAAGCTAATAAAATTCATTCAATCAATCTCTCTCTCTCTCTCTCTCTCTCTCTCTCTCTCTCTCTCTCTCTCTCTCTCTCTCTCTCTCTCTCTCTCTCTCTCTCTCTCTCCCTCTCTCTCTCCCAATCTAGGTTGAAGGTATGCGAGAAGAAATGTGATGAACTTTGCACAACTATTAACTCTGAACTATGCACTCTAAAGGACTGTCAAGAAGTAGTCTAGTTCCGCTGGACCACGCTTTTTATATTAGATTTTTGGGAGAGGTATCCCTTCCCAAATCTCCAAGTGATTATCTTTGATTGGTAATTAATATTTACATTTAATATATACGATCTCCTAATAAGGGCATGTTACCCTTTTCTCGGTCTCCTATTGGATTATAAGTTCGACTTAGGTCAGAGGTTGCACACGGCTCGCAACCATCTCTTAGAATCATCATTAGGTACTCATTTCTTCGAAGTGTTTTGTCATACGATGACATATCTATTGCAGTATTTAGGTTTGGAAGTAATAACTCGTGCCTCAGTTTATAAGATCGGCGTGAGTTTATAGAAGTGGGTTTTAGATGATTGATTAGTATTAAATAAAAAAAAAAGAAATATTCGAGACCATCGATTATGTATTGGCTATGTCTAATGCATTTCGAGTTAATTTCTATATAACTTCGCTATTTGGTTGTTTTTCGCGAATGGAAGAAATCGTAGAGTCTCCAGACGTAACAACCTGATCGATTTTTTTTTTTTTTTTGATAATTCAATTGAAGGTCGGCTACTAAGTGTAAATTTCGGTTTTAGGTGAGCCTTCGTTGCGCCGCCTTCTTGGAAAACGTCATTAAAGCGTTTTTTTCTAAATATCTCGCTTCCAATGCCTTGTACGCCAAAAATAGTTATTAGTAAACTTATTTATAATTAAATTATCTACAACTTTTGTTTGAAACTTCTTGTTGTGG
Source organism: Tetramorium bicarinatum (assembly GCA_928718305.1). NCBI lineage: Eukaryota > Metazoa > Arthropoda > Insecta > Hymenoptera > Formicidae > Tetramorium > Tetramorium bicarinatum. Next base: position 2,543,328 of record OV788323.1, read on the forward strand.
TACGACTATTATAAAAGTTACAGCGTGGCAAAGTTTCTTGAGTGACATTTTGAAACGATTTGCACTAAATTTCTTGCTTCAAATAAGTTTTATGGCAAAAATACTTCTTAACAAATTTGTTTATAATAAAATTCTCTATAAGTTTTGAACTGAAATTTTTTTTCATAACATCAATATGTTAAAAGTTACAGCGCGACAAATTCTAAATAGTCGCCACAAATACATTTAGAACAATACATGTAGAAAATAATTTTTAATTATTAACATTGTAAAGGACCTCGTGAACCGATAGGGTTAACACACTGTTACATGAACAAATAACAACAATTTATTGAGTCTGGCTATACATATACAAAAGGGCGCAAAGTATATCAGCGCTAACAGCGCGTGTCCGATAACGCAAATTTACGAAGATGGCGAACCGATCTGGCACCGCTCACGGGAAAGTCGCAAACGCGCACCACGTGCACGGGAACTCGAACGTTACCCGCTGACGGAACGTCACAGTTTATGACGGGGAAGGCGGGCAACGGGACTGTTGCACTACGTAAATCCTCGAAAGGACCTCGTATACTCACTCACTCCAATCGCGCAGACTACGAATGCCACGGAATACGAACGCGACGGAAAACAAACGCGACGGAATACCAATGCGTACTCAACTCAGGAGAGCACAACACTCACACACCGGCGGGCGGCCATGCTCGTCTCCCATGCTCATCTCTCCTCCCAGCTCCGGCGACTTGCCTTTCGCTTGCTCAAGCGCATTGCGCCACGCAACACGTCATCAGCGCCGCAGCACTACGGCGCATGTCGCAATGTGGCGGTCAGGCCGGCGCACGCACGGCGCCTGGGCCTTACAACATATTTATTTGAGGCAAACACATATTTTTTAATTATGAAAATATTACATTTTTGCGTATTTCAACTGAATATACCGTTTATTTATGATAGTTTTCAAATTAATATATTTTTCGCACAATTAATTTGCATATTTTTGTCGGAATCGGCAGCACAGCAACATATCTATCGAATTTATCATCAAATATAAATATGGTTTGGTAACGACAAAAATCCTAAAGAATTGGAAAAGAACAAGCCGTAGATTAAAGCCGATCATGAACAAATTAGAACCCGCTTCACTGTCGTTGCTGAAACTTATATCATGCACGTGTAGAATAAATTGCGGTACAGCTTGCGGTTGTCATAAAACAGGTCTTAAATGCTCAACAATTTGTAAATTGTTCTGTGAGGAATCATGCATCAATGTAAAAGCCGTACATGTAGAGGAAGAAGATGACGATAACGATGTCTACAATTTTCCAACTATCTCGATCGGCAAAACGAATTGAACAAATAAAAAATAAATCCAAGAAGATCCCGATAATAATATCCGATTAAAAAAAATTAGCATAAAATGAGTGTCAGATTATTTTAATTCAAATAATAATTGGACCCAAAATGGCGGACCACAAAATAAAAAAAAACAAAAACCGAAAAACAAAAAAGAGGAAACCAACAAAAAGCAAAAAATGGAGCAACAACCGCCACGTCCTCAATCGTAACTCTGGGGTAAGCAGAGAGCCGGATATACAAATAAAATAATATAAAACAAAATATACTATCTGTTTCTATACAATAACATCATACTTTTATTTTATATGATTATAATAATTATTTTAATCCTCTACCATAATTTATTTAGTTTTCATTTTGTACGATAATAAAAAGCCATATTGGATTCGTCCTATTGAATTTCATCGAATTTGAAATCGGTGACCTCAAAAACCTTCTAGTACTGAAATTTATAAAAATCTATATATATTTGCCAATTTATGCCCGCCATTTTGAATTGTGAAAATCTGTCATCGCATTCGGAATCAGCGACCTCAAAAACCTTTATATACCAAAATTTACAAAAATTTACGTACGTTTACCCATTTTTGTCCTCCATTTTTAATTCGTCATTTGAAATTTTTAAAACCTATTATCGGATTTGGAGTGAGCAACCTTAAAAACATTAATGCTGTAATTTTTAGGAAATTCTGAACAAATTATTTGTAACACACTATTGGCACGAAGAGACACTTTTACGACGCGTCGACTAGATTATTTAGAATTTGTCGCGCTGTAACTTTTAACATATTGATGTTACGAAAAAAAGTTTCAGACAAAACTTGTAGAGAATTTTATTATAAATTTGTTAAGAAATACTTTTGCCATAAAACTTATCTGAAGCAAAAAATTTAGTATAAATCGTTTCAAAAAGTCGCTCAGGAAATTTTGCCGCGCTGTAACTTTTATAATATTCATATCACAAAAAAAAGTTTCAAACAAAAGTTGTAGATAATTTAATTATAAATATGTTTACTAATAACTATTTTTAGCGTATAAGGCATTGGAAGCGAGATATTTAGAAAAAACGCTTTAGTGACGTTTTTCAAGATGGCGCAACGAAGATTTACCTAACCCCTAAAACCGAAATTTACACTTAGTAACCGACCTTCAACTGAATTAACAAAGAAAAACAGACCAGGTCATTTTTTGTAAGGTCTATGTACGTAATCATTGTATCACAATTTTGAGAAAAATGGTGTCAAAGTGGCCAAAAATGACGTTTTCGAGGGTTTTCATGACGTTTAAGGCCGGTACTAATTTTTTTAACAAATTTTGCTTATGCCATTCGAAAGTATTAACTTTTAGCTTTAAAATGCATTTTGTTTCATATTGATATAATTTTTTCTTTTCAAAATATAATAATTTGAAAATAGCTCTTTTTCCTATACATAAAAGACACAAAATATTTTATTCAACTTAATACTGCATTATATGCAAAATAAGTGCTTTTAGACTTAAATAATATAATAGGTGTGAGTAAAAATTTAGTACCGGCGCTATAACGTCACGAAAACCCTCGAAATCGTTCTTTTTGGCCACTTTGACGTCATTTTTCTCAAAATTGTGACGTGATAATCAAAGGAGGATGTTAAAAAGACCACTTGGCCTTATTTAAGAAAGGAAAATGACATTTATTTCATCCTGAAGTGGTGTGAACATGGTTAGAATAAGTGAAGTTTAATTCGTTTTACCCTTTGACGACAAAGCATGTACGCATAATTTCTTTTCATATTTTAGAAAGTATTTGACCGATATTCATAAAACTTAGTGTAAAAAGGTTTTGTGTAATACGTTTCTCGATTTTAGAGCAAAAATTCGAAATTCAAAATGGCGGATTGAATATGGCTACTGTTAAAGTCATTAGACTGGAACGAAAGATATTTACAGTATATCTTATAAAACGTACATGCTTTGTTGTAAGGATAAAACGAGCTTAACTTTGCTTATTCTAACCATGTTTTCAACACTTTAGGATGAAATAAATGTCATTTTCCTTTCTTAAGGAGATGCTAAAGTGACGGTCAACTTGATCGGGGTCGGTAGCGTAGAATACGGAATAAAAATGTCAAAATCTTGACATTTTTAATTCCATTTCCTACATTATCGATCCTAGTTCAAGCAAAACACACGCTTGTGTGTGCAATGTTGCCGCCTCGATTGTTTACAATACGAGGAGAACAGATATATGATCTTTCTTTTTTCCTCTCATTGTTGTCAAGATTCTTGATGTTGCCAAGATTCTCGATTATCCGAGGCTAAAGCGTCCGAATTTCCTTTTACCAGGCACTGCAGGGCCGCGTTACAAATTGTGGGCTCTTCACCCTAATAATATTTTAATAAACATTAAAATCGCGTATGATTTTAACACATATAATACCATAATGACTATATTATATCTTATAAAAGGAATATATTTCATAATTTGTATTAGACTTTGATGTATAGTATTAGTTTTGTCTTGAAGTGTGACTAAAACTATAGTACAAAATCATATTAATGTAATCATATTAATATTGAAAACATTGAATGGGCCCCTCCAACGCCTATTCTTGTGAAAACGCAACAAATAAATTTTTGTAATAACAAGACGTTTCTGATTTTTATTACAGCCAATACCATCAAATAGTCGCTTCTGATTTTTATTATAATCAGTACCGTCAGATCACAGACGCCTCTAATTTTTATGTACAATATATAATCAAGCAATTTTATATTTTTATTTTATGTACTCAGTACCATCAAAATAGACGCTTCTGATTTTTATATATTATGTATAATCATGCAGTTTTATATATATATATATATATATATATATATATATATATAAATTTTATACACTCAGTACCGTCAAAATAGATGTTTCTGATTTTGATTGTACATACCATTAAAAATCGGGACTGAGAATCTTTGAAACTGTTATTTCAAGATTCTAATTCTTGAGGCAAGACTTTATGCTTTATACTTTACACTATATAACAATGCAATCTTATCTAACCATCACGATTATCACTAACTATCACGACATTGTTCGTCTCACTCATCGTTTGTCGTGAGACTCGGATAGGAGTACACGATTATGCTCCAAAATGCACGGAGCGAACAGGAATTCGTGATTCACGCGCTTTGACAGTTCGGCTGACTTCTTTCCGTTTACGTTCGTGTTTTGACTGCGCGCGTATTCTCACGTATTTGGGTTGTATGTGTGTATGTGTGAATCTTCCTTGTGCTAAGTTACTAACACAAGGAAGTGTCACACCGACACGCCAATGCCATCTTTTCGGAAATTCCGGAACTACTGTCCTACGTAATAACTGCTCTGCTTATCGTTCTGCGTATGTATATATGCAATTTGCATACGTACAATAGTAGAGTAGTGTTAATTTTTTTGTTAGGCTTTCAATCATCATTTTAAATGTTTAGTATTGTTCGTGCATGTAATCCACATGGCGGGAGCATTTCATTTCGTGCATACAAGAGATAAAACTTTTACATCAAGAGGAAACTAACCTCAGGTGACAGCTGTATGAGTCGAGGTAAATGAAATTTTTAACTTCTTTTCGATTTCCTCGTGAAATTGACCGGCTCGCTATTTCTTTTTGTACGTATTTTAATTGTACCAAAGCATTTTGCAATCTGAGAAGTCATCTCAAAGATTTTCACATCATTACTTTGTGCCGATAATTCCCATCAAGGTCCGTAAATGAATGACGGGAGAGGAAGTAAGGTTATCGCATTCATATTTAACCATTTAGCCCCAAAATGGCGGTCGCTATCTTTCATATGTTTAATTTAACCTAACTTTCTACTTTTTACTACTACTACACACTCACTCTTCTCGTATATACACGCACACGTATACTTCGTAGCCCCAAAATGGTGCTCTCATGCGATGACCCTTACTTCCCCTCCCGTCGTTCATTTACGGACCTTGATTCCCATCATTTTAGCATTCCCTTAAATGGTCCAAATAACATTCTCTAGTACGTTTTCACGTTGCACTAGCGAGCCAAAAATGACCTCTTTTTAACATCCTCTTTTGAATAACGGACATGTAATCAGCGGGCAAAAATACGTTGAAAATGACTATTTACACTTATGTTACAAAAAAAGTCAAATTTTGTCGGACAATTAATGCATCCTTCTCCTAGTTCTTCACATAAACATACTGCTCCGTAGTCTGATTGTTGCACAAAACTCGAAATATCTCGATAATGAAAAATTATATCGAAATAAAATGCATTTTAAAGCTGAAAGTTGATACTTTCGAATGGTACAAACAAAATTTGATAAAAAAATTTGGTACCAATGCTATAAGGTCATGAATACTCTCGAAATCGTCCTTTTTGGCCACTTTGACGCAATTTTTCTCAAAATTATGACGATAGCCAAATTTGGATAACGAATTCGTGTTCAGGAGACAAAAATACGTTGGAAATGACTATTCATATTCATGTTACAAAAATGCTGTCGAACAGTGTTATCAAGATATTGTAAATCAAATATTATTAAATTTATGTTTATAATAAACAATGATATTATGTTTATAATATCATTAAACCTTAATATTTTTTTAAGAAATTGAATTTAAGTTATTCAAAGAATCTACAAGTAAAAAGATGATTTGCTAAATTATAATATTTTATAACCTGTATGGATAATTAATTGCTAATTGCATCTTGATTCTTGTCTTATACTGTTTATTGATTTTGGTGAAGTCAATTAGATAATGATTGAGTTTGTTTTCAATATATTGAACATCAAGATATTCAAAGGGACCATCCAACCAAATTCCGTGATCTCTTTGCCATTGATAGCCTCGATAAATGAGATTATAAAATGGTAAAATATGTTCTCTCAACTCCTTAATGCGCGGATACATAGTTAGCGGAAATTGAAACAATGCCTCTTCAGCATTTATCCACTTGGCTTTTTCTTCCATGCGTTCTAATTGTCGCATCATCTTCCACATATCTTCTATGTACTCCTTTATGCGCTTAGCATTGTCCATGTCATTCATTATAATCAATCTAAAATTATTACAGATCAATTATTATATATTATTAAATTATTTTATATTATATAGGAAAATATATTGTATTATATAATATTATATTATATTATATACTTTTATAATAAAAAGTCTTTTAGTAAATCAAATATATATTTGTATACATAATCATCAAATATTCATATAATTAAAATTTCTGATTATTTCCATTAAAAATTACTTATAAATTCAATTTAATAAATGAAACTTACAAAAACTTACAAAAAACCTTGCTTATTAAAAAATTTATTTAAATAAAACTTGGGATAAATGAGTGAGATAAATAGAAGAATTTCGAAATTTTCAATGGATGCTAAAAAACAGTTTAAAGAGATAAAATCACTCTTCAAAATTAAAGAGGTTTTTGCATCTTTTAAATATCTCATAAAATAAGTGTGAAACAACCCTACTTCCCGCGGCGGCCTAGCTCGTCGGACGTCCGGGTTCGTGGGAGAAGGTGTCGGGAAATTCGATACGACAAAGTGTGTTGATAACAAAAAAAAAAAAACGAAACGTTTATTATAATGAAATTACCTATGTACAATAGAGTTGTAGAAAAGAAGATGAGAGTAGATATATGTACAGATAGATATTGAAATGAAACGCTAATCGGATTCGCGCGTGTTTCGCTCGCGCGGAATGTTACAATAGTTTCGCGCGAGGCGTGTGGCCGTGAACGGCGCAGGCGCGGTCGAGACTGTCGTACTGGCCGCGGTAACAGCGCGGTGACGTGACGCTTCGACGGCGCGTGAGTCGCGATGACAAGTAATACCCACGTGGGTTCGCCCGGCGCGGGACTGCGGGATTTCGCGTTATGTTTGGCTTTGGCAGCTACGAGACCACGGTCGGCGGACCGCGGGTCGCGATGCCTACCCCGGGTCGTGCTTTTCGTAGGGTGGAGTTTTCGCTCAGTATAGTCGATATTGCCGGCGGAGGTATAACGGATGCCTACCCCGGGTTCTATACTCGGAGAGCGTCGACAAGGATTCGGAGGCACCACGGAAAACTCGCCGTGGAGACAGGGTACTCCCTACCGATGTGCCTCTTTTCGGGATTCGGATTTCGATTTCTCGTTGCCGTGACAATCCGGCAAAGACAGAGTACGCTCTATCTCGGACTCGGGATAGCGAGTGTGGCTCGGAGAGCGCACAAGAATCGTGCTCTGCTTCGAAACGGGCCCCTTCTTATACCTCTGCACTGGTGGTGAGGGGGATAAGGGGGCCGGCAGCGGTTCTCGGAAGCACGCGCAGTTTTCCGTCGGGCCCACTCGGCTCCGCTTGGAGTCGTTCGGCGAACCGCGCTATGCGCTTTCGGCTTTCCGCTTACGCGGGGTGGAGGCGTTTAAAAAGTTTTGGGGCGTATGCCCTACATTCCCGCCGACGGGTAGTCGGTCGGCGGGAGCCAGCTGGTGTTCGCCGGCTAGTAACGGTGCCCGGAGGCATCGTTACAAGTGATGTTAAATGCGCGAACGAGATCGAGGGATTTTCAAGAAGGTTTTGGAGAAAAACACTCTCGATTCATTTATAAATTCTATATTTACGAAGTCTGAATATGTACACTATCTACAGCTCGACTAAAGTCTCGTGAAGCAAGAAAAACACGACAACTTGCCTGAAAAACGGGGAAGCCCCAGCGCGGCTAGACGGAATCGTTGCTGACGGTAAAAAAGTACTCGCACTAAACTAAACGACTGGCATAAGTCAAAAGCGATCCGCGAAGCGACGGATGATTTCGAAGGAACGGTACAAAGCAAGTTCATGACAAAAAGATCTGAGACAAGTGTCGCGAGGAGACGAGGGAACGGAGTTTTTAAAGCCTCATTGTTTGTCTCAATTCTCGATCCTTCGCTTCACTCGAAGTTGACACGGGGAAGAAAAACGTTTAGCTTTGTTTTAGAAACAAAGAGCCCAGCAAGGTGATTCCCACATCAGCTGAGTTGACAAAAATAGACTTCCGCGGACACTCAGCTATTTTCGCAGAAAACCCGCTTTGTCTCGGTTGTTGATTTTACACATTTTTTGCCGGAAATCTTCAAGACAAAGCGCGTCACTCATGTCTCCAAGATTCTCAGGGAATGATTTCAAATGAGAATGAAGGAAGTAGACTTTCAAACTCATGTTACAACCTAGCTCTTCGAAACTTTTGAGCATTTTCTCGACAACTGCCTCGTAATTTTCGTCCTTCTTATTTCCTAAAAAACTTTTGACAACATTTTTAAAGTCAACCTATGCTGCTTTTTCATATTTTGTCGTACTTTCAAATTCCGTAGACTTCATAACTTTTCTTATATCCGGTTCATTGAAGAGTCCTTCTTTTATTTTTGCATCAGATAAGGATGGAAATATCTTAACCTTCTAACGCCCAGACCTCTTAAACGTTAGAAAAAAAATTCTACCCTTTTAATATGTTATAGAAAATGATAAATATGACTTTTTTGTTTAAAACTTTTTTTATTTGAGAACTAAAAATGGTTTTTTTTAATGTAGCATAATTGCTACATTGGACGTTTAGGGTTTTAAAAAAAATTATTTAACAATACTTTTTCTATTTAAAAAAATTAATTCTTTCTTTAAATAAATTCTTTTGTACTGTTTGGGGTTTTTAATATTCTGAAATATAAATGGCGCGTGCAACAACACCTTTTAGTTTATATACAAAAGTGAACCTTGACACTCGAACTTTTCTTGTTTTTACATAGTGCTAATAATTGTAAACTGTTTGTTTTCATTTATCATTACATGTAGTCACTAAGTACGAAACTACAAGAAACGAATAAAATGGGGTTTACTTATCATTATTTTGACGATTTTATAATTCTACAATAAATGCCCATTGTAGCAAATTTGCTACACAAGAATTTTAAAAAATCCCACAGTTCATAATTTTAACTATAATAAACATATCTCATAAATTTTACATAATTTCAACTCTACTTTTCAAGAATCCATTATAAAATATTATTAAAAAAAGTTTTACCTATCTTTTCATAATAAGCTTTTTATGCTGTTTTGCGATCCTGAAATTTTGTGATATTGTACTTGAAAAAACGTGATTTTTAATAATAATAACAGTAAGAACTGAATGAAAAAACAATACATCTAGGTTCAATTGACATATCTAAGAGGCTAATATAAAAAATTTATATATTTTATACTTTTATTACTCTTAAATTCACTTTAAAGTTAATGTAGCAAATTTGCTACTGTGGGAGCTAAAGGGTTAAGGAGAGATTGAAAACATTTTCCATCCTTGTCAAGTACTTTAACAAATTGCTTCATGAGTCCTAATATGATGTGTAAAGGAGGCAGAAGTATTTTTTTAGGATCAACCAGAGGTTTTTAAAGAACATTGAATGATCCTGGCTTGAGAGATTTACGCAGAGGCCAACTTTTTTTATTCCAATGTTCTTCCCTAGCCTTACTATCCCACAAACAAATGTAACACGGATTTTTTGTGTATCCTAACAGTTGCCCTAGAAGTACAGTTGTTATCTTCAAGTCACCATATATCATATGAACCATTTATGTTCATCATATTTGATTTTTCCAAGAACCTTTTTCATATTCTCGTAGGACTCCTTTAGGTATACTGAGTGTGCAATGGGGATGGAAGCGTATTCATTGCCATTGTGTAAAAGAATCGCCTTAAGGCTCCTCTTTGAGGAGTCGATGAAAAGACGCCATTGACTACGTTCATATGATAAACCCAATTTTGCTATTAAACCATGTATATCCGTACAATAAGTTAGTTCATCATCTTCAGCAAAGAATGGAATGTAATCTTTCTCTCTGTCTCTGTACCAAGTAAAAGATGTCCCCGGAGCCAATAGATTCATCTCTTATAACCTAGACCCTAGCAATTCTGATCGACTTTTAGGTAGCATCAAATCTCTTACTAAATCGTTTAGACGAGCTTGCGTGAACAATTGAGGAGCTTCTTCCTTATCAAAATCAATACTGTCATCCGATTGAGTATCATCATTCCCTACGTTTTCGTTTTCCGATAGATCCAGATTTTCCCGTAAGATCTGAACCAAATCCGAAGGTTTTTTGAGCTACTGGTTTTGTGACCGAGGTAACTTCAGGGTAAGAAACAGAATTTTTATTCGTACTATTAAATCCTTCCACATTGCATAGACAAAAATAACAATCTTCGTGAGTTCACGCTGGTTCAGATCTGGCCAAACCATTGGTAAACTAAACGGCAGCGTTTGCGAGTTACCATCATCTTTTTTCCAACGTAATAAAATCGAATAACACGATACAAAAACCTTATGAGGTACTCATAGTATATCTTGATTTGCGATAGGAAAATCAAAATACTTTTGATAAGTTACCTTGAACAAATCTGTGATGTTGCGTCTTTGTTTTGCTATAGAGTACTTGCCGCAAACATTGCAAAACGCGTTAGGATCATTAACACAACTTCTTCTCGACATTATTGTTAATCAGATCAATATATCAAGATACGCACTCAGATTTCGAAAATTCGTACAGAAAGAAAGAAAGAAATAGTTAACTACCTGAAATTTTAATCGTTGAAATGCCCTCTTAAAATTACTGACTGCAAATATAATAACTCACCAACTATCCTGAAAAGAACTGTTGAAAAGAAATTTCTCAGAATGCCAACCGCTAAAGAAATGACCTACCAACTATCCTGAAAAGAACCGTTGAAAAGAAATTTCTCAGAATGCCAACCGCTAATGAAATGCGCCATCCAGTCAATTGCACACACAAATTGCAATTTTCTGAATTTTTTTTACTCAGAAACAACGCATTCTAGCGAAAAATCGCAAGACACCTTTTATATTTGAAATTTTACGCAGAATGCTGCAATTTTTTTTTCTAATTTTAAATTTTCTGGATTATCGTCCGCCATATTGGATCCGTCATGTTTAATTGTGGAAATCTGACAAGGGCAGTCCACGACGTGATACCAATCGATTTCAATGAAACTCGTTGTGTCGATAGGTATTCACGTCAAACATTATAGGGTAAATGGATAAGATGCACTTCTCAAGCATTCACGAGAAAATCGAGATTAAAAATCTCGACTCATGTATAAGCTAGTGCAATAGATCATTTTATCGAAGCGTTCGTAGCGCTGCGGCAGCTAGACTCGTAACTTGTTGAGGTTATGTTGGTTGCGGGTTCGAATCTCGACGAATAATTTTTTGCAATTTTTTTTAAATACAACTTTTCTAAATAATATATAATTACACATGTGACGATACGCCTCCCCTCCTCGTCACTAGCCGACAAGCCGCCCACGCACAGCGCTCCGGCCCACACGATTTCCCCCACCACGCCGGCACCTGTCTACACGCTACCCCCACCACGCCGGCACCGGCCGAGTATAAAAGGGGGCCTCCAGCCAGAAAACTGGAGGAGGAGGTGGCCAGTGTGCAGCACTCGGTATCGGGCGTTGCTGAGTTCCTTTTGGAAAGGAATCTGGAGGTGGCCCCGGATAAATCGAGGGTGATCATATTCAATAGAAAGCGGCACGGCATTGCCGACTCACCGAGGATTTCGTGCGACGGCTGTCCAATCCCGGTCGTGCGGGAAGCTAGGTTTCTTAGCTGGACGAGAGATTCAGCGGCCATCAGCACTTGGTCTTTCTGATTCAAAAGTGCAGAAAGGTAGTTGACGTTATTTTATCGCTTTCGGGAATGAGATGGAGCTCCCAATCCACGCTTCTTTTAACCTTGTATAGAGCCGCCTTGCGCATACCATAGAATATGGATGTCAAGTTTTTCGCTTTCCGGAAAATTCTCAATTGTTCCTCAGATTGAAGAGGCTTCAATACAGAGCTATTAGAACGGCCCTGAGACTGAGAATCCTTAACCCCGAGTGCCACCCGATTGACGACGTTGAAATTGACCACGTTACAATTGGCCACGTTGATATTGACCACGTTGCGATTGACCAGGGTCCCAATTGATCACCGGCCCGATTGACCACCGTCCCGATTGATCACCGTCCCGATTGACCACTATCTCGATTGAACACCGTCCTGATTGATCACGGTCTCGATTACGCATGGTCCCAATTGACAGTCTCGATTAAACACGTTGCAATTGACCACGTTGCAATTGGCCACGTTGCAATTGGCCACGTTGCAATTGACCACGTTGCAATTGGCCATGTTGATATTGACCATGTTGCGATTGACCACGTTGCAATTGACCACGTTGCAATTGGCCACGTTGATATTGACCACATTACGATTGATCACGGTCCCGATTGCACACAATCTTGATTGACCACGTTCAAATTGATCATACTGTATTATTGTGAATTATATTGTAACCTTCTGTCGCTGTGATCAATAGAATATTTTATTTTTATCAAAAAGTCAGTTAACATAGTCTATTTTAGTACGTGAGATCTCTTCTAAAACATATCTTATAGTCTTATAGTAATTATGAATCTAAAATTTTTATGTAACATATAAGAATATATGTCTCTCGAGGTTAGGAAATGTATATGTGGCATAAGGATCTTATATTATCGTTTTATTAATTTTAATCGTCAAAACATTATTGAAGAATTTAACTATCATTTGTAAACGTAGTTATATTTATCATTTCTTTTATTTGAATAATTTTATATCTGGCACAAACTGAAGACTTCACTATTTTGTGTGCTAATTCTAATTTTATAAAATTAACAAATTAAATTTTAAAGGTTAATATTATGTGAGATGTGCTCTTTCAGATTTTTTTCATAATTTCGTCATATATGTATGACATAAGATATTAAAAAACAGGTTGACAGATTTATATACTGCGGTATTTGAGATATTTCTTTATTAACTTTGCTGTGTCTTATGTGTGTTACAGTAACTATAAACCACAAGTTTTGATATCACATAAACAATAATATGTCTTTCGAGGTAAGGAAATGGGTTGTATTGATATTATGCAATCGTTATTACACCTGTATATCGTTAAAACAATTTAATCATTACTTTGTGACCATCGAAATATTCAAATATTATATGATTAATAAATTAGCTAGAAATTTTTTCCTTTTTTAATTAATCTAATTTATATGAGATTGAAATTACGTTTACTGCAAATAATCGAAATAAACTTTTATGAAACAAACACGTATCCTATGTATGCAAAATCTTGTTTTCTGAAAGAAGCTTATTATTTACTTTTTAATAAAAAGTGATAATGTATTTGAGTAAGCATCGTAATACGCAATAAATGTTGTTAATATTTATTACATGTATTATTGTTATATAGCTATTTACCTCTCACAAGGTAACCACTGTTACGTATTTCGGAACTAAATTTAAACAATGAAATTGATTCAAAAGAATGCTGACTTAATATCGATCACTTATTGCTATCACTATAATATTGATTACACAGGTTTACAAGGTTTTTATCACAAAAGAAGTAAGACGTTAACCAGAAGGAATTCGGTGCGCTGAATTCAAATCTGGATTCAAAATAGCGCCATCACGTCAGGATTTTGAGATATTCTAACCTAAAAGTGCAAAAATGGCTGTTTTAGGTCATTATTGGAGTTCACTCCTGGTTGCAGAGAATTTTACCGACAAAAACTAAATAAAATACCGTAAAGTATAATTCTTGCCTTTTAATTTCCATTTTGAAACATCCAAATAGGTTTCTTTTTCACCGAGATGCAGCAGATTTAAGTTTTTACTGCATACAGAAAATCAAATAAAGCGATGATGTTGGTTCATTTAAAATACCTTAACTCTTTTGGTTTTGAGTAATTTTGGGAAGAAGAGTGTAGTTCAAAGGGTCCCGAGAGTCGCTGTTCACGAATCTGGCACTCAGATTTCCACAATTAAACATGACGGATCCAATATAACAGACGATGATCCAGAAAATTAAAAATTAGAAAATAAAAAAAATTGGCGCACTCTGCGTAAAATTTCAAATATAAAATGTTTCTTGTGACTTTTTGCTTATAATGCGTTGTTTTTGAGTAAAAAATTTCAGAAGACTGCAGAAGGACGAAAATTACGAGGCAGTTGTCGAGAAAATGCTCAAAAGTTTCGAAGAGCTAGATTGTAACATGAGTTTGAAAGTCCACTTCCTTCATTCTCATTTGAAATCATTCCCTGAGAATCTTTGAGACATGAGTGAAGAGCAAGGAGAAAGATTCCATTAGGACATAAAAGAGATGGAACGTAAGTATCAAGGTCGGTGGAATGTCAATATGTTAGCCAACTACTGCTGGAATCTTAAGCGTGATGACGTGGGAGTTAGCCATAAAAGAAAGTTTGACACTAGAAGCCTGGAACAAAAGAGAAAAAGGTTTCACAAATCAAAAGAATGAAACTAAAATTTCTCGATTATGTACTGATGCAGATAAAACTATAGAAATAAAAAAAATTATAAATATGGCAGACATTGATCCAAAAATATTATTGCGCACACAAATTGCAGTCTTCTGAAATTTTTTACTCAGAAACAACGCATTATAGCAAAAAATCGCAAGAAACATTTTATATTTGAAATTTTACGCAGAGTGCGCCAATTTTTTTTATTTTCTAATTTTAAATGTTCTGGATCATCGTCCGCCATATTAGATCCGTCATGTATAATTGTGGAAATTTGAGTGCCACATTCGTGAACAGCGACCCTCGGGACCCTTTGAACTACACTCTTCTTCCCAGAATTACTCAAAACCAAAAGAGTTAAGGTATTTCAAATGAATTAACATCATCGCTTTATTTGATTTTCTGTATGCAGTAAAAACTTAAATCTCGGTGAAAAAAAACTTATTTGGATGTTTCAAAATGGAAATTAAAGGGCAAGACTTGTACTTTACGGTATTTTATTTAGTTTTTGGCGGTAAAATTCTCTGCAACCAGGAATGAACTCCAATAATGCTCTAAAACAGTCATTTTTGCACTTTTAGGTTAGAATATCTCAAAATCCTGACGTGATGGCGCCATTCTGAGGCCAGATTTGAATTGAGCGCACCAAATTTCTTCGGAAATAAATATAAAGTTTCATGTGATAGTAAATACCCTTTAATTTGTAGACCTGTGTTAGTTATCCGGTTACTGAACGGTATCATCGGTAAGACATGAGCTGGACAGAATAAGATTACATTTGAAACAGAACCTTCCTCCTTTATTTAAAAATGTAAAATCTAAGAGTAGGGGATATAGATGATTAAGGTATAAATAAGCGACGGATAAATGCGGAGTGGAGTTTATAATCTTACGTCCGAATCTTTAAATCGCGTTTTAGTAAAGATAAGATCCGAGTATGATCCAACCAGTGAAGACAAGATCTAGGCATGATCCAACCAGTAAAGATAAGATCCGAGTATGATCCAACCAATAAAGATAAGATCTGAGTATGATCTAACCAGTCAAGGCAAGATCTAGGCATGATCCAACTGGTGAAGGTAAGATCTAGCCATGATGTAGCCAGTGAAGGTAAGATCCAAATATGATCCAGCCAGTCAAAGCAAGATCTTTATCAAAGGAATTGTTCAAAATTATCTCCATTGGCTTGAATACATAATTCCAACCTATTTTCGAAGTACCTGACCGTTTTGAGTAAGACAGGTCGTGGTATATTTGAGCAAGCTACTCTTATTCTCTCTATCATATCTATTTTAGTTGTAGGCGCATGCTCATAAACCACATTTTTAATATACCCCCATAAATGAAATCAAATCAGATGATCGCGGAGGCCATGCGATGGCCCCTCGTTGCCCAATCCATCTGCCATTGTATTCTTGATCTAGATAAGCACTCACTATTGCCGCATAAAGAGGTGGCGTCCCGTCCATTTGTATCCATATTCTATGAAAATCAACGTCTTCAAGCAATTGTGGTAAATGATCCCTGAGAAGTTTCAAAAAATTTACACTATTAACATTTCCTTCAAAAAAATAAGAACCAATCAAGAAACCGTTTATAATACCACACCAAACATTCACACTCCAGCGATGTTGATTGTCTTCTTGTCTATGTCAATATGGGTTAACATCCGACCAATAATGGCAATTATGTCTATTCAATTCACCATTATTTTTGAACGTCGATTCATGACATAAACATAACATAATAGAAGAAATTCGGATCAGCTCGGATCATCTGTTGTGCCCATTGACAAAATTATACACGCAACGGCATATCTGCTTGAGTAAGAGCTTGTCTTAACGTGATATGGTAAGGATAGTACTTCATTTTCTTCAAAATTCTTAAGATCGTTGTTCTCGGGATACCAATTTCTCTAGCCATAATACGACTACTTGTAGCAGTCATTAAGATGAATGAATGCCAAGATAACATGCATACGCACATCATCTTCATCATACTCATGATGTGCTCTTTAACGTTCTAAACGGTCTTGGCGAGCTCTTAGTTCGAGGTCCCAGATTGTAGTATGATTCGGATGTTGTTATCTTTCGGAGTAACGATTCCAGTAAACTCGCGAAGCTTCATGATAATTTAGTTGACATTCTCCGAAAACAAGGAGAATATCAACAATCTCTGAGGGACGATAATCAGCCATGGGTATTGTCGGCAGACGTAAGCCTCTGATTGTTAGTAATAAAACTTAATACTCCGATCAAGAGATTTTCGTAATCAATTGATTCCTAAATAGTAACAAATAAATTTTTTGGTATTTTCTTCGGAAACAATAGAGGGTATATTATTTCAAAAATAGACTACTTGAGATGAGTAGAACATTAAGAACAATCAAGGGATTAATCAGGTTTGTATTTCTGCTAACAAGATTTGTAGCAAATTTTGTTGTCTACATGGACCGATTATCTGCGTGTGTGTAAATGTGGGATGTGTATGTATAAGTGTGTGTGAGGTATGTGTATGTGTATATAGGTTATGTGTGAATGTTTGCGGAATGTGCGTGCGTGCGTGCGTGCGTGCGTGCGTGCGTGCGTGCGTGCGTGCGTGCGTGCGTGCGTGCGTGCGTGCGTGCGTGCGTGCGTGCGTGCGTGCGTGCGTGCGTGCGTGCGTGCGTGCGTGCGTGCGTGCGTGCGTGCGTGCGTGCGTGCGTGCGTGCGTGCGTGCGTGCGTGCGTGCGTGCGTGCGTGCGTGCGTGCGTGCGTGCGTGCGTGCGTGCGTGCGTGCGTGCGTGCGTGCGTGCGTGCGTGCGCGCGTGCGTGCGTGTGCGTGCGTGCGTGCGTGCGTGCGTGTGTGCGTGCGTGCGTGTGCGTGCGTGCGTGCGTGCGTGCGTGTGCGTGCGTGCGCGTGCGCGTGCGCGTGCGCGTGCGCGTGCGCGTGCGCGTGCGTGCGTGCGTGCGTGCGTGTGTGTGTGTGTGTGTGTGTGTGTGTGTGTGTGTGTGTGTGTGTGTGTGTGTGTGTGTGTGTGTGTGTGTGCGCGCGTGCGTGCGCGTGCGTGCGTGCGTGCGTGCGTGCGTGCGTGCGTGCGTGCGTGCGTGCGTGCGTGCGTGCGTGCGTGCGTGCGTGCGTGCGTGCGTGCGTGCGTGCGTGCGTGCGTGCGTGCGTGCGTGCGTGCGTGCGTGCGTGCGTGCGTGCGTGCGTGCGTGCGTGCGTGCGTGCGTGCGTGCGTGCGTGCGTGCGTGCGTGTGTGTGCGTGTGCGTGCGTGCGTGCGTGCGTGTGTGCGTGCGTGCGTGCGTGCGTGCGTGCGTGCGTGCGTGCGTGCGTGCGTGCGTGCGTGCGTGCGTGCGTGCGTGCGTGCGTGCGTGCGTGCGTGCGTGCGTGCGTGCGTGCGTGCGTGCGTGCGTGCGTGCGTGCGTGCGTGTGGAATATTATGTCTGTAGAGTGTGTGCAAGTGTATGAAAAGTGTGTGTATGTGCGCGTGTATGTGGGGTATGGAGCATGTTCGAATCTTACCTTTACTGGCTGCATCATGCTCTTGCCTTCACTGGCTGGATCATATTCGGGTCTTGCCTTGATCGGTTAGATCATGTCCAAATCTTGCCTTGACTAGTTGAATCATGTAAGATAAGACTGTTAGAAAGTGAATATTTTACGAGATATTTTGAATTTTTTCAAACTGCAACTTTGGAGCTTTATAACTCGAAAAGTACTCAATGAAGGAACAATTGATTATAGTGTTTTGGAAAGCTCTCGAGGTCAGCTACAAGAATATGTAATAAAAAATAATGGATGCCGTTTAAAAAAATTGTGGTGACCTTCATATGACCTTCAAATAATTCTTAAAAATCAAACCAAAGGTACCATCTTATGGCTTCCTCGAAACCAAACAACTTTTGTCTAAAACATTTTTTCTCCCGTGCTTGGTTTTCAAAATATTAGACTGGATGTATTAAAATGGTCCACTCTGTATATGATTTATTTCTTTATATTTAATTTTTATAAATATCTTGCCCTAAACACACACACACGCGCACGCACGCACACACGTACACACACTTATTATTTGCAGTGGCTATTTTTATTTAAAACAAATAAAAAATTAATATATATAATTGTCCGTTTATTAATATATCCGGTAAGTACTTGTCTGCGTAAATAATAATAAAAAACGGTGAAAAAGTTATAAGAACAGTGGGCGTGAACTCGCAACCTCAAAAGTTATAGCGTAGTATCTAGTCCGCTGCGCTATGCCGCTGCTTGAAAATTGTTGTACTGCACTGAGACTTAAGGAACGCGGAAGATCAAAACACGATTTCTCGAAAACGCTTGAGAGGTGCGTCGTCTCCGTTTACCATTTTACACTTCTATACTCATACTACCTGCTAAATTTAAAAGAAATTGGTGACCCGAAGAGTGTGTGGTTTCCTTGTCAGTATGTTATGCAATTTATACTAGGCAATTATGATTATCAATAATCGTATACTGCTACTTATACTATTACAATTGCAATTTAAATATAAATTATTCTTTATTGGAAAGTAAATAATAAGCTTTCTAAAATAAAACCTTGCATACTTAGGAAATGTGTTATCTGCTTCATAAAGATTTATTTGAATTATGTACAAACAATATGCCGTATTGTTCTCATATATAAACTAATTAATTAAGAAAGAGGAAAATATCTATCAAATTTGTTAATCTTAATAATATTTAAATATAACTACGTTTACAAATGATAGTTAAATTCTTCAATAATGTTTTGACGATTAAAATTAATAAAACGATAATATAAGATCCTTATGCCACATATACATTTCCTAACCTCGAGAGACATATATTCTTATGTGTTACATAAAAATTTTACATTCATAATTACTGTAATACTGTAAGATATGCTTTAGAAGAGATCTCACGTGCTAAAATAGACTATGTTAAATGACTTTTGATAAAAATAAAATATTCTATTGATCACAGCGACAGAAGGTTACAATATGATTCACAATAATATAATATGATCAATTTGAACGTGGTCAATCAAGATTGCAATCGGGACCGTGGTTAATCGGGACCGTGGTGAATTGGGACGGTGGTCAATCGGGACGGTGGTCAATCGAAACATGGTCAATATCAACGTGGCCAATTGCAACGTGGCCAATTGCAACGTGGCCAATTGCAACATGGTCAATTGCAACTTAGTCAATTGGGACGGTGGACAATCGCAACATGGTTATTTGCAACGTGGTCAATCGCCACGTGGCCAATTGCAACGTGGTCAATCGGGACGGTGGTCAATCGCAACGTAATCAATTGCAACGTGGTCAATCATAATGTGGTCAATATCAGCGTGGGCAATTGCAACATGGTCAATCGGGACCGTGGTCAATCGAGACGGTGGTCAATCGGGACCGTGCGCAATCTGGATTGTGGTCAATCGCAACGTGGTCAATATCAATGTAGCCAGTTGCAACGTGGTGAATTTCAACGTGGTCAATCAGGACCGTGATCAATATTAACGTAGCGAAACGGGACTCTCCCCTTGACCCCTATAAATGTGCTACAGGCAAAGGACAAAGAGCATACATTAGAGCCCAGAACGGCCTACTTATCTTCGAAATTTTTTTACAGATGTCTGTCCTGTAATAATAGTGACCTCACCAAATATTTACTGTATCTGATGGGTGCGACCTTCGTTGGGAGTAGGAGAGAAAAATTCTGCAGGAATTTCTCTATCCTAGAAATCTTCGGTCGATTAAGGCCATCTCGCAGGGTGATGTATAGGTTGATCGTGCCTCCATGACTGGATGCGGATTTCCGCATTGTAGCGTATACCCCCGAGATCGATATCTCAATGCGCAATCTGAGCGAGGGGGCATCTCCGCTCGAAGTCCAGAGGACCTTCATGAGGCTCTTACGGGGGTTTCCGGAGTGCGGAGTTGAGATCTTCACGGACAGTTCAAAGCCGGCTGATGAATTTGGCACAGTGAGCGCGGGAGTATATGTGCCGCACAAGGTTGCAACGTTGCAGCACAAGCTACCTTGTGAAGCGACTGTCTTTTCAGCCGAGACGTGGGCGATTTTGCAAGTGGTCTATCTGGCGGCGGACAAGGGCTGAAGAAAACCCGTGATCTACACGGACTTACTAAGTATAATCAGAACCTTGGAGAACGGTGGGAGCGGTAATGGAAGTCATATGGTATGAAAAATAAGAAAACAGCTGTACTTGGCGTCAGAGCGGGGGGAGAGCATCTATGTGTGCTGAGTCCTCGCGCATAAGGGCATTTGTGGAATGAGGCTGCGGACGAGGCTGCCAAGAGAGCGGCGATATCAGGTTGTACCACTAATTTTAAAGTCACATACGGACTTTCATGTAATAGCTGCGAGACACATGAAGAGGAGACAGGAGGAACGAAGCATTATCTCTTTCAGAAGAACAGGACAGCTGTACTTCGAGAAGTGCTACACAGAAGCCGTCAGGCCGTGATTCCAGAGGAAGGCGATCAGCAGAGAGGGAATTGTCAACATGTGCCGCATCAGATCGAATCATTACAATCTCCAGGCCAGCCTGTACAGGAAGGGAATGACGTCGTCTCCGGATTGCTCGTGCGGGATGGATCAACAGGATGTAAACCACGTAATTTTCTACTGCTCTGACACGACAGAAAAAAACAAGGTACCTACGCTCGTATCTGAAAAAGCATTTCCCTTATGCTCCCATTAACATATATGACACTATCCAAAACCCCAGTGACAGGTTCTGTAAATTAATAACCGCTTTTCTGAAATCCTGCAACCTTAACATTTGAATTAGCCTAGGCACGGGGCGCCTGGCGAACGTGTCGGGCACATGTGCTGTGACTTGAAAGTGCAAGTCCTTGCCGACCATGGCGGTGGCGCTGTCCGGCCGGACGGACGTCGTGAAGCGCGGGCTGGGCCGCCATTCTGTCTGAGGAACAACATCGAGTGGTCTAGACGACATACAGGACATTGAGAGTGGCCGAATCGTCTCATGCCAGAGATAGGTGCCAGAAATTATATCAGTACTAACCCATTAGTACTAACCCATTCTTCTTCTCTCTCTGCCACTCTATTTTTCAAAATTCACCAGCATTTTTGCAACAATTTGATTATAATTTTGGTCCTTATTATTTCCCAAAAACTTACTGACGACTTCGCGAAAATTTGCTTTTTCGATCGGTGTCATTAGCTCTTTAAACCTCTTATCTTGTAACAGCGATCTCGTTTGGGGAATAATAAGGACCAAAATTATAAACAAATTGTTGCAAAAATGCTTGTAAATTTTGAAAAATTAGGATGTCTAATGAATTTAAAGATTCATTTTTTCATTTCCATATTTATTACACTGGTGCAAAATAAAAACGAGACAAAAATTTTGACCGAATTTTTAGGCAATTTTCAAAGTGACATAAGTTTACGAAAAATCATCCAAATTGCATAAATTTTTTTTAAATTAAAGGATAAAATCTCAGCTTTAATTTTAAAATGGTGTGTATATATTTTTTTTTTATTAGGGACATTGATGCAACAGGAATCCCTTAAATTGAAGGGCATATTTGAGATTTTAAAATTAGCCAAGTTTGGAAGTATGCACGAACTTGGATAATTTTTTTTCGAGCACGTGATATACATCAAAAGCCTAATTCTTCCCCTTTAATTTGAATGGTTGCTGATCGCTGTGCGTTTTTTTTTAACCGAGTTATCAAGGTTTGAAGAAGAAGTGGTGGTGGTAGTGGTAGTGATGGTGGTGGTGGTGGTGGTGGTGGTGGTGGTGGTGGTGGTGGTGGTGGTAGTTTATTCTCTTTGCGGGGTACACGCGGACCTCCGCTCCGCTTTACAATCTCCCTTCTCTCAATCCTCCTTACATAATTTTCTCCTCCTCTCTCCTCCGCATCCACAGTACGTTTCCTCCCCTACCCCTCATCTCCCCGTTACATTTATCTCTTCTCTCTATTACATTTCGCTTACATTTCATTTACAGTTCTTTTACAATCATCCCATCTCTTCCCGCTCTCAACCTTAATATGGTTCCTGGGGACTCGGCCCCTTACAATCTCTCCGCCTTCGTCACCGTCTCTGACCACTTTCTCCCTTAACCGCTATTGTCTTTCTCTCTGTCTTCCCTCTTACACTTCCCTCTCTCTCGGCCCTCCCTCCTCATTCCCCGCCGCACTCGCACCTCTTATACCTTTCTTCCACACACCTACATCCCTCCACTCCACATTCCTTCTCTCTCTCCCTAGCCCGGTCCTGGCCCTTCTCGGCCTTACAATCTAGCACTCTCCTCACCCTCGTTCCTATCTACTCATCCTTCTGCCTTTCTTTCCTACCTTTTCCTTTTCCCCTCTCCTTCTCATTCATACTCTCTCTCATTTATTCCTCTCGTTTACATCAATTTCTTCCTTCTCGCCTGCCATGTACTTATCTTTTCCATCGCTTTCGCTCGCCAACCTTTCCTTCACTTCGCCTCCTATTCTCCCCCTCCCCTCTCCTCCCTGTTCCTTCCTCCCCCACTTATCCCCTTTTCTCTTCCCATCTCCCCTCCCCCTCTCCCTACTCCCATCTCCTTCCCTCTATTCTTATCTTCCTGTTCAGTACTTTCACCCTCTTCCCCTTCGTCCTTTCCCTTCTTGCTAACTCCATCATCCTCCATCGCGCCTTCCTCTCCTCCATCGTCAAGTCTTCGTCCACTCCGATTCCCCATCTCCTCCATATTTCCTCTCCCTGCCTCAAAATCTCCATCCTGTCTCCCCTCTCTTCTATCTCTGTTATTAACACCCACTTTCCCTCCGATCCCCTCCTCTCCTCCACCCTCCTCATGTCCACTTTCTTCCCCAACACCTTTCTTGCCACCCACTGCACGTACTCTCTCCTTTCCTCCTTGTCCTCGTCCTCCAGACCCCTCCATACCACGTTCTCTCTTCTTCCTCCTTCTCCCTCGCCTCTTTTTCTTCTCTCTCCCTCCGGATCCTCTTCTTGTTCCTCCTCTTCTCCTCCTCCTTCTTCTCCCCTTCTTCCCTTCCTTCTTCTTCCCTTGTCATCCTCCAGCAGTCCGTCAGCATCTCTTCCACCTTCTCCTCCACCCTTTCTCTTTCCCTCCTGTCCTTTCTCCTCTCCATTCCACTCTCTTCTCTCTCCTCCTCCCTTCCACTTCCTTCTCTACATCCTCCGACCACTCTTCCGTGCTCTTCCCATCTTCGCTTTGCCCTTCCTTCCTTATCCTCTCCTCCATTCCTTCTTCTCTCTCCTTGTATCCTCCCATCGTCCTGCTGCCACTCTCTTCCTTGCTCTTCCTGATCCCGTTCATCTTCCTCCTCTCCTCTTTTACTTCCTTATTACTTTCCTTCTCTTCCTCTTTTTCATCTTCCTCTCTCTCTCCTTTCGCCGCCGCCTTCTCCCTCGTTCCACATCTCCTCCACCCAACCTCTCATCTCTCCCAGCTCTCTCCTGCACTCCTTCACTTCCATCCTCAGCTCTCTCATTTCTCCCTCCATCCTTCTCCACTCCTCTCTATTCACCGCTGCCTTCACCATTCTAGTCTTTTGCACCGTGCTTTGTTCTTCTCCTCACTACCTTCTCTTCACGTGTGTCTCTAACCTCTATCTGTCACTCCGTCTCCCTTCACACCATCGACCAATCGAACAATCGCACAATCGTATTCTCGATCGATTCTCCATCGATCCTTCGATCCCATCCTCACTCCGTCTCCTTTCCTCCCTTATCCTCGCGCCATCTGCGCCGACCGCCTGCTTCCATCACCGCGCGGCCTACTTGACCGACTCACCCCCTCTTCCAATCCGCCAAATCATCTCATGGGTCTTCTCTCATCACTATCCTGTTCCAGCTTTGGGTCTTCCTCACCTCTCTTTCCCTCGTTCCTCCACCCTCTCTCCATTTGCTCAACTTTCTCTCCTTGTCCTCCACCTTTTCATCGCCTTCGCTCCACTTACAACCACTTCTATCCTCTCCTATCTCCCTTTAAAACCGAGCTCCTCTGAAAGCCCATCCTCACTCTCCGCCATCTTTTTCGCACTCCCGCAAAACCGTAATATATCTGCCTATTTGTATTGTAATAGAAGGTTCGTTAATAGAACAAAAACAAGTCATTTTAAGTAATGAATAGACAATGTATTAACAAATAACGAAAAAAAAAATTCTTAAAGTTGAATTTTATTTTGTATTATTAGATACTGCTTTAACTGTAATTCAAAAAAGGTTTTAAAGCTTAATAATGTAATAATTTATTTTAATTTTTGTGTAAATTGAATAATTTATTAGACAAAGAATTTAAAAACGTTTATTTTTATTTAAATCTTATTCTTCAAATTGACACAAAGAATTCAATATCTAAAGATATAGATGGCCCAGAGTTATTTAATGAAATACATACATACAATATAAAATAATACAAAAACGCTTATCGGATTCATTGCAAAATTTATAATATACTGTTAAGAATAATTTACAATCATCACTTTTTAATTTGTTATATTTGTTACAAAAATTTATATCTTTAAGAGTCTTTTTAACATTGCCGACAACTGATGTTTCTAGTGAAAGAAATTTTTTGAAATTAAAATTAATAAAAAATTATCTACATTATATTCTATAATTATATTCTATAATTTAGAACCAATTAATCAAAAGGACTTTTAGCTACAAAAATTTTATGAAAGTTTAGATTTAGCTAATATTATAGATGATTAGCCAGTAAAATGTACAGAAAAATTTAATAAAAAAATGTTTTTGTTTCTTTATGTAATTTTTTAAGTATATGTTTTACATATACTTAAAAATCGGGGGGAAATTCACAGCCGGCATTGGTGTACAAAATTTCAGCAGTGGACTGAAAAAAGTAAGCAGTGGCCTATAATATTGACAGCATTGTCGTCAGTGGTTGAGGAGTGGTAATAATGATTTGTGGCAGTGGCAGTGCGGGAGGTATTGCATAGCATTACTAAGGCAGTGTCCGAATTTTATCCGGCATTGGCTCGGCAGTACGGCTGTGGATGCCCCCTACTCTTATTCCCGCTTATTCCTAAGTATGCGCATGACATGTAGTAATGAAATGACAAACGGCACCCTGCGCTTGCAGCAGCGTACAGTCAAAACAATAACGGACTTTTATGTGTATAGTTAGCAAGTTTTCGTGCCTGATAGTGGATTTAAAGTAGTACGGTTAACAAAATTAATATGAGTAAGTATAATTTGCTCATCTTAATAGTGTAGGTGATAGGTTAAATTCCTAACCCCATAACTAAGGGCGCACGAGCGGTTTGTGCCGCGCGGCAGTGTACTCTTTCTCTCTCTCTCTCTCGCTCTCTCGAGAAAGAGACGCCGCGTGAGATAGAGAAAGAGCACTCTGCCGCGCGGTACAAACCGCTCGTGTGCCAGCGCTCTATCACTGCTAAGCCTCTTCAACTAGTTCGCTATAAAATACGCGAAAATCTATGCGATGTTTTCGAGAAGCATCTTTTTTTCAATTTTGATTTTATATTTCAGAGAATGCATGTTCGACATCCGGTAAACCTTCGGAAAAAATCATATTTGAGTCTTTGATTGAAAACAAATTTCCGAACCTTCCAAATAATATATTAATGTTAATAAATTACTGTGGATGGAACTCTTTATCTCAGTTCCAAAACATCACCGATGCAGATATTAACCAAATGGAAAAATTTGCTCAGGAAGAATTATGGCAGCTCCTTTCAAAAGAGAAAACTGAAACTTTTTACGGCATTTTCTTCAAAAAACCTATGCTGTTTAAAATTCTTAATGGGCACAGAGACTTATTGATTAACATAAGAAGTGCATGTGTGGAATTGTGTGGTGGAGAATATTTAAAATTAAGTGGGCAAACCTGCCGCTATAAATGTAGAAGTAAAGACAGAAATGAAACTAACAAACCTTACAAACTAAAACAAGCCTCTTCGCGTCTTGCTAATTTGTCAAATCCAGTACCTCGCTCTCAAGCGGAAAATAATAATGCAGCTATAACTGAGGATGAAACTCATATACTAAACATAAGTCGTAATTATATCAAAGCTTTTTGTAATAAAAAATTAAAGAAACAGGAAGCTGCCCAAATTTTGAACAAAATTAATAAATTAAAAGTTGACGTAATTTTTGAAAATCCTGAAGAAAATCCCCTGTTTGCCCACATAACTTGTATTATTTGCGAGCAAAAAATTAAAGTCAGCGTGGCTATTGAAAAGTATGGACGGAAATGGATTTGTTCAAATTTCAATTCTCATTTTAAAACCCATTTTGAAGGAGAACTAAATGGATCGGATAAATTGAAACAAAAGCCCACACAAAAATCCCTAAAAACTGTCTCAATTCTAGAATTTGTAAATGTCAAAAATCTATTATATTCTACGATGAGGACCTCAATTATCCATAACTGAGATCCTCATTGTAGAATATAGTAATTGATTAGTAGGATTTGGCATAGTTGTAGACATTCGTTTTCTGATTACTTTTTATTAAATTATAGCTCAAGATAAGATGAACTTCGATGCCGCAAAAAAAATATCTTCTGATAAAGTGAGAAACACTTTAAAGCAGATACCTGGTAACAAAGGTACTATTCAATACCTGACCCTAATGAATAAAATTGAAGAAGCCTTCCTAAACAAATCATTAACTTGTTCGGATCGAGTTTATAATATGTGGTATACAATATTTTTTTTGAGAGCCTGGAGACATTGGCTCTACATAAATAAAATTGTTCTCAAGAACTTCATAACTTCAAATACGTATACATGTATAGAGCTTAAAGGTCATGGACTTATTTTACTACTAATCAAACTAAGGGATAACCCAGAACAGTTTTTACCCTGGTTCTTTTCAAGCCAAACTTGTGAACGAATATTTCGTCAAACAAGGTCAATGACGAGCACTTACTCCACAATTGTAAATTTTTCTATACTAGACCTTTTGCGAAGGCTGTCCAGAATCCAGATGATAAACGAAATCGTCACTGACTTAGGTATGTCATTTATATACTACAATATAATTCAATTTTATTACTCTATTATTATTGAGAGAGAGAGAGAGAGAGAGAGAGAGAGAGAGAGAGAGAGAGAGAGAGAGAGAGAGAGAGAGAGAGAGAGAGAGAGAGAGAGAGAGAGAGAGAGAGAGAGAGAGAGAGAGAGAGAGAGAGAGAGAGAGAGAGAGAGAGAGAGAGAGAGAGAGAGAGAGAGAGAGAGAGAGAGAGAGAGAGAGAGAGAGAGAGAGAGAGAGAGAGAGAGAGAGAGAGAGAGAGAGAGAGAGAGAGAGAGAGAGAGAGAGAGAGAGAGAGAGAGAGAGAGAGAGAGAGAGAGAGAGAGAGAGAGAGAGAGAGAGAGAGAGAGAGAGAGAGAGAGAGAGAGAGAGAGAGAGAGAGAGAGAGAGAGAGAGAGAGAGAGAGAGAGAGAGAGAGAGAGAGAGAGAGAGAGAGAGAGAGAGAGAGAGAGAGAGAGGAGAGAGAGAGAGAGAGAGAGAGAGAGAGAGAGAGAGAGAGAGAGAGAGAGAGAGAGAGAGAGAGAGAGAGAGAGAGAGAGAGAGGAGAGAGAGAGAGAGAGAGAGAGAGAGAGAGAGAGAGAGAGAGAGAGAGAGAGAGAGAGAGAGAGAGAGAGAGAGAGAGAGAGAGAGAGAGAGAGAGAGAGAGGAGAGAGAGAGAGAGAGAGAGAGAGAGAGAGAGAGAGAGAGAGAGAGAGAGAGAGAGAGAGAGAGAGAGAGAGAGGAGAGAGAGAGAGAGAGAGAGAGAGAGAGAGAGAGAGAGAGAGAGAGAGAGAGAGAGGAGAGAGAGAGAGAGAGAGAGAGAGAGAGAGAGAGAGAGAGAGAGAGAGAGAGAGAGAGAGAGAGAGAGAGAGAGAGAGAGAGAGAGAGAGAGAGAGAGAATAAGGTGAGGAGGAGAGGGAGGAAAGTAGAGAGAAAACTGTAAAGGGGAGCGGGAGTCCCTGTGTACCCCGAAAGGGCTTAATAAACTTACTTACTTACTTACTCTATTATTATTTTATTATTTTTCCTATTACTTTATAACTCATTTTAGGAGATTCATTTATCTTTCCGAGGGAAAAGTGCTCGTCAAAATTGGGAAATACAGCAGAAAAAAATCGTGGAAAATTAATAACACTTAGTGAAATCAAAGGTATTCTTTTCCGCGCTAAAGCTGACGCACTAACTGATTGTCTTGCCTTAGGAATAAATGCTACAGAAGAAGCTTTTTATACGATACATATAAAACCAGACTCTGCTGATTACTTTGATCAGGAAGACAACCGGAGCGAATCTGACAGCGACGAGCATAGTATATCACCAAATGAAAATTCAGGGTATATTTCCGAAACAGACCTCAATGATATTACTGAATCTAAAACTATTTTTCAAAACATGGATCATCTGGATCTGAAAGATTTTAGTCAAACTCCATTTAATAATAAATTAGTTTTAAAAATAAAACTGAAGACTGGCAAAATTATGACTATAAAAAAATCAACCCTTTGCTGGTTTTTTTACCGAAAACAAAAGTTGTTTGTCTGCCGACCGACTAGAGAGAGTAAAGGGAATGGGCTCTCAAAAAATCCTTCCAAAAACAAAACGTTTAAAAAGTCGAAAGAGAATAAAGAAATCTATAAAACCAAAGAATAAAAAAAGTAAATTGGAAGAGAAGCAAGTTGAAGAAAGTGAGACGGAAACTGAAGATGACTACATTTCAGAATTTGAAAGCAACGGCAGTGAACATGTGGCAGAACACAGTAGCTCTGATTCAGAGGCCCCAAAGAAGCAACAAATAGCCATTGTTGAAAAAAAATACTACGCAGTATACTATGATGATCAGTGGTATATAGGAAGAATAACAAAAATTGAAGAGACAACGTGTCGAATAAAATTTTTGTACCGAAATTTGGACAATTTTAACTGGCCCAAACAAGAAGACGTGCAACAGGTCAAAAAATGTTATATTTTTTATGGACCTATTTCGCTTTTAGGCTTAAGTCCATTCAACCTTAAAAGAGACGACTTGTGTGCAATTGAAAAAAAGTACAAAAAGTTTAAAAAAGATAAGTAATTAACAAGAATGTAAAGTTTATTTTCATTATTTTTATTATTATTTTTAGTGTTCTATTGTTTATAATTATAATATGCATAAGACATCACATAATAATGTGCAATTACATTAAAATATATAGATATAGTTTGTAAATAAAATTTTTTGGAGTTTTTGTATAATACTTTTTGGAGTTTTGTGTAGAATACTTTGAGAAAGCTTTAGGATTCTTGTGTAGGCATTGGCGTATGATAATGGGCAGTACGCGGCAGTTCATAATTGCATGGCATTGCCCTGATTTTAATATAGGATTGACGGCATTATAGGCATTGACTAAGCATTGTCGGCAGTGTACGAAAATGTCGGCAGTGTTTTACAATAATGCAAAAATCAGCATTGGTGTACAAAATTTTGGGTTGTGAATTCCCCCCGTTAAAAATATATGTTTAAGTATATGTTATATTTACGAAATACATACTTTACATGTATAAAATGTACATTTCTGTTTGTTTTATTCCGTTTTTCTACACTTTTACACAAGGGTATAAAAATTATTCTTGCATACAGACTGGTAAGGAGCTAGAATCGATTGCATAGCTTCGCCAGATAGTTTTGCTGATTTAATTCTATTTTTAGACAAAACTGTGATATTTCAAAGTGATTTTAACATATAATAAAAAAAGATACTTTCTTCTGTAAACGGCAAATTATTCACAAAATAAAGTGTTGTCATAATCTCACAAAGGCTGTATAGCCGGATAAGAAGGATGAAAATACCCCTCACTTCAAATGGCAGGAAAGTATAAAAATTATGTTAACTCTTCTAAGAAAAGATTTTTGACATGGTTTTTACCCTCCCTCATCTCACCATTTTACCAACAGAATAAAAAATCAATTTTTTCAATTTTATTTTTTTCAAATTGTTATCGCATTTAATTGAAAAATGGAGAAAAATAAGATTATTTTTATACAATTAAAAAAAATTTTTTGTTAACGCCAAACGCAAATTAAAAAATTTTTTAATATTTCAAAAAATACTTCTCTACTTTCTAACAAGAGTGACGTCTTGAAAAAATTCTCAATTGTAGAGATGAATGTGCTGAATATTTTAGAATTATTTCAGATTTTTTGGAGTGGTGCTCCATATTGAAAAAATTAAAAATCCTAATTTTTAACTATTTTTTACATATAGAAGTATATAAATCTTTATTTGTATGCACAATTTTCTTTAACCCTCAGTTGTCACACTTCTGCTCAGTCGCATGGTTGTCACACTGGGTCCAGCGGACCCAACTCAAGATTTGGATGGTTATTGTTCCAAAAGTAATAATTATACCCAAGCAACAAAAATAAAAAAAACTTCAAGATTTGTGGAATATATTTTCATATTTATGGAATTGGAATTTAGCTATCTTCATATTTAAAAAATTTTTGAAAAATGCTAGTATCGCAAAAAAGTCTCTTTATGAAAAAAATTATAACTCTTTTAATTTTTAAAAGTTTGACTTGAATATTGATGTGATAACTAATTAAATGTAGTACTTTTAGAAAAAAATATAGTGGCGAGATGTCGTGAAAAAAAAGTATTTATTTTGATAGTGGACATGAGTTAAATGAAAAAATATCGATTTTTATGCATATAATTAATTTTTTATAACATAATACGTATTATATAAGTTTTTATGATGACAAAAAAAGAAGATAAACCGCAATCACACAATTAAACCGCAATCAGTGCATAAATATACACGATGGTTGTCGCATATGGCATGTAAGCACAACGAGCTTTTTTCTGCAAACGTGAGCGTCCGTTACAACACTATTGTCCAAATTCAAAATCTATTAGAAAAAAATTAGATGAATTATATACATATATTCTTGTTAAATTAATTACAATTGAATTTATTTATTTATTTATTTATACGGTTATGTACTCATTCATTTATCTATAAATTTACTCATTTATTTATGTATTTATTTATTTATTTACTCCAATTTTTATTCAAAAAGAAATCTAATTAATTTGTAAGAATGATATAAATTCAATGAATCAAAATTCATCACTAACAGGAAAAAGAATGTGTAAATATTATGAATTATATTTACCTCTTTTATGATGAAAAATCACTGAAAATAGGAATTCGATAGTCAAGAAACAACACCGTTGTCACACAACGGATCCAGTAGACCCAACACTTGCTTTCGACGGCTGCCAAAATTAAACTGATAACTCACTCGGCTTCGGAGTAGCTTAACATCATAAAAGACATTTCAGTCTATCAACAGATTGTGTTAGTAGTGCTAAATAGTCGGTTTAAGTAAAAGACATTTATCTTCAAGTTGATGTATGGGTCCACTGGACCCAATATGACAACCGAGGGTTAAATTTGTATGTTTAAAAAATTTTTTATGTATCTTTTATGTATCTATTTGATTAAACTAGAATTTTTACACGCTTATAATTATTGACTATAAGTATTACACTACGTTTTAATATAATTAATTTCAATCACCTTGAACAAATTATTTATGATTACACTCTTTCGCAATCTAATTTGATGTCGGTAATTCGTCATTCACGACAATAGTGATAGTATTTTTTAAAAATCAAAAAGTAACTCTTAGTAATCTAGCATTAGTATCTGACAGTTATCATTGTTAAGTTGACTACTTATCGAGGTACAGTGCACACAGCTTTCTAAAAAATTATGCAATTTTACAATTCGGTATGGAGTAAATCAAACTTGCACAGTATTCAGTGCATGAGATTTGTAAATCTGGAGAGGGTTGTAATAAAAAAGGGTTAGTGCTACAATTTAGTGTTAACGGTGATAACTATCAGGTATTATATAGAAATATAGATTACCTATAGACTACTTATAGAAATAAATTTATAGAATGTTTTCTTGCTACAACTTTTGATATTATCTCATATAATTCATTATAAAGAAATTTAATTCAATAAAAAGATCTGTTATTATAAATATATAAAATAAACAACAATGTGATATACATATACACACATGTACATACCTAGGGAACATTTTCTCAACATTTGCATTCAATATAACTACTTCCTCCTGAAGTTTTTCTTCCAAGTCAAATTTCATTTGTTCATATAACATAGAACTATGCTCTAAGACTGGCTTGATCTGTCTTAACCAATGTATTGTTGTATTGTATAATTCAATATGATGCCTACTCAGAGTAGTCATCTCGATTAACGAACTCATCATACGAATCGAAAGAATTATTTTGTTTTGTAGTTCCACTATTAATGTAGACTTTACTGTTAACATATATTGACCTATATAAATATGATTATTATTAGTAAATTTTTTTAATATTAAGCATAATATTGGTAAATATGGAGAAAAAGTCATACCTTGACGATTTGATTGCTACTTACATATGTTGTGGAGACAAGTATCCTAAGGAATTCCTCATAAAAATTAAGTAAGGGACGGCATTGGT
This sequence comes from Tetramorium bicarinatum, assembly GCA_928718305.1. Taxonomy (NCBI): domain Eukaryota; kingdom Metazoa; phylum Arthropoda; class Insecta; order Hymenoptera; family Formicidae; genus Tetramorium; species Tetramorium bicarinatum. The sequence continues at coordinate 2,576,616 of OV788323.1, forward strand.
TTAAAAAATATAACAAATCAAAGTTTGACCAAAGTTTCATGCTTCTATTTAGATAGTATAAAGTGGTAGAAACAGAAAGTATTGTAAAGCATTTTGTCCAGATGGCATTCGAAGAAGCTTAAGATTTATTGTAGACAGCCGTCTTCGATTGTATGGGCAAATCAAGAATAACACACGTTACTATTTTACGAATGTATTTATTAAAGGTGACAAAAGCTTATAAAAGGCTACAGCCAAGCGCAACGTGCCAAAATTCTCTTTTTCCCACACGGGAACTATACAACTTGTCCCTACCATGGTTCGGTTACGACTCGCGTGTATTACGCAATATCCTCGAGCTTGTGCGTAGTGCAACACGCAAGCACCAAGCTGGTGGCCCAACAGGGCCGCCGTATAAACTTACAACCAATCAAGTCACGGGAGAATGAGCGCCACCACAAACTAACGTGCACGAATTCAAATTATGTAAATAAAAATATCTCTTTCAGTATGTTATAGTAATCTATTTATGACCTTGCAAGTGGAAGAAGTTTTTGTAGTAAATATTTACATAAGATCATCCCTTCTGCAAATCAATGACCTTGATATATGTTATCACCTTCCTGAGTAACCTTTAAAAGGTTTTAGCCAGCGCTCATGTTTTATTAAAAAATTATTAACAAAAGAAGTTTAGAAAATATAGCAATTATTTTGAATAGTAAAAGGCATAAACGACTAATATTTATATGGACATAATATATGTATGAACAAAAATAATTCATTTAAAGTAGTGAATTGTTAATATCTAGAATAGTTTTTTATCATAAATACAAAATATTCTCTACTTTAATTACAAACACAAACAATTAAATAAAAATTATTTTTTGCTTTAACCAAAAACACAAACAGTTAAATAAAAAATATTCTCTGCTTTAATGCAAAACACAAATATTAAAGTAATACATTCAATTGCACGGTAAAAAAATTACTGACATCACATTTAAATCTTTCACCTTCTTACATTCATGAGTCTACTATATACTAAAATTAAATACATACAGATTAGCAAAGATCTCTACGCAAGATGAGAGAATGTAACAGGCACTCAAATCTTTGCCTTCCTTCATTGATGAGTCTACAGTACATTAAAATTTTTGTAAAAATTAGCCAAGATTATTATCCATATCACAACTGATAAAAATTTGCCTACACAATTAGAAATTAAAGCCAAAAAAAAATATTTAGATAGGCAAGAAATTTGAGTCTGTTATATTCTCTCACCTTGCATAGAATAGTAGATCTTTGCTAATCTTTACGTATTTAATTTTAGTACATAGTAGACTCATGAAAGATTTGATCGTGGAGCTGTAATTCGGAATAATTACTGGCAGAGCGCTTCTTCTGTCCACGCATTCAATTTGCTACATTTAAATAAATCTGCTAAAAATATCTTTTATGAAATATATACAGTGTCTAAAAATTACATATAATTCATGAAAATTCATTTTTTTGTAACTTCTTAATAATGTGCTGTGAGTGCATTCAAGCCCTTTAAGTCGATGGGACTGGATCGGGTCCTTCTGGTTCTTTTGCAGGAGAGGTTGGAGCAGATTGTTGGGCCATTCATGCGGACGCTTAAGACTTGTCTGATGCTGGGATACATGCCTAGTGCATGGAGACAGATGAAGATGGTGTTTATCTCGAAAGCGAGTAGAACGAGCTATATCTCTGCCAGAAACTGATCAGCTTGACGTCATTTCTTCTGAAAACGTTGGAAATGGCTGGTTGATGTTTATGTACGTGACATCGTTTTATTGTGACATTCGCTGTACTGGAATCAGCACGCGTATCAGGCTGGCTATTTCTCTGAAACCGCCCTCCATATTGTGATATCGTTTATTGAAGTTTATTGAAGCAGTTGGAGAGGAAAGGGTTTGTGGTGGACACCTTCCTGAATATAGAGAATACTTTTAATGATACCTCACATGAGGTGATCTGTATGAAGGCTATTCGGCAGGACATACAAGAGAGGATCGTACAATGAATCAGGAATATACTTAGCCGATGGGTCACGGCTTCGTTGGAAACAGCGAGTGTCAGTGGATGGAGGTGGAGAGAGGTTGTCTGCAGGGAGGAGTGCTCTCTCTGCTGCTGTGGTACCTGATGGCCAATGAATTACTTAGAGCATTAGACGATAGGGGGTTTAAGGCGCAGGAATATGCTGACAATTTGGCAATCTTAGTGTGAGGACTCTATCTGGAGATACTCTTAGAGCTAATGCAGGGGGCTCTAGAGGTGGTCGAGAAGTAATGCCATGGGACCGGTTTATTGGTAAAGGCTGATTTATAGAAGCCGTAAACCGTTAACTTATAGCGAAACTATGAAATTTTGACTAATCGCGTTACTCAATTCTGTTGTGCGTAACCACGCATTGGTCGTAATTTTATAGTTTTGGTATAAATTAACAATTTATGATCTCTATAAATCAATCTTAAACTCGCTTAAAACTGGGCTCGTAGTGTTTACCCGCAAATATAAAATAACCCCTGTAGAAGAACCACCAAGTAGAACAAACTAGTCACGAAAACATCAAAAGGACATCATTATTTGTACATCACCGTGATCGTACATCAAAATGACCCACTGGTAGCATCTATTCATGACATCATCAGGATATCATAATGATGCAAAAATGACCTTATTTTATAAAGCAGTTTTAAAAAATATTAGAAATATAGAGCAATAATAAGTGAAAATTAAATGAGTAAAAGACAACGTCTAGATACCCAGTAAACACAATTATATAACGGTTATATAACTACAATGTAACCAGATGTAACAAGTAATATCACAAATATATTATCAGTAACATACCAGTTTATTATAATTTCCCATTCATGAATATTACATATAATATTACATTGTTACATTATAGTTACATACGTAAAAGTCGGTCCTGTTGCATTGCTAGAAGGTAGATGATAAGTGCATATGTATGTTTGAAAATATTGTTTTGGAATAAGATATTTTTACACATCTTATTCTCAAGTTCCAAATCTAACGTCGTTGGGACACTTTTAAAAATTAATTCACTTTATCAAGAACTACACTTTACTTATACATATATATTTCCAAATAATTTTACTTACGAGAAAGCTTATGATTTTATGTAACGTCCAGCTACGTCGACGAAACTTACGCGAGTATGTTATGTTACTGTTATATAACATACGAATAACAAGTGTTATATTACTTGTTACTTCCATGTTATACTGCTGCAACAAATGATGTTTACTGGATAAGTAGAACAAAAAGTTATATGAATAAATCAAAACAGTATCAAAATACATAGTCATTTAGACTTTTATATGACCTTTGAAATGAAATTTTGTTTGTGATGAGTTTGAATCTTGGCGCTGCGTTTAGGTGGCTGTTGTGTTGCTGGCATCACGCTGTTGAATGAAAGTTGCCTGCCCTGGCCGCTACGTAAAAATGTGAGAACAACGTATGTGCTTGTGTGAGAAGCCATTGAGATAGAATAAAAGGCTCTCGTTAATATAAAGTTTTGTTTTATTCGCCAAACCCAACTCTGAGAACCGGCTTAAATAACAGGTTATGGGCCCAGGTTTCTGAGAGGACTGGCTGAAAACATTACTGCTGATTACAATAAGTGCTGATTGCGGAAAGTAGACGCAGTCATGGCGGAAAAGAAGTATAAGATCCTTCTCTTTGATGGCACCAACTTCAATAATTGGAAGTTTCGGATGAAAACTCTACTCGATGAACTGAATCTGATTGAGCACACGGAATTATCAATGCAGGATAAAACAACAGATCAACGCGTTTAAAGAATCTACAGTCGAGAAGACGAAGAAGATCGATGTGTATAAAAAGGCGGATAAGAAATGCAAATCACAGATCGTGTAAAGAATTGCGGACAGCCACTTGGAATGCGTGAAGGATAAAGATACAGTATTTGAGATCTGGAAGATGCTTCAAGATACTTTTTAACAGAAAGGTATAGCAAGTCAATTACTAATTCAAAAAGCGCTATTGTCTATGAGGTTTAATCCGTCGAAAGATACTATGGATGCGCATTTCTTAAAGTTCGATAGTCTAATACGAGATCTCCGTTCGACGAGAACAATGCTCGAAGAGATAGACCTAGCCTACCATCTATTACTAACAATGCCAAGTGAGTATGATACTGTTGTAACCGCGATAGAAACTGTCCATGCTGATAATGTAACTCTGAGTTTTGTGTAAAATCGATTGCGCGACGAAAAACTAAAAAAAACAAAGCAAGAAACGGCCGAAAAGTGAACCGCAATCATCTATGGCATTTACGGCCGGTCACGGGAAATCTAATAAAAACGCGTATAATAATACAAATAAAAGTAAGCTTAGGTGTCACAACTGCGGACAAACTGGTCATTTCCGGAATGAGTGTACACAGAAAGCAGGAGTACACTCGAAAGGGAAACCGAAAACACGCCAAGCAAATATTGCTGCTGACGTTGCAATGGAAAAGGGAGAAGACGACGAGGTTAAGTATTGCTTTGCAACTTATGATACTACAAGTAATGAATCTGTTTGGTGCTTAGATTCAGGAGCATCGGAACACTTAGTAAGTGAAAAGAGTTACCTCAGGAACGTCGAGAAGTTACAGACACCTATAAAGATAAAGATTGCAAAGTCTGGTGTAATCCTGATTGCCGAAAAGGCGACGTTTATATAAAATCTGTCATCAAGAACCGCATTGTTAATATTGTTATCAAAGGGGTCTTGTATGTGCCAGGACTAGAATTGAATCTATTATCAGTATGAAAACTGAAAATCAATGATTTTACAGTTGTTTTTAAAAATGGCAAAGGCACGATTTTTAAAGGAAACGAAATTGTAGCTATCGCAAATAGAAAAAACAAACTTTAGAGACTGAATTTTTTGCCTTCCCCTGTCTTTGCGGCTATGTGCGAGATCGAGAAAATACAGAAAAGTGGCATGCAAGGCTCGGACATATAAGCAGAACAGGACTTCAGAAGCTCAAGAATATTGTAGATGCCATCAAGGGAAATGTTGTAGAGGGAGCAACACAAATTTGTTCGACATGTCTTGAAAGGAAATAGACCAGACTACCATATAATCAAGAAAAAAAACGGGCTACGAGATCATTGCAGTTAATCCACAGTGATTTGTTTGGACCAGTAAATCCGACTTCATACGATGAAAAGTGTTACATTCTTACATTCATTGATGACTACACTCATTTTGCAGTTGCATATGTTCTTGCAGCTAAGTCTGAAGTTTTTCGATATTTTCAGATGTATCAGGCGATGACAGAGGCACATTTTAATGGAAAAATTAGTCGCTTTAGGTGCGATAATGACCGAGAATACATTTCTCGCGAAATCAAGGACCATTTTGAGAAGTGTGGTATTCAATTTAAATTCAATTTAAATTGATTTTCAATTGATTAAATTGGTATTCAATTTAAATTCAATTTAAATTTACAATTAGACATACCCCCCCAACTGAATGAAATTGCAGAATGGTTAAACCGTACAATGCAGAGAAAGCACGTTGCATGCTGCATGGTTCACAAGTACAAAAACACTTCTGGACAGAGGCAGTAATGATGACGGCGGTGTATTTGATTAATCGAAGTCCCACGGAAGCTCTTAAAAACAAAATTCCTGCTGAACTTTGGTATGGAGATCATCCCAATCTCAAAAAAATTAAAACCTTTTGGATGTGCAGCGTATCTACATATACCTAAAGCCTTAGTTGGGGGAAAGTTTGATACGAGAACCAAAAGATGTGTAATGATGGGCTATTGTGCAAACGGATATCGTTTATGGTCACTCGAAGATAAGAAGATTCTCTATGGAAGAGATGTAATTTTTGATAAAAATAAATTTCTTTTCTATAAATCTAACGCATTGGAAGCAGATTGGTCTAGTAACGATTAAGATTCTACAAATAATGAAAGTGAAGAAGAGATTAGTGTCCCAGAAGTTGAAGATAAAGAAGATTGGTTGGACGTAGAGAGAGAAATACATAACTCTTCTCTTGAAGAGACATCTACTGAAACCAAAACCTTGCGAAGAAGCACTCGACAGAGGAAGAAACCTAGTTACCTTCAAGATTATAGTGTTTTGGCTCTGAACGCAGAAACTTTTGTAGAAGTCTATCCAATTTCTATGATGATATTTCAGATAGAGAAGATCAAAATGAATAGTATCAAGCAGTAGAAGATAAAATGAATGCGTTAGAGAAGAACAGTACATGAACACTGACGAAGTTTCCTCCAGGAAAACGCGCTATAGATAGTAAATGAGTCTTCAAAATAAAACGAATCTGGAAATGTGGAAAGATACAAAGCACTTGTGATTAAGGGATGTTCACAACGAAAGGGCTTCGACTATGATGAAGTTTATGCACCGGCGAGAATTACTATTGTCAGGACTCTTTTAGCACTCATCAATACTGAAGATCTTCACTCAACTCAAATGGATGTAAAGAATGCCTTCCTTCATGGGCAACTGAAGGAAGAGATCTACTATGAAGCAACCACAAGGTCTACGAGGAAATCCCGAGCTTGTCTGTAAGCTGAATAAAACTCTTTACGGCAAGCTCCGCGTGCCTGGAATGCACGTTTTGACGAGTTTATCAAGAGACTTGGATTTGAACGCTCGGAGTACCACAAGTGTCTTTACATGAGCATGAAGAAAAAACGTAAAAACACTTCTACTCTTGTATGTGGATGACATTATTATAACGAGTAATAGTAAAAAGGAGCTTGAAGTTGTAAAGTTATCACTTGCAAGAGAATTTTGCATGACTAATCTCGGAGATATTTCTTACTTTCTGGAATTAAGATTTCTAGGACAAAGGATGGAATGATACTTTCACAAACAGCTTATCTTCATAATCTTCTTAAGAGATTTAACATGGAAGATTGTAAAGAAGCGGCGACACCAATGGAGATCAAATTAAATCCAGAATCCGGTAAATCTATTGTGGAAATAAAACCGTATCGCAAACTCATAGGCTGTTTAATGTATGTGATGCTTAACACAAGGCCGGATCTAAGTGCGTCCGTAAACTATTACAGTCGTTTTCAAAGTAATGCTACAGAAGAACAATGGAACGGACTTAAACGCATCCTACGTTACATTAAGGGTACAATCAATTTCGGTCTGTTTTATCGGAGAGCTAAAACTTTTGCATTAGTTGGATATGCAGATTCAGACTAGGGTGGTGATCGAGATCGAAAATCTACCTCTGGTTTTATGTTCGAGATATTTGGAGCAACGGTTTGCTGGATTACCAGAAAGCAAACAACAGTAGCCTTATCGTTAACGGAAGCAGAACTTATCTCTTTAGCGACTACAGTAACAGAATTGATATGGCTGAAAAATCTTCTCAAGGACTTTGCTGTTGAATGTGAAGAACCAATCATTATCTTTGAAGATAATCAATCTTGCATACGTCTGTTAGAAAAATGGGACCATGGTCGCTTGAAGCATGTAGACATAAAATATAATTTTATAAAAGATTTAGTAAGCAAACATATAATAAGGGTTGATTACGTACCTTCAAATTTTCAAAAGGCAGATATTTTAACTAAAGGACTAAATAGAGATAGATTTGTCAAACTACGAAAATACATAGGTTTAAGAGATACAGGTATAAGAGTGGAATATTTTTTAAAATTTCTTTTTTTTTCTTTTTCTCATACTATAAAATTGAGAGAAAGTGAAATAAAATGGCAATTTTATTTGTGATGAGTTTGAATCTTGACGCTGCGTTTGAGTGGCTGTTGTGTTGCTGACGTTACACTGCTGAATGAAGATTGCTTGCCCTGGCCGCTACGTAAAATGTGAGAACAACGTATATGCTTGTGTTAGAAGCCGTTGGGATAGAATAAAAGGCTCTCGTTAATATAAAGTTTTGTTTTATTTGCCAAATCCAAATCTGAGAACCGGCTTAAATAATAACCTTTTATTCTATTTTTACTACTGGAATATATATGCCCCAAATATTCAATGAGAATAATAAAAATCATAATTGATAATGTAATTTGTAATAATATATCAATTGTTACACATATTAGGAGTCGTAAAACAACATGTCACAAGTCAGTCATTTTGAACTGATTCTTGACGCCGATCATATTGTGACATTAAATTTATCATTGTAATGTCATCTTGATGTCTTCGTGACTAGTTTGTTCTACTTGAGCAATCCTGGAAGGAACAAGATTAGCACCGGTGGAGTCAATTAAATATCTAGGGATTATCCTGGATAGAAAATTGGCATGGAAAGAGCATCTTGAGAATCGCTGCAAGAGAAACTGCACGTACTTTTGGACATGTAGAACTTTTGGAAGGACATAGGGTCTGAAACCGGGCATGGTTTATTGGATCTACACGACGATACTTCGTTCCAATCTGTTGTATGCCTCTATGGTATGGTGGTCCAGGGTGCAGAAGGAGACTACCAAAATGCGCTGGAGCATGTCAGGGCTCTTATTTTAAGAAGGGTCTTGGACGCTATACGCACGACATCAGTAGCGGCAATAGAGATGCTGCTAGGTATTGAACCGCTTCATCAGATAGTAGCCGCGGCTGCAGCCTACCGCCTGAGATGCAAATTAAAATGGTAGACGGGTGCAAAGCACACAAAACTTCCAGATACGGTCCTGTCTGATTCCGTCTTTATGATGGATCAGGACAGGATACCGGTTATCCGTGCCTTTAAAAGGAAATTCAAAGTTGGAATTCCTCGGCGCGAGGATTGAAAGGGAACCAGGGGGTCGGTATCTCGGGATGGGGACATCTGGTTCACGGATAATTCCAGAACAAGTGTGGGCTCTAGGACAGGTCTATATGACCAGCAAGAGGGGACCAAAGAGGTGATCCCAATTGGTGAATGTGCTACAGTGTACCAAGCGGAAATTGCAGCCATCATGGGATGTGCCCAGACCATACTAGACTCTGAGAAAGTGGGCCAGTGTATTATATTTTTTAATAATCTGAATAAAGTACAGGACAGTAACGAGTAATTGAGGGTGCTTTAAATAAAAATATATTTATATAATCTACTATAATACAACGATGAGCCAATATATGTTTCGGACTTCACGCAATCTTCTATAATAAATTAAAAGAAATAAAATTAAAAGAAATAAAACGCAATAAAAGTTAAAGAATAAAACGCAAAAGAGTATAATATATACATGATAAATTTAACAGCGCAAACGTATCAAGTCCATCAAAATAAAATTCCTGATGCCGTGTGGTCAATGTGTAAAAATAAAGACTCCGAGTATCATGGTTTGTCGATGGTTATACTATAATATGATGCTAAATATTGTAGATAATAAGAAAGAAGGTGTTCAGATTTATGTGCCTCTTGACTTGTTAGAAGTGACTAGACCAGAGACATATAATTACTACATATATATATGTGTGTGTGTGTGTGTGTGTGTGTATATATAATATATAATATTAAATGTATATTATTTTTTAAAAAATATTATATTGTTAGCGTCGTCTACTCTAGTCACTTCTAACAAGTGACTAGAGTAGAGTCACATAATTCTGAACGCCTTCTTTCTTATTATCTATAACATTTAGCATCATATTATAGTATAACCATCGGTAAACCATGATACTCGGAGTCTTTATTTTTACACATTGACCACACGGCATCAGGAATTTTATTTTGATGGACTTGATACGTTTGCGCTGTTAAATTTATCATGTATATATTATACTCTTTTGCGTTTTATTTCTTTTAATTTATTATATAGATTATTTATTATTATAGAAGATTGCGTGTAATCCGAAACGTATATTGGCTCATCGTTGTATTATAGTAGATTATATAAATATATTTTTATTTAAAGCACCCTCAATTACTCGTTACTGTCCTGTACTTTATTCAGATTATTAAAAAATATTAAAATATATATATAAAAAAAATTAATACTGTCAGGTTTTGAACCTGATTGGGCCTCCGTCATTATTACTACTCTCGCGCTTTCTTACTACGCTATACGGCACTGGTCGATAGCGGGCCTTTCTTCATGCTACATAATCAATATTACCGACTGTTATAAAAAAAAACTTTTTTTACAAGGCGCATTGGACGAAAAGTTCGAACTCGGAACAACTTTTTTTTAATGTACATTCACCATACCAAAGCGCATCAAAATCGGCGGGGGCATCACCGCGACTTCCTCTTGTAAGCTATTATCACTCGTCGTTGCTACTTCATTTTCAAAATAGTTGTCTGTCAAGTCACAACTTTCTTCTTCAAAATGTTTACCCTTTGTCAGCATTCTTCGATTTCTCACAATTGTATTTCCTTGTTCTGTTTTTATTTTATAAGACCGAGGATTATCTGAAGACCCTATTATTTTATCATTTTGATGTGGTAACTGTTTGTCTTCACTGTGTATTTTTACCGCTTGTCCTTTATCCAATTTTTTTAACTCTTTCATAATACTGTTCTCTATCATAATACTGTTTTTGTTTTACCTGTCGTTTTCTTAATTCTTCCCTAAACCTATTCCTACCTCTTTCTTTTCCATTACAATCTGGTATTAAGTTTCTTATCCTACGACCATACAATATTTCCGCTGGAGTGGTATATCATCAATTATTATCATCAATCGGCATATTCCTAAGTTGCATCAACGCTAACTCCTTATCTTTTCTTTCTTCGATTACTTTCTTTAAAACTCTTTTTAACGTCTGTATGTGTCTCTCCGCTACACCATTCGATTGATGATGCTTTGATGTAGTTATGACATGCTTGAAACCTCAATCGTTTGCGAATTTTTTGAATTTATAACTGGTATATTGTGTACCCGAGTCTGAATATAACACTTTCGGTATTCCATGTCTTGCAAATATTTTCTTTATTGATTCGATAGTTGTTTCAGTTGTCATATCATTTAGTTTATCAATTTCTACAAACTTTCTGTATGTATCTACCACTATAATATACCGGTTTCCTAATAAGAAAAATACATCTGTTGCTAATATTTCCCACATCTCTTTCGGTATCTCTTTCATTATCATGGGTTCTTTAGTATTCGCTTTTTGATACCCTCTATAAATGTCACAATTTTCTATCAGATCATCTATTTGTTTCGACATACTAGGCCAAACAACGATTTTCTCGCTAACGCTTTACATTTTTCCTTACCAAGATGTGCATAGTGTATTTTTTTTAACATTAATGATCTACACTCGCATGGAATTACAATACACATATTTTTAAACACTAATCCTTTCTCACTTAGTTCTTCTTTATCTGAGTAATATTGCTTTGCTATTTCATTCAGCTCCGATTTATTTTCAAAGTCAGAATGACCATTTTATCTTCAGCCTCAATAACTTGGTAAAAAAAATCGCACAGCGATCAGCAACTACTCAAATTAACGGGAAAAATCCTGCTATAAGACACAAATAACAAAAATTCTCTACGATTTTTTGCACGCCAGATGTAACGCAGCAAAATCGTGTTAAAAATTTTTATTTTGACGGATAAGCTTCATCATTCTGCCATGTTGTAAAGGAAAGAGAAGAAATTAAAATCTGCAAAAGAAATTTGAAAGAAGAAGTTTCAAGCTTCACAATGCTTTTTTGGATTTTGTCTCTGCGATGATTCTTCGCTGAGTTACAGCGATTTGAAAATAGCCCAAATTCTTAGCATGCAGAAAGTGTTCCCTATATTTTTTTTAGTAGTGTATTTTTTAGGGTGTGGAGAAGTGCAGGGGAAAGGCAGATGAAAAGGATGGCAGAGCCCTTCTCCCACCTACACATAAAAGTGCTAAATAAACTTTTTCAGTCATAAATAACATAAATAACATAAATAATTATTATAATACAGTTTTTATTTTTCAATTTTAATTTGTTATATCTCCTAAACCAATGACGTTCCTCACTTAATTCTTACAGAGAATTCCTTAGGATACCTCCCTCTAAAACATATATAAGTAGGGATTAAATTTGCGAGATATGACCTTTTTCCATATTTATACCATAATATTGTTATAAATTTCATCTTTTATATCTTTAAAATCAAGTACATATTTTATAAACTTCATATATTGCTTATTAAGAAAAAAATTATAAAAAATTTGAGAATGCTTAGAAAAATATATTAAATATATTAACTATTTAGGATGTCCGTTTGATACACGTACACATAGAGAGAACAAAACATTTTGTCAGAGCGTTTCAGGGCAATAGTAAAGGTGTGGTGAAGGTGAATAGAAAATAAGAAAACTTGAAAGAAAGTATGGGGAATTATAAAAAAGGACGCCTTTGAAGGATTTAGAAAAGTGTGTGTAAAGAAAACATATCATTTAAATTAATTAATTTAAATTAAATTATGGAAACTCACAAGTGTTGAGAGTTTTAGCGTTATTATCAATAATTCTAAAGTTCTTGATAGATATAAAATAAAGAGTTCTGGCCATTAATCCTTTCAGGACGGGAAACATCTTTTGATGGTCGACAGTCTCCATGCATGTATTTCAGAAACTATCAATCCGATATATTTATAAAAATTGGTATGTAACGGTTTCTTGCGGTGCTCTTTCCAAATTTGAAATAAAAAATGTAAAATTCAAAATGGCGGATCAAATATAGCAATTTTCAAGACGCGTAATTATGTAAATCCGGCTCAATTTCCATGGAATTTTATAATCTCTAAATGTGAATTAATGAAAATCTTGACTGATTTCCAGTTGCGCTCTTCTTGGAGCTCACTAGTACTATAAAAACTTTAGTCAGCAGCAGATTATTTTTTCCGCCATCTTGGGTCACAGAATTTTAAAAATCTATGGTCAGATTCAAATTCAGCGACCCCAAAAACCTCTAGTATACAGGGTGAATTTTAATGGTTGGAACAGCTTTTTACCATGAGAGCTGGGTTACCGATCAAGAGGCACGGTAGTGTCTCGCGCGCCAAGTTACGCGCAGCGGGGCGCCGGGACACGGCCGTGCCTCTATTACGCGAGACGTCGTATTGAGAAATCCTTCGATTACCGGATCTCTCATTAACGACTGAACCAATCGAGTTCTAAGTAGGCTTAATCGAAAGCTTAGGATCAAATAATATAAAAAAAGTGTTTTTATTTTTATTTTACGTAAACTACGAGCGGAGATATCGCGATGTAAAGTTTAAAAAAGTCTAAAATGGGAAATTTTCATTTAAGAAACGTCGTCGTCTCCTCCTCCTCCGCCCCGGCTAGTGGTGGAGAAATGTCCAGATTCGCTTTTTTAACGTAAGAGTGCCACTGTTACGTAGTGTTTGCACTGACTGAGCTGCACTGCTGAACTAGTGCAACTCAGTGCAGTTATAAAGAGAACTGATCCATAACCGTCAATGTGTCATCCAACGGCTTCGGCGGCACCGGAGCATGCGTAGGGACCGTGCCAGGCAACTCCCGTCAACTGGGGTGTCCAGGTCGCGAAGATTGCGACGTGGAAATCCGCCACGAGAACTAATGGATTCGGTGGCACGCGTAGAGATCGTGCCAGGCAACTCCCGTCTTACTGTAGCACGGAACAGAATCAGAATTGTGCACATACGCGTTACCCTTCAGCCCAAACGTGTACATTGGCTACGTAATTCATGTACACGTTTCTGTGATATTACTATTTTTGTTGCCAATTATCAAATTCATGAATTCATACTTTTTAAATAGAATTATTATTTATAATATTAACAAATCCCATTTTGACGTGAAAAGTAAACATAGCGAAATGTTTTTTAAATAATATTTTGTAAATAATCGAAATAATCAACGTCGAGATCCTTTCAAATCGCACGAAAAATCTACGCTTCAAAAAAGATATAATAATTACTACAAAATGTGTGAAATCCTAACAAAATTACCTTTTCAAAAAAAAGTTCAAAAATGCGCCAAGTATACGCGCTCAAAAAACGCCTAAAAAATTACGCCTCAAAAAAGAATCCTTCTACAAAACTATGTCTAAAAAAAGAACTCTTGTATTAATTACCTTTGTACAAAAAAGGTTTTTCCTACAAAAAATGTGATATCAAGGAAGTGCGCCAACTATAAAAATGGATAGTTCATAATACTCTTTGGTTACCGTTTATAGTCTGTAAGAAATAAAGGAGATAATATGAAGTAAACAAATAAGTATTTTTATACAAATAATTATTTTAATACAAATAAATATTTTAATATAAAAATATTTAAATACTATACACAAATCTTTTATAAATAAATATTTGATCGCACGCACGCACGCACGCAATGAGAGAGAAAGAGAAAGTTAGGCAATTAAGATATTTATACGGTATAAAAGATAATAATTTTAACACATAATTATTTGAATACAAATAAATTTTTTTTTTAAATACTTGGTGTCGCCAAACCGAATGTATGTCTTAATTGTTTTAACATGTTAACAATCATTTCTTACTAAATTACATACTAACGCATAAAGTATGTCTTCAAGCTCGTGCTGCCCCCTGCGCCGAGCTTGTCAAATCGCCTTCCCCATAATTATCTCCCTTAGCAACCTTCGTTCCGAAAGAGTTAAAGCAAAAAAAGGCCTTATTGTAAATTGAGATGGCAGACTCACGCAGCAAACATAGTTTTGTGAAAGAGCCTAGATGGGTAAGCATGTGAAATCTCGCCCCGTACCTATTAAGCTCTAATTAATGTTATAAGTTTGCATCTATGTGGTATGAAACTCTACCGAACCTCGAATTTTATTTTTGTGGGAGATATAGAGGGGGAAAGAAAAATTTAAAAAATTTTTTTTCTCAAAAATGACTGACAAGGAGATGGCACGAAGTGTAAAATGAGAATATGAATCGAGACATAGCTCATTTGAAAGAGAGTGTCGAGTACATAATCATGATAAAGAGATTAGAGTGAATGGGTCCTAGTTGCAGAAATTTGCATTTAAAGTTGAGCATTGGCTGGCTTTAAATACCAAAAACATAACCTCTAACAGCATGAAGCGTGGCTGAAGAGACTAAGCGCTGGCGTATACTTTTTGTTCGCAGCTGATTCGAGTTTGAGTCAGTTTGCAGTAAATTTTTTTTTAATTACACTACTCAAAAAAATATAGGGAACACTTTTTGCATGCTAAGAATTTGGGCTATTTTCAAATCGCTGTAACTCGGCGATGAATCATCGCAGAGACAAAATCTAAAAAGCATTTTGAAGCTTGAAACTTCTTCTCTCAAATTATTTTTGCAAATTTTAATTATCTTTTTTCTTTACAAAATGGCAGAATGATGAAGCTTGGTCCGTCAAAATAAAAATTTTTAACACGATTTGCTGCGTTACATCTGGCGTGCAAAAAATCGTACAGAAATTCTATTATCTGCGACTTACAGCAGGATCTTTTCCTGTTAATTTGAGTGTTTGCTGATCGCGGTGCGATTTTTTTTGATCAAGTTATTGAGTTTTGAAAATGAAATGGTCATTTTGACTTTGATCGTTGATCTAATCTAAATTGTTGAAAACTAAGAGAATCGATCTACTTTACCATAGTATATAATAAAGAATGTCTCAAGAAATTAAATATCCATTTTTTAAGCTTGAAGTTTTAATTTGAACGCAATATTGGTAGTTTTTTTAGTTTTTAGCAACATAGACAATTTCAATGGAATAAAAATGTTTTAGCTAATAAATGTTACTGTTTTTATTCTAGTATACTTGAACTGCAAAACTCTGCTTTAGTGATTTGATTGGATCTTTTTTCATGACAATATATTGAATTAAAGAAGAAACGTAAAATATGTGATTTTTTTCATGACATTTGATTAATTTTTTGTCAGAAAAAGTAAGACGAAGAAGAAAACAATAACAGCGTTTGAAAGAGCTGACTTTCAGCTTTTTAATGGTTTTTCGCGGAGTACGTTGATCTATTCACGAGTAATAAGTGATCAAAGTCAAAATGATCTTCATTTCTTCTTCAAACTTGGCTAACTCGGTCAAAAAAAATCGCACAGCGATCAACAACCACTCGAACTAAAGGTAGGAGATCCCGCTATAAGACACAGGGAACAGGAATTCCCTACGATTTTTTGCACATCAGTTATAATGCAGCAAAATCGTGTTAAAAATTTTTATTTTGATGGACTGAGCTTCATCATTCTGCCGTTTTGTGAAGAAAGAAGATAATTAGAATTCGCAAAGAAAATTTGAAAAAAGAAGTTTCAAGCTTTAAAACATTTTTTTTATTTTGTACCTACAATAATTTTTCGCCGAGATACAGCAAACAGCCCATTTTTTTAGCATGTGAAAAGCGTTCTCTATTTTTTTTAACAGTATATTTTGTTACAATTTTAATAAATTTGTATGTTAATTAATTTTTGGAATAAATACTAATAGTTAAGCAATATTTTATATATAAGAAATATAATTTTATATATAGATATATAATAAAAAAAATAAGAATTTAAGTAGGTTTTTAAGAAAAATGGGATCATGGGACAATAAATAAACAAAAAATATTATACGTTATATATTGTACAATTATTTTTCTTTTCTCCTTCATATCTCCCATAAAAATGAAATTTCGAGATTCGGTAGAGTTTCATAACACATAGATGCAAACTTATAACAATAATTAGAGCTTAATACGTGCGGAGACAGATTTCACATGCTTATCCGTCTAGGCTCTTTTCCGACAGATTCTTTTTAGATTTAAAAAGATTTATAGCAGTTCAAGAGCTCGTGAAATAAAATTGCAAGAGTTTTGGAAAGGCTGATATTTTAATATTTGATTATATTTACGATAAAACTCGGTTAACTCGGAGCAACAGCTCGAGGTAGTGCAAGAAAAACCAAGACTCCTGAAGCATTGGAAGTTGGAGCATCCCTTCATCCTTCCCTGATTGTCGGGACGACAATCTTGAAGAAAGGGGGGAGCAGTGTTATACCCGATAGATCCGGTTAGCTGCCTGACCGGATCGATATATTGATTTTTCTGAAGAAGCGACATTCGGCGCGTGGCAATGAGGAAAACAATCCGGAGATCGTCAGATTTTGACAGGACTCGGTCCTTGTCGTATGTGTTCGCGCGCGTATCTTACTGCTGATCTTCGTACGCTCTGTTGTATTACACTGTTCCATTAATAAAGTTCCCGTGTTGTGAAATCTTGTGTGAGTGTTCCTTTCTTGCCGGAAGCGAGCGTAAAAATATATTTATTAAAGCGTGATCTACATATAATATATGGAGTAAGCGTAGAGTAAAAAGTAAGAGTAGGAAATAAAATAAATATATAAATAAATAAATAAATTTATTTCGCTTACGCCGAAAGTAGTTCTTACGCCTGCTTAAACCTATTCTTACTTCTTACTTTACGCTTACTCCATGTGTTGTGTAGACTACGCTTTATATCTCTATTTAGAGGTTAGAAACAGATTTCAAGTAAAAGTTTAAAATAATATTAAAACAAGTAATTTTTGTTCAACTTATGTAAAAATGATCTTTACAACAGTAATAACATGATCTTGTTGGTTTATCTGCACGATGAGCTACTTCAAATCATAATTTTCTTCTCTTTTCGTCCGCTGGTACTTGAACAAAAACCTTATGCGGAGCATTTATCTGCGCATTTTGACACATACGAAACACCAACGGTATTTTTTTTAGAACTCATACTACAAACTTTTTTAAAGTTATGTAATATTAAAAGCAGCTAATAAATAATATTTTCACTACTCAACTTGTATTTACTCTCAATCATACATTAGATGACGTCACATGCAAAATCGTCTGCTGTGGAGCGTTGTTGATGGGGTTCAAAAATTACAATCTTTAATAATTTTTTTTCTCGACAATTTTAGCGTTAAAAAATTCAGGAAAAAAAATTTACTATAAAAATGACTATAAACTTTCTTATGGTAATATTTTTAAAAAATCGTATTCTTCCTTATTTACGTTATGGAGTTTACGCTCCAGTACTGCAAATCCTATGGCTCCCTTTCTGTCTTTAAAATAGCTTTCCAGAGTAATATTCGCTTTCTTTATACTCGGTTTCTTTAGCATCTTAACTTTTACCCGGTACTGTGGAATCTATCAGACCCCAACTGAATTCAACTTTAATTAACTATCGAAAGTTCACGAAAATCATACTTGGCGCGACATTTAATATTAGTTTGAGGTATCTTCTTCCACTTTCACCCCGAAGCACCATTCGCCAAGCAACAGTGTGGTACTGGTATTTGAGAAAAGTAGACGTTTCAAGCCTTCACGTCCGGGGGAGGGAGAGCCCAGTGTACCGTTTGTGATTATTTGGGATATTTAAAAAAATTTTTTTGTGATTTTTTTTGTCTATTATCTTTAATTCAAGGTAAATGTATCATAAAAAGTGCTCTGAATTTTTTATGAAGTATTTAGATGATTTTCCTGTGTCATCGGAATGTTTTATAATTTCCGAAATCATGTTCAACAAAATCTCTTCAAAGCGGATTATGTGGAGGGTTTTAGCGGCGATGTCTCAGATGAAGAGACTGAACAGCTCTTGAAAATAAATCATTGTATTTCGTGAAAATCGTTTGTTACTTTTTCCCTAAAATTCATCACTTTGATCATCAGAATTAATAACTTTTTTGGAATGCGCACTAATCGACTGATATTTTTCTTGAAGAATCATATCTTGATAGTTACAGGTTAAATTTTTAGTTGATTAATAGCTTAACGAGTTGATTAATAGCTTAACATATTGAAAATTGTATGAGTTATGATTTTTTTAGTGAGTAAGTGATCTTTCTGCACTTTTTTCTTTCGGGGATTTTTTCACAAACTCAAAATCAAATTTTAATTAAAAAACATATTTCGTCTCAAAGTAAGATGTTTGAAAGGTAATCTATAATTTTTTCAAGACATTGATGTCAATATCTTTTTTGCAAGTATTTGTGTCGTTGGGATCTCCACAGACTCCAGTGTACCGGTTATGGAATTCCATTGAAGTGTACCGGGTAAGGGTTCAGTTCTCTAAAAATTCTCATTAGTAATACATTACAGTCTGCCCCTGTATCTAAATTAAATTCTACATTTGAATTCCCAATTTGTAATGATTGCTTCCAGCATTTAGATCTTATTTCGTTTTGTAACGCATCCACATAAAAATTACTGACTTGAAATGATTGGACTTCATTAACATTTTGTGTTTCATTAGACGCTTTACAACTATTCGCAAAGTGGTCAAACTTTTCGCATTTGTTACATGTTTTCCTGGGCACTTATTTTTCTCATGCCTGTATTCGCACTTTTTACAGTCATATGTTATATTCTTCTGTTGTGATTTATATCCTCCATTTTTGTCCATTTTCTTTTTAAGCGCATCCACGTTGATCGAATCTGCTACTTCCTAGTTTTAGGGTTCGTTGTTGCTGCTTAATTCTGCTGCTCTGCAATTCTCCGTCGCTTTCTTCAAAGTTAACTTTGAGTCTCTTAGTAAACGCTGTTGTAGTGTCTCATCATTAATCGCTATGATAATTTTGTCTCTTAATAGAGACTCTTCTTGTTCACCAAAATCACAGTTTTTTACCATCTTTTTCAGATGATTTAAGAAATTATCAAAGGCCTTATCCGGTCGTTTTTCACGTATTGCTCGATGCTTTCTGCGTCACATTTAATTGTTTCGCGAGTTCTTGTTGAGTCTGAGTATCGTCTTCATCCAATAAGGCTTGCAAGTCCTTGTCTTCAAACTTTTTCGGTGGTTTCCCACGCTCCTCGTTTCTCACGTCAAAATCACCACTTTTAAATTTTTTAAACCACTCGAAGCACTGAGTTTTGCCAAGAGCATGTTCACCGTATGCTTCGACAAGCATTCTATGCGATTCTGCAGCAGTTTTCTTCAAATGATAGCAGAAAATCAATGCTGTCCGCAAATCATAGTTCGTAGGCACAAAACTCAACATGTTTGAGGTTATAGAAAAATATACCGGTATATGAAACTTAGGTTATTGTGTGTTGACAAACTTCGTCAACTGTTAGAGGGAGAAGATGGCGCTACAGAAGCGGTCTTACGGTCAGAGAGAAGCCTGAGAGGTGTCACGGCCCGATTTTAGGTGGTCCTGTACGGGTGCGCCCTCTGAAAAAGTGGACATGAACTACGTAGCCAATGTTCATTTTCTCAGGGGTAACTCCCAATGTGCACAATTTTTGGTTGCGTTCCGTGCTATGTACACGAAACGTCGGTAACGCGACAATTATGTCAGAGCGAGCGAGTCAGTTCTAGGAGCGAGCGAGATGACAATAAGAGCCAGGAGAGCGAGCGAGACAGTAATAGGAGCGAGCGAGACGACAATAAGAGTCAGGAGAGCGAGCGAGACTGTAATAGGAGCGAGCGAGACAGTAATAGAAGCGAGCGAGCTGAGAAAAACAGCTTGCGGAAGATTCGAGGATCGGCTCGAGTCTCCTTGCATGCTATTGTTCTCATCTCGCTTGCGCCTATTACTGTCTTGTCTGCTCTTATTGACATCTCGCTCGTTCTTATTGATATCTCGTTCGCTCTTATTGATATCTCGCCCGCTTTTAAATATCTTCAATTAGATTTTATGGATAGGTTTTAGGGGTTTCAAAAATAAATTAAAAATTATTATAATATATTCATATATTATATATAAAATTAAGATTTTTTAAATTTGCCAATAGCTTTCCACAACACCCTTGAGGTACTATTATTGATGCGTTTTTTTTAAAGTGGTTTCTCCAGTAGGCCTATTCCACTAATACTGTCAATGTTATTAATATTTTTTGCTCCAAAAAACGAAATATCACTATCAATTTTTATTAATTTGCTTGCATCAAGAAAAATGAAAATTACAGTAAACAAAATTCAGCTAAATTGTGCAAATCAGCCACAGACCTGATTTAAACGTAGAATGCATTTTCAAAAAATTTTTCAAAAAATGCAAAATAGAAATTAATTAATTAAATAAAAATAAAAATTAAATTAAACTTTAACTAAGGAATTTTATTTTAATATTTATGTTGTCGTTAATGAGCATGACGTAAAGAATTTCAACCACAGTTGAAATAATTGCATAAATCTTCGACCAATAGGTCTTATCATGAGGAACTTTACATGATATAGTTTCCTTTAACTGAAAGTATCAGTTATATTTTAGATGTCTTCTTTCTCATATTTCAAGACATTAGTATTGCAAGTGAAAATCACTATTTTATTTAAATGTATGTGTATATTACTATATACAGGATACTTCCTGTGAATAATATATGTATGTTTTACTTTTTAATTGTACGACAATATTTTATAGGGCTAATTAATATTTGCATATAACAAAGTTAATGCACTTTCTTAATCTTTATTGAAGTTTGCATCTTATTACGCATCATTGATAACAAGAAAATACACGATTTTACAATTTCGTAGCATGATCGCATTTCTAGAAATTCTTATTTCGTGATAGGACCTGCTAGTCTACGATTTATGCAATTATTTCAACTGTGATTGCGATCTTCTACTGAAATTGAAAGATACATACTTCTTTTCCTCATTATTAGGAAGTCAAACTCACTGCAAAATAACATAACTTGCAAACATTTACAAGATATTATAGATGCAAAGTCATGGTACATTTACAGCAAGTATTTTCTATCCATAATGACGGAATAATAATAAGACGCAACGAAACATTAATAGAATAAGGAAAGTACTTAATATTTTTTATAAAATTAACACATTAAAATAAATACATAATTAAATTTTATTTTAAAAATTGTCTATGCGTTCTACGTTATTCTATTGTTTTTATTCCTTACCTTTCATTTATTTGTTGCTGCTTTATATTTCAAATCTTCCATTTCCATTCTTTTCTTTCTTCAACTGTTCTTACAGCGCTCTTGGTCATTACTTTTTTGTTTTTCAATTATTATATGTATTTCTTTATTTCTCTTTTTTTTATATTTTCTTGAAGAATAATGCACAAAATAATTAACTTGTTTTTAGCTTTTCTCCTACAATCATTTTATTTTTATTTATTTAATAGATTACTCATTTTTTTGCCTCTTTTATTAGAACTCTTTTATTAGCCTCTGGATATTGCCTCTTTTTGTAACACGATTGTTATATCTCGTGCGAAAATACAATTTTACTTTAATCATATATCTTAATATTTGCAATCGATGATTGTAGCATATACATATATATTTGTAGCATACATTATTTTTATCCAGCCATCCAGAATGTTTTCCATTTGTTACAGTTATACACTCATTCATTATCTTATCTAGAATTTGCTTTGATGCCCAGTAACATTGCCATGTACGATTGAATACCTCTAGTTACGTTTGAACCACTTTTGTAAATAAATCTGTTGGTCGTATTAATTTTGTTACTGTAGGAGCATCTTCGTCTGCGTTTGGATATTCGCGAAATTCAATATACATCTTATTTTCCGTAGCGTTATCCATTGGTGCTTTCATCATGTAATTACTTATGGCAATTATCGCATTTGAATTTTGCAACGCTTTGTCGCGCTATGTATCCAGCAAAATATACAATAGCATTTTTATCATAAATATTAAGTGACTCAACATTTTCTGCGTTTTCCACTTTATTCTTTAAGCATTTGTACATCTTGTATAAATAATTCATCTTCAAAATTAACGTCATATTCTATAGTAGTGTGATTTGTATTCAATGACTTTTCAAGCGTTTTAACGATATGACTCGGTGAATTAATAAGGGATTTGGCTCCTTCACATTGAACATTGCCTTTATCAGTTATTGGAATGTATCCTGTAGATATTATATGTATGTCTCAGAGCGAGTCGTATCATCCCTGCTGTAGGATTAGGATTAAATCCTCCGCGACCTCTTAATTTAGAGAACAAATGTTTAACCGAGTCTGGTTGCATAATCCTGTGGCAAGTTCAAAATTTTCAAATCGCGTTGAAAGTTGTTCAAATACTTCAAGAATCGCTTGAACAGTTAAACTGAAATCTTTTAAACAAGGAATTTTCGTTATTTTGTTTGATGATAAAGACCATTTTGAATACCATTCATCAAAATCTCTTAATAAAATTTTAATGTCAGGATTTTTGAAAGACAATGGTCGTTTTCCGCCATGTGTCATATTTAAACTGTAAGAATTGCAAGCATCTATTACTTTATTTAGACGTTCTGTAAATTCTGCCGTTGCATTCCATGTATTAGTTTCTAATACTTTTCCATGACCAGTAGTTAATACTTTTTGTACAAAGGTAATTAATACAAGAGTTCTTTTTTTTTAGTCTTACATTACGGAAGCACATATTTGACTCAATGATTTCGAAAAAATGAATGTTAAAAGGGCTTTCCAATTATTTAGTCATACGTTTGCAGCAATAAAAACTACTGATCATGGAAAAGTATTAGAAACTAATACATGGAATGCAACGGCAGAATTTACAGAACGTCTAAATAAAGTAATAGATGCTTGCAATTCTTACAGTTTAAATATGACACATGGCGGAAAACGACCATTGTCTTTCAAAAATCCTGACATTAAAATTTTATTAAGAGATTTTGATGAATGGTATTCAAAATGGTCTTTATCATCAAACAAAATAACGAAAATTCCTTGTTTAAAAGATTTCAGTTTAACTGTTCAAGCGATTCTTGAAGTATTTGAACAACTTTCAACGCGATTTGAAAATTTTGAACTTGCCACAGGATTATGCAACCAGACTCGGTTAAACATTTGTTCTCTAAATTAAGAGGTCGCGGAGGATTTAATCCCAATCCTACAGCAGGGATGATACGACTCGCTCTGAGACATACATATAATATCTACAGGATACATTCCAATAACTGATAAAGGCAATGTTCAATGTGAAGAAGCCAAATCCCTTATTAATTCACCGAGTCATATCGTTAAAACGCTTGAAAAGTCATTGAATACAAATCACACTACTATAGAATATGACGTTAATTTTGAAGATGAATTATTTATACAAGATGTACAAATGCTTAAAGAATAAAGTGGAAAACGCAGAAAATGTTGAGTCACTTAATATTTATGATAAAAATGCTATTGTATATTTTGCTGGATACATAGCGCGACAAAGCGTTGCAAAATTCAAATGCGATAATTGCCATAAGTAATTACATGATGAAAGCACCAATGGATAACGCTACGGAAAATAAGATGTATATTGAATTTCGCGAATATCCAAACGCAGACGAAGATGCTCCTACAGTAACAAAATTAATACGACCAACAGATTTATTTACAAAAGTGGTTCAAACGTAACTAGAGGTATTCAATCGTACATGGCAATGTTACTGGGCATCAAAGCAAATTCTAGATAAGATAATGAATGAGTGTATAACTGTAACAAATGGAAAACATTCTGGATGGCTGGATAAAAATAATGTATGCTACAAATATATATGTATATGCTACAATCATCGATTGCAAATATTAAGATATATGATTAAAGTAAAATTGTATTTTCGCACGAGATATAACAATCGTGTTACAAAAAGAGGCAATATCCAGAGGCTAATAAAAGAGTGCTAATAAAAGAGGCAAAAAAATGAGTAATCTATTAAATAAATAAAAATAAAATGATTGTAGGAGAAAAGCTAAAAACAAGTTAATTATTTTGTGCATTATTCTTCAAGAAAATATAAAAAAAAGAGAAATAAAGAAATACATATAATAATTGAAAAACAAAAAAGTAATGACCAAGAGCGCTGTAAGAACAGTTGAAGAAAGAAAAGAATGGAAATGGAAGATTTGAAATATAAAGCAGCAACAAATAAATGAAAGGTAAGGAATAAAAACAATAGAATAACGTAGAACGCATAGACAATTTTTAAAATAAAATTTAATTATGTATTTATTTTAATGTGTTAATTTTATAAAAAATATTAAGTACTTTCCTTATTCTATTAATGTTTCGTTGCGTCTTATTATTATTCCGTCATTATGGATAGAAAATACTTGCTGTAAATGTACCATGACTTTGCATCTATAATATCTTGTAAATGTTTGCAAGTTATGTTATTTTGCAGTGAGTTTGACTTCCTAATAATGAGGAAAAGAAGTATGTATCTTTCAATTTCAGTAGAAGATCGCAATCACAGTTGAAATAATTGCATAAATCGTAGACTAGCAGGTCCTATCACGAAATAAGAATTTCTAGAAATGCGATCATGCTACGAAATTGTAAAATCGTGTATTTTCTTGTTATCAATGACGCGTAATAAGATGCAAACTTCAATAAAGATTAAGAAAGTGCATTAACTTTGTTATATGCAAATATTAATTAGCCATATAAAATATTGTCGTACAATTAAAAAGTAAAACATACATATATTATTCACAGGAAGTATCCTGTATATAGTAATATACACATACATTTAAATAAAATAGTGATTTTCACTTGCAATACTAATGTCTTGAAATATGAGAAAGAAGACATCTAAAATATAACTGATACTTTCAGTTAAAGGAAACTATATCATGCAAAGTTCCTCGTGATAAGACCTGTTGGTCGAAGATTTATGCAATTATTTCAACTGTGGTTGAAATTCTTTATGTCATGCTCATTAACGACAACATAAGTATTAAAATAAAATTCCTTAGTTAAAGTTTAATTTAATTTTTATTTTTATTTAATTAATTAATTTCTATTTTGCATTTTTTGAAATATTTTTTGAAAATGCGTTCTACGTTTAAATCAGGTCTGTGGCTAATTTGTACAATTTAGCTGAATTTTGTTTACTGTAATTTTCACTTTTCTTGATGCAAGCAAATTAATAAGAATTGATATTGATATTTTGTTTTTTGGAGCAAAAAAATATTAATAACATTGACGGTATTAGTGGAATGGGCCTACTGGGGAAACTACTTTTTAAAAAACTCATCAATAATAGTACCTCAAGGATGATGTGGAAAACTATTGGCAAATTTAAAAAATCTTAATTTTATATATAATATATTATATAAACATATTATATTAACGTAATAATTTTAAATTTATTTTTAAAACCCCTAAAACCTATCCATAAAATCTAATTGAAGATATTTAAAAGCGGGCGAGATATCAATAAGAATGAACGAGTCAATAAGAGCAGACAAGACAGTGATAGGCGCAAGCGAGATGAGAACAATAGCTGATAGTATGCAAGGAGACTCGAGCCGATCCTCGAATCTTCCGCATGCTGTTATTCTCAACTCACTCGCTTTTATTACTGTCTCGCTCGCTCTCCTGACTCTTATTGTCGTCTCGCTCGCTCCTATTATAGTCTCGCTCGCTCTTCTGACTCTTATTGTCGTCTCACTCGCTCCTATTACTGTCTCGCTCGCTCTCCTGGCTCTTATTGTCATCTCGCTCGTTCCTAGCACTGACTCGCTCGCTCTGACATAACTGTCGCGTTACTGACGTTTCGTGTACATAGCACGGAACGCAACCAAAAATTGTGCACATTGGGAGTTACCCCTGAGAAAATGAACATTGTAGTTTACGTCCACGTTCTCAAAGGGCGCATTGGTACACGACCATCTAAAACCGGGCCGTGACACCTCTCAGGCTTCTCTCTGATATTACTAACTTCATAATTCAGAATGCATGCTAATGTAGTGTTAGGTATGCTACCACGATATGTATCGACCTTTAGGAGGTTTCTTTAGTTAAGTTTTAGAAGGTTGGCGCGCGTGTCGCAGATTAGACCTGAGAGTTTTCGAGATTACAAAGCACTGTAAAATTACATAAATAAAGACTTTTGTATTGCCATCTGTGTTGGGTCAATATATAACAGTAGTTACGGCAATAGCAATGATAATTGACTAGAACTATCTTTCAAAAAACATAAATTTGATAATTAAGATAAGCCAGATATTTTATGATTCATTAAGTGAGTGATATATTGTTAAAAATATTCTTTAAACATTTCAGTATAATAAAAATTAATAGTCATTTTAAAAAACACTTTAAGAATGTGTTATAAAAATGAAGGTATCTAATACTTTTGACTAAGGCTGTATATCTGTTTATTTTTTAAAATTATTTTTATTATCACAAAATGCATATTTACGGATACATGGATGAAACACTTAGAATTTCGACAGTTCTTTGAGTTGTATAATTTTAGTTTTGAATGCATCCAAAAATTTTCTAAAGAGTTCTAATCATATGCACATATTACAGTATTTTATTTTTTAAATAATTTTAAACACCCTGAAATGCGCATTTTCAAGTATATGGATGAGACGCCATCTGAATTTCGACAGTAAGTGAGATGGAGAAAGGAGAGTCAAAAGGAAAGAGATATTAGAGGGGAAATAAAAAGCTGAATAAAAAAGCTAGAAAGAAAATAAGAAGAAGGAAAAGCGAAGACAGAAAAAAATTAAAGGACTGGAGGTAAGCAAAGAGAAAAGAACAGAAGCAGTTGAGGAAATCTTGAAAAGAATAGAGGTAAAAGCGGAGATAGAAAAGTATTAATACAAATTATTGAAGCACGAGCTTTCTCGAATGTGCAGGAGAACAGAGCAGGAAAAGGAGATTTGATTAAAGTCAATTGCTTACTATTCACGAATTTAGACAGAGTAATTTTATTTAACACCTCTTCTCTCAGTCATGGCAGTCGAGACACTGCCGCAGCAATGCTTTATTCGAAAAGAGAGACGTAGCTCCAAATATTGACGCGGTCTACAGTACCGACTGTAGCCCTGAACACGCACAAAACTACTACAATACAAATACGTGAGATCGCCCGTCTTTACCAGAGAGATTCTTTTTCTCCTTGTGAATCCTCTCCTTATACACCGCTGGTAGAGGTAGGGAATCGGGAATCGAGATATGACACACTTGGCACACACAAAGACTTGGTAGCACGATAATCAGATTTTTATAATCACACAAAAGTTTTTCTTACAATACGTTTCGCGCTCTCTCGACTCAGTAACTCAAGCATTCTCAAACACCCAGCCATAACCAACGAACATTAAGCCTAGTTTATATGTCTTATTCCGCTACCACTAACAAAAAGATAAGAAGAATAGGAAATAGAATGTTAGAAGGAAAGGAGATGATGGTGGTCAGATTGGCAAGGGAAGAACAAAAGAAAGTGGTAATAAGAAAGAAGAGAAATAGGTGAAAAGAAAAACTATACGATGAGAGATTGGATTTGGGGGGAAAAGAAGATGAAATGTGTGTGAAAGTTGATGGAAATAATAAAGATAGAAGAAAGGATAGAAAATAGAATACGAATAGGATATAGGAATAGGATATGGAAGAATAAGAACACAGCCCCACAAAAAAAAAAGTGGTCTGTCCGACGGACAGACCCGCTGAATCCGAATCCGAAGTCAGAATTGTCATAGAGACTTTTGTTTCACCCCTACAACCTAACAAACCTTTAAAAAAAGTTAGGTTGTAGGGATAAAAAAAAGCCTTAAAAAAGCCTCTATGACAATTCTGACTTCGGATTCGGATTCAGCGGGTCAAAATACATAAGGATATACTGGTCTGGTCCGTCGGACAGACCACTTTTTTTTGTTTTGTGGGACATTTTAAAAGTTAGGTTAGTTAGGTTGTAGGGGTGAAACAAAAGCCTCTATATCAATTCTGACTTCGGATTCGGATTCAGCGGGTCAAAATACATAAGGATATACTGGTCTGGTCCATCGGACAGACAACTTTTTTTGTGGGGCTTTTTAAAGGGTAGGTTAGTTAGGTTGTAGGGGTGAAATAAAAGCCTCTATGACAATTCTGACTTCGGATTCGGATTTAGCGGGTCAAAATACATAAGGATATATTGGTCTGATCCGTCGGACAGACCACTTTTTTTTGTGGGGCTGTGGAATTAATAAAAGATAGGAAATGGGATGAAGACGAGAAGGTACTAAAAAAATGAGAGAATAAAATGAGGAATAAAAAAGTACAAGAAATGACGGAAGGAAAAGAAGAGAAATAGGAAGGAGTAAACTAGTTCAAAGATAAAGAGGAAAGTAAAGGAAGTGAAAAGAAGGAAAGAGAGGAAATGGATGGAAAATTGTTTTTTGAAATGTAGTGGAGTTACGAAACAAAGATACAGAATTCTGGAAAGGAATGGGATATTATTTGCGTTATGATATTATTTAAGAGGTGGATAGAGAAAAAGAGCTGGCAAGGGATAAGGAAAAAATTGTCTAAGGAATATAAATGGCTACATATTCTTCTCATAAAATAAAATTTATTGGAATTATCTTAAAGTCATTTTAAAATCATTTTTACTAGTAAAAATTAAATACTCTTAAAATAATTACTCTTTTATATAAGTTGATTTGCAATATTATAAATACCAATATTAATATAAATTCACAAATATGCATAAAAATAGCTTTGAGATTTTTTGATTAATAACATATTTCAATAATTTCAAAATTTGATTGTAATTTTAATAAATTTTATAGCTTATTTTAAAAGAAAAAGGGAATTTAAGAAAACTTTGAATAGTTTATTTTCTTTATTCTAATCAAAATTCAATACGAAATAACAACTTTTTGCATTATGACAATAATTGCAAAGAAAGTAACAAGTAACCTATCGATAAACTTACCTAATTCCAATAATTCTTTTGTGGTTTGTGGAACATTCAATACACGGCTCTTCACCTTTTCGAATGTAGCGCATATTTTGTGATTGTAATTCCAATGATGTTCGACAAGCTTATCAATAACAAGTTTTCGTAATTGATTCACGTAAGCAATGAGATTATGTTTTACGGCAATTTGTTGCAGCTGTATTGTCATTAGATATTCGTTGTTCGGCTGTAAAAAAATTTTTTATTTAAATTGTTAGTTATAATTTAATTATTGCTTACGTTATAATACTGTCTAACTCTGTTTCCGGTATTATATAGTACCGCCAATGCCGCCCAATATATCAAATGTTGCTCAACGTATGGTATTTGATGATCGGATAGCGCAGTGCGCTTTCGATCTTTTCAGGAAGATCCGGTCGTCAAGATGAAGGGCGATTTTTGAAAGAGTACTCCGAGGTTGTTAAATATCGTTTAATAACTCGTATAGTGATAAACAGCTCGGCTTCGTGTTATCGTTGGTACTCCACGTAGTGGAATGAGCACGGTGAAGTAGCGCCAAGGCGCGTCACTCGGGGTGTTGATCACACCTCTCCCGATCAAACAAAGGTGCTATCGACTTACTGGTTTTTTAAATCGCGTTGTTATCGCTGACGATTGCTTGGTCCGTCCTCGACAATGGGTGGCAACCGACTCTCGGAAATTCTCTACCCGAAAATGTTTCGAATCGGGAGAGATGTGACGTCAACTCGTGGACTTGAGTGATTGGAGCAATCGAATCGCTCCCACCGCTTGTAGCGTCGTGTTGGTCTCGATCCAAGTCGCGAGATAATCGCAATAATAATGGGTCGATAGAATCGATTACGGATGCGCGTGGCGAGACTCCGGAACATATGGTGAGGTGGAGAAACAACAGGCTGAGCAGTCAATACTTGATACATTGAGTACCACTGGCAGCAGTAATGCCACAAACAAATTGGAGCTGGACAGTGCTATAACTCATCCAGCTCGAGTGTTTCTCTACGTACATTCTCATTCGTATGATTTTAATACTTTATAACTTATTACACAGTCCAACACCATTTTTGTAACATGAACATGAATAATCATTTTCAACGTATTTTTGTCTCCTAAACATGAATCTGTTATCCAAATTTGGCTATCACATCACAATTTAAAAAGAATGGCGTCAAAGTGGCAAAAAATAACGATTTTGAGGATTCATGATATTACACAGCATACACCAAATTTTTTTAAAAATTTTGTTCATACCATTCGAAAGTACTAACTTCTAGTTTTAAAATACATTTTATTTTGTTTCGATATAATTTTTCATTATCGAGATATCCAGAATTTTGTCCAACAATTGTCCAACAATTAGACTATATACAGAGCAGCATGTTTACAGTAGTAGAAAAGATGCATTAGTGACGCACACCTATTATATTATTTAATTATAAAAGCACTTACTCTCCATAATACAGTACTAACAAGGAGACGTTTTATTATACATTGTCCAGGCTGAAATAAAAAGCGACTTTTACCAATAGATTAGGCATATCTCAAAACAAAATTATGCCAAATATTAATTCTCACCATACATCAGAAATCCGAGTTCCAAAAACAGTGCCATGGTGATATATTTTGTGATACTGCTGCTCACTACAATGACTATAAACAAAACTATTTATACAGTAACTTTCTATATGAATGACCCACATGATAACAATATATTGAAGTAAGTGTATACCTCATTTTGATTGTTATCTGACCTAATGTAATGTTCCAGTGTAATAAGTTTAAAAATTTGTAATTTTTTTAGTCGCTTTTAATTAGATTTTTCCTCTTAAAATATCTTCAATTCACTTGAAGAACAATTCATGCTTTAACATCGAAAATATTCTTACTACACTCTGTAGCATGTATCAGATTGATCCATTGATACTTCAAACTATTATTCAATCCAAGTGCAAATCAAATCAGTTCGAAGTTATAATGGCTGAATAAATTTTGAACCGGTTGGTGAATGGAATTATTCATTTCGAGGAGGAATATCTCGATTTTAATCAGTACGGAGAAATTAACTACAGTCCAGAGTATATTTACGATCTCGAGGATTTCTACTATGAAGATGTAGATTCTGATCTAAACACAAATGATCAGAATGATCCTGATTATATTCCAGTTCCCAAAAAAGAATTTCGTATCTATACTGACCAAGTAGAGTCGGAAGCATGGCAGAAAGCTTACCGGTACTGGACCAAACAAATGGATTACAAGCAAGCGATTATCTCGGTCGATTACTATAAGAATCTGCTCCCCAAGGAAAAGGTCAAAAACAGTCAAGAAGAATTTCTCCTTTGTTGATTCGAAATTAAGAAATCTTCGTCGCTGGATGGAGCGAACAGAAGAAGGCATTGTAATTTGAGAATTGAATAAGTTTCGCCTTCGAAAAATTCAGTGAAAAAAGATTAAAGAATGGAATTGTTTTAGATCGAATGGTCAGAAAGTGAGCTTTGAACATAAAAAATGAAAGATTTCCAAAGACTAAATTTGAAGCTTCAAATACCTAGTTGTACAACTTTAAGCGGTGATATGGGATAGTGTCTCGGATTATCACGCATAAAGTTGGAAAAACTTCGTAAAGAATTAACAGAAGCTTGAGAAGAAACAAGTAAAGTGTTTGGAGAAAGTGAAACAGAAGTTCGAGGAGAAAGAATACAGTCCTAATCAACTGCTGAACACTGTCAGTCGAGGTTCGACAAATTGCTCCATGGATACCGAAATACAAGGCGTCAAGAAAGTCTTTTCCAACTGTGGTAGTGTGTCAACTAAAACATACATGATGATGCCCATCATTAACATGGCAGGCTTTGATAAAAACTCTTTACTTAATACCCCAAGAACCAAATGAAAAATTTCTGGAAATCCATTCTTCAACAATACACCAATATCAAAGCTTACCCAGGAACTACTGCAATGATGACTAAAAATGATTTATAAAGAACCCCACACAAAACACGTAAAAAAGTGGTTCCAGATAGAATTGACTAAAATTTTAGTATAATGAAGTCTTGACTATCCTGATGAAAAGTCTCAATAGCTGGAATTCACAAAATGTCTAGTTTCCGAGATATTCGGTGTCAAAGTTAAAATCGATGATGACAGTTCATGAATGAAAAAGTTTTTTTTAAAGCTTTGTAACACGGTTGAAAGTTCTTTTAATATGTATCAGACAATTTTAGGATGGTCAGCTTGTTTGAAGATGTATATACATGCATTCACATCTCTACATATACATACATATATATACATACAACTCTACATATACATACAGGGTGTCAAAAAAGTCCCGGGACAGCTAAATATTTTCTCAGGTAAGATATTTTCGAAAAAGCTCAAAGTCATTCCTAAGGTAACTTTCAACAAAGAATTCAATTTTTGACCTTGGATTCAGAAAGAACGGAAAATTTTATGTTTGGATGGGTACTTGCCGTTTTTTAAAAATGACTTTTAGAGGTCATTTCAAGGTCAAAATACAAAAAATATCGAAAATCACCAAAAAACCATTAAAAAAGGAATTTTTGAGAGAACGATTTAATTAGAACTTATTAGCATCTCATTAAAAAGTAAGGTGGGTTTTTTTTAATGACCTTCAAAGGTCATTTAAAGTCAAATTACAATCGACACACCTGAATATATCTGTTGGTAAGCCAGATACAAAAATAATGGTGTAGAAAAAAGTCTCAGCTTTTAGAGTTTACGAGTTTGCGTCGAAAACCTTAATTCTATGTCATTTATTTATCACTGCTGCTGAGGACTAAGGAACCGGTACGATTGCAGTAACAATTGCATTTGGACGACTTAACTCGTGATTGAGCGCAGGAGGTTTAACATACGTTTACTCATTTTTTTATTCATTGGGAATTTTTACGACCTAAACTAAAAGTTATTTGATTTAATTATTATTTTTCTTTATGAATTTTTCTTTATTTCTTTTCAAAGTCGTTAGTCTTTCCAACTAATAGTTTTTATTTTATTACTTGCGAATAAATCCCTGTCACTATTCTTCTTTCTTATACGAATTTACGAATAAAAACTAAATTGACGTGCACACAAATTTCGGTTTACGTACTATCTTAATCTAAATAAAAGATCATGGCGTATGCTAAACTTTCGGAGCAAGAGAGGATATCTCTATTGATGATGCATGGTTGGGGAGATCGAGTCCGATCTTACACTGAAGTTCGGATGATATTTAATCGCACTTTTCGTAATGAGGACGGGGTAAATCTTGTCTCAAAATCTACAGTCGAAAGGACTGTACGGCGCTTTATGAACCACGGATCTGTCAAGGACCTTGAGAGAACTGGTCGGCCAAAATCTGTAACAACTAGGGAAAAGCAGATTGAAGTGGCTCAAGCATTTGTTGAAAACCCGCATCTTAGTTTACGTAGAGTCGCTAATCAGCATGACGTTTCTTATGAAACAATACGGGGAATTTTGAAAAGCATTTATTTTCATCCTTACAAGATTCATTTGGTACAGGAGCTTAATGAAGACGATCCTGACTGCCGGATCGAGTTTAGTGAAACGATGATGAACAGAATGGATGAAAATCCTCTTTTTTGTACAATATAGTTTTTTCAGATGAAGCTACTTTCACTTTAAAAGGTGAAGTTAACAGACACAATTGTAGATATTGGTCCGACACAAATCCTGCTTGGATGTTGGAAAGTCACACACAATATCCGCAAAAGGTTAATGTTTGGGCTGGCATCTTAAATGATACAATAATAGGCCCTTTTTTTATCGATGGTAATGTCAATGCCGATACGTATGAACAGTTGCTCAGAAATCAAATTATACCACGAATAAGAGAGATAGTAGGTGATAATTATGGTGAGACATGGTTTCAACAGGACGGAGCAGCTGCTCATTACGGTAGGAACGTTCGAGCGTATTTAGACAATCAGTTTCCTCATAGGTAGATCGGAAGAAGAGTGGCCTGAAGAAGAGTGAAATAGAGTGGCCTGCTAGATCCCCTGATTTGACGCCGCTCGATTATTTTCTTTGGGGTTATTTAAAGAGTAAAGTATACGCTACTCAACCAGAAAACTTAGATGAACTACGGAATCGGATTATGCAAGAGGCCGCTTCGATTGATAGAGAGATGATTCGTAATGCTGTGTCTCATTTTTACAACCGCGTAGCTTTATGTCAAGAAGTTCAAAGTTTACAATTTGAACATCTGCGCTGAACTTTGAATCTTCAAAGAAAATGTGAGAGGCGAGGGGACTCACGCTAATCAAGCACTCCGAACATGAGAGGCGAGGGGACTCACGTTAATCAAGCACCCCGAACGTGAGAGGCGAGGGGACTCACGCTAATCAAGCACCCCGAACGTGAGAGGCGAGGGGACTCACGCTAATCAAACACCCCGAATGTGAAAGGCGAGGGGACTCACGCTAATCAAGCACCCCGAACATGAGAGGCGAGGGAACTCACGTTAATCAAGCACCCCGAACGTGAGAGGCGAGGGGACTCATGCTAATCAAGCACCCCGAACGTGAGAGGCGAGGGGACTCACGCTAATCAAACACCCCGAACGTGAGAGGCGAGGGGACTCACGATAAACAAGCACCCCGAAAAGTGAGAGGCAAGTTATTACTACAGTCAGATGAGTTTCATTGCCCTGAACAACTTTTTTCTACACCATTTTTTTTTGTATCTGGCTTACCAACAGATATATTCAGATGTATCGATTGTAATTTGACATCAAATGACCTTTGAAGGTCATTAAAAAAAACCGCAATTACCCACCTTACTTTTTAATAAGATGCTAATAAGTTCTAATTAAATCGTTCTCTCAAAAATTCCTTTTTTAATGGTTTTTTTGGTGATTTTCGATATTTTTTTGTATTTTGATCTTGAAATGACCTCTAAAAGTCATTTTTAAAAAACGGCAAGTACCCATCCAAACGTAAAATTTTCCGCTCTTTCTGAATCCAAGGTAAAAAATAAGTGTTTCTATTTAAAAAATTCGACGTGACCTTTAAATGACCTTGAAGGTCAAGTTCAAGGGCAAATTAAAGGTCACCATTGAATTCCTCGTTGAAAGTTACCTTAGGAATGACTTTGAGCTTTTTCGAAAATATCTTACCTGAGAAAATATTTAGCTGTCCCGGGACTTTTTTGACACCCTGTATACAGGGAGTTTTATTTTAAGTGATATGGTCGATTATCTCACGAATCAATGATTTTATTGAAAAATTATTCGAATAAAAGTTGCATGGCTTGAAGGGAGACATATAATGGAAATGTGGACTCGACCTTGAGTGACCTTGTCAAAATCTAGTCAAGCTCATCAATGTTCTTTTAAACGGAAACCCCTATTTTTTATTATATATTCTTATAGCTTATCTCGAGAGTTTTCTAAAACACTAGGATAAAATTACGTTTTATTGAGTACTTTCCAAATTATAAGACTTGAAAGTTACAGTATCGCCGGCGTTATCCATGTACGCATGTGCGCATGAGTGGGATTCTTACACGCGTCTTCGCGATCTATCCGCACTGCTTGACATACGCTCATGCGCACGGAATTGAGTCCAATCCTCTCTAATTGAACGATTCTACTTTCCTCTTTTTTCGTATAGCTTTTTCTTTTAATTTTTTTATATTAATGAGCTTTTTTAAAGCTTTTTTTTTTTCAAAATGGCTGCTTACAGTTCAAATAAAATCGTTGATATTATTCTTGTGCTTGGTGAAGCTGGACAAAATTATTGTAAAGCAGAAAGATTGTATCGTAATAGATATCCGTTTAGATGATATCTAAATGCAATACAAATAAGAAGAATTTTATTACGTGAGCGTAGAAGAATTCGTAAGAGAAATCGCAAGCAAATAAATGCTGATCCGCTTGCATTAGCAGTGCTAGCAGCAATGAGAAACTTGAATCTTCATATTTCGACGAGAGAACTGCAACGTAATTTAAGAATTCCTTATGTTACTGTGTGAAGGATTTTACAAAGACATAAATTTCATTTCTACCATATCGCTTATTAACTCAATGTATAAATGAAAACGATATGAGGCTAAAAAGACAATTTTATCGTTGGGCATTACGAATAATAAGAGAAAATCCAACTTTTTTTCAGTATGTTCTTTTCAGTGATAAAGTCTCATTTCATTGAACAACTCAACAGACATAACTGTCGTTATTGGTTCATACAATCCTCACTGGACTCAATATGTTGATAATCAGCATCGTTGGAGTTTAAACACTTGGTGCGGAATTGTAAATAGATATTTGATTGGTTCATACTTTTTTGACTCGTTGAGTCCGAATCCGGTGTCAGAATTGCTCTATTAGCTCTCAGTTTATTCCAAATCTCAAAGAACACATGAAATTTCATAGAAATCGTACTTTCATTGGATGTATCCTCGGCCTACAAAAGGAAACATGATTTGAGTCATGTTTTCTTACGTATTTTGACTCACTAAATCCAAATCTAGCGTTAGAATTGCCTTCTGAGGTCTCAAATATCGGAGCATTTCAAAAAACATCTCGACATTTCACGAAACGGACCTTTTTACTGGACTTATCGTTGGCTTGCAGAAGAAAGTAATTCAGGACATGTTCTATCACGTGATTTGTTTCACTGAATAGGATTCTCAGAAAAGAATTGTCCTATGAGGTCTCACATATCGATCAACCGCTAGAATAAGAACTTGAATTTTCACTAAACGACTCCGAAATGTGGAAAGAGATTAAAACCCACTACTTATTCCTATGATATCGGACCCTT
This sequence comes from Tetramorium bicarinatum, assembly GCA_928718305.1. Classification (NCBI taxonomy): domain Eukaryota; kingdom Metazoa; phylum Arthropoda; class Insecta; order Hymenoptera; family Formicidae; genus Tetramorium; species Tetramorium bicarinatum. Next base: position 2,613,971 of record OV788323.1, read on the forward strand.
TTACTCTCGAAGGACCTGTGTAATGGCTTCCTCTTACGCTTTTTCCTTCTCATTGATAAATCTCGTTTCAGCGTCCAGTAAAAGTCAGCTATCGTATTCACATCCTCGGCCTTGATATCGTCATTCCATTTCCTTAATGTCTTGAATCGTTCTCCCTGCTCCTCATTATAATCACCTAGATTTTCTGAGAAGTAGTCTATGTGAGACTCCAAGAAATGCAATTTTAGATTCATCAAGTAATCTAATGCTCTGAAGTTCTTCACCATTTCAGATACTATGTCTTTGTAATTTGGACTCTTGTTATTTCCCAGAAAATGTTCAACAACGCTTTTGAAACTCAACCATGCCGCTTTTTCCTCATCATTCATTTTGGTAATAAAAATTTCATCCCTCAACATTGTGCGTACTTGAGGTCCGTCAAAAACTCCTTTCTTTAATTTTGCATCAAAGACATTTGGAAATTTCTCTTGTACATATTGTTAGCATTCACCTTCTTTGTTTAGAGCCTTAACCCACTATTTCATCAGAGCTAGTTTAATAGAAGAAGTGGGAAAAGGACTTTTGAAGGATCTAACTGACTAATGGATGGTTTATAATGTTCATACACCCTGACTGTAAAGACGTCCTTCCCGGCCATACTTTTCTATTGTAATAGTTTGTTCGATCTCTACTGCCCCATTCACATAGCAAGCACAGTTTTTTTGTATAACCTGATTGTTGGCCCAATAGTATGGTGAAAATCTTTAAATCTCCACAGATTTGCTAGTTATGTTCTATGTATTTAATCCTGTCAAGAACTTTCTTCAGATTCTCATATTCTTCTTTCATCCACTACTACTGAGTACGCTACAGGAATAGGAGCACATACATTGGTATTATGCAGCAAGACTGCTTTGAGGCTTCTTTTCGAAGAATCAATGAACAATCTCCATTCATCGGACTTGTAACAACCAAATTTCAATTCATTCATCAAGTCAATAACATCGTGATAATAAACTAATGAATTTTTTTCATCTTCAGTGAAATATTTTTGAATTTCTTTCTCTCTATCACGATAGTAGGAGGCTTTCACTTTTTTCGCCCCCACGGCATTCTCTTTCAACCTTACAGCTAGATACTCAATTCCGTCTTTAGATAATTCCAAATCTCAAACGGGATCATTCACTTTCTCTTGCGTAATTTTTCCTCGATTTTTCTTTCCAGAAGTATAATATGGAGTATAGTTATCGTCGCTTTACTTTCAGTCTCGCTAATGCCATCATCACTTTCATATTCTTCTTCAGAATTCCCAATATTTATTCTGTTGTTCTAGCATTTGTTAGATTCACGTGGCATGAAATTTGTATTCATGATCTCAGCATCCATCCCATCGTTTGCTAACTTCGATATAGGTTTCGACAAATTTGAAACATGGATCGCAATTTGCCACAGGAGATCTCACTTGTTGACAAAAATTTTGGTTTCGTTAAGCTTGAAACTTTGGCATAAAGAATCGTAGACTTTATCTTATCGTTTATTTCACTCAGATTCGTCATACAAAAATAGCAATTTTCTCGGTTCTGTGATTTCTTCCATATGGCAAGTTCTAGTATTGTTAGATTTGTCTTGTTCCCCTCACACTTTCGCAATATTTTATGACAACAGCTACATGAGTTTCAAAAGCGTTGTTAACTATTTTCTGGAAAATAACAAGAGTCCAAATTACAATAACATAGAATCTGAAATGGTGAAGAACTTCAGAGCATTAGGTTGCTTGATCAATCGAAATTGCATTTCTTGGATTCTCACATAGACTACTTCCCTGAAAATCTAGGCGATTATAATGAGGAGCAGGGAGAACGATTCAATCAAGACATTAAGGAAATAGAACGACAAAATAAAAGTCGGTGGGATGTGAATATAATGGCTGACTTATGCTGGACGCTGAAACGAAATTTATCAGTAAGAAGGAAAAAGCGTAAGAGGAAACCATTACACAGGTCCTTCGAGAGTAAAAGGATCCAATATCATAAGAATAAGTAGTGGGTTTTAATCTCGTTCCACATTCCGGACTCGTTTAATGAAAATCCAAGTTCTTATTTGTTTGATAGCTCTTCGCTTCCTCGTTGGAAATCGTGTAGTTCTCGTAGATCCGGTGCGATGATTGTTGTTGCTGTGAGAAGTACTAAGCACCCGAATGCGTCTCTTACTTGAGAGTTGAGGAAACAAGTGACGGCTCGTTACTATGTGAGAAGTGCTACGCACCCAAGCCTTTGATTCTGATATTGAAACGGCCTTTTGCCGTATGGAGAAGTGCTAAACACTCGGTTCGAAGGCGGTAAGTCCAACTCACTGTAGTATCGCTCCTTTTGGAAGAAAACTCAAACACATACTCGTTTCGTATTCGAAAAAGAAGAGCGGCTATAAGCGACTTCTTTCTGCGTCGTCAAAGAAGCAAGTCTCTCGGAGGCGAGCAATCTTTCCTGTCACAAGCCGAGAGATGGCCCCCGAGCGCCATCTTTTCTCACCGCTTGATTCTCGCGGCTTCTTGCTAGGAAGGTAAAGCGCGCTATTTTTGAACATGATTCTTGCGGTTAGTTGATATGTGAGACCTCATAGGACAATTCCTACCTTAGAATCCAATTTAGTGAAACAAATCATATTGTTGCGCGCTGCGGCCGCCCGGTATACTCCCCGGCCGCAGCGCGCAACACTGCCCTCCCTCTTCCAGATTGTCGTCCCGACAATCAAGGAGGCAGTTTGCAGCTTCTTCTGAGATTTCAATCCCTCGATGCCTTCCTACTCTTTCCGATGCGAAGCCCGGACCGCCGCCCGTGCTCCTCTTCCATCTTGAGCCTTGAGCGCTTGGCTTTTCAGACTTGCGGCCTTCCATCTTCTCTTTTCAGGCAAGGAGGGGGGGGGGGCAGATGAGACAGATCATGGACCCTACGTCCTAAGGACTCCGCAAGCCTCCACCTTGGCATTTGTCCACAGTCCTCACGGAAAATCACGATTCAAAAACGTGGGAAAGGCGGTTTTCTTAAAAAAAAAAGTCTTCCTCGAAAGAGGAGAAAGACTTGTTCAAGGCCTCTGACCAAACTCGGAGTCGGTCGTTGTCCTCTGTCGCCTCCGGATCTCCTCTCCGGGTTCTCCTCCTCAGGAAACTGAAAAACAAAAGTGAAACGCGTAAACGCTATAAACGATAATAAATTAAAATTCTTTCTCTTTTTCCCTCGGGCTCCGCTAGGTTTATCGCGCCGCGACCTGACCTAAACGTCTTTCCGAAAAAGGAGCTAACCTATCCGCTTGAACAGCCTTTTTCTTATTACGTAGAGTCCTCTGAAACCAGAAAACTACGTCACTAAGTTTTCTGATAATTAAATATGGGCCCTCCCAATCATTTTGAAGCTTGGGAGCCCTCCTTCTTCTTCTCTGCGAATTAAATAGCCAAACTTTTTGCCCCTCTTGAAAAGGAACTGGTCTGACTTTCCTGTCATACCAGATTTTGATTTTTGAAGATTTTATCGACATTTTATCTCTCACTTTTAACAAGGGGAGGTCGCAGCTGACCCCCCCCCCCCCGATTTGGATCTCCTTTCACATGGTGAATCTGTATGGTGAGTATATACGTCACGTAAAAGGGTTTTATTGCGCCTTATAAATAGTATTTTTTTATGTTTGAAATTTCGGCGATTTGGCCGCGATCGATAGTGTAGGTTATGAGACCAAAAGTTAGCCGTATTATCAATCAGTGCCGTGTGGCGTAGCAAGCTGGCGCAAGGACTAGTAATAGCGAGGACGCTGGATCGAGATCACTAGTGTCAAACTTTTTTTTTATGTGCGTGTAACTTGTTTACGATGATTATGATTTGCATATATTTACGTACATATACATATTCTTTAATATATTTATCTATCATAAAATGATAGGAATTATAAAGTCAGTTATAAAATAATAGAAATACTTACAAATAAAATGTTTTTTCGGACAAAGAATTTTTATTTTTATTTTTAAATTTTTATACATTTCTTGAATCTTTCTTACAAAGCAATCACACAGATGAAATAAAATAGATACATATTTTGCAAAGACGGTTATTCTAACGGGCAGTAGAGGAGGACATGCATACAGTAAAATTCTTTTTGAGAGATAAAGGTCAAATTCTTCCTATTAGGGAGAAGAAACTTTCCCTCGCGCTATATCGTTATTAAAAATTTAGCGTAATAATCAGAGTATATTAATTAACATTTTATTATTTATAGTTCATATTAACTATAGGAAAGATTCAAGAAATGTATAAAAATTTAAAAATAAAAATAATAATTCTTTGTCTGAAAAAACATTTTATTTGTAAGTATTTCTATTATTTTATAACTGACTTTATAATTTCTATCATTTTATGATAGATAAATATATTAAAGAATATGTATACGTACCTAAATATATGCAAATCGTAACCATCGTAAACAAGACGTTACACGCACATAAAAAAAAGTTTGACACTAGTGGTCTCGATCCAGCGTCTTCGCTATTATTAGTCCTTGCGCCAGCTCGCTACGCCACACGGCACTGATCGATAATACGACTAACTTTTGGTCTCATAACCTATACTAGCAATCGCGGCCAAATCGCCGAAATTTCAAACATAAAGAAATACTATTTGTAAGTCGCATTCAATAAAACCCTTTTACGTGACGTATATACTCACCATACAGATTCACCACGTGAGAGGAGATCCAAATCGGTGGGGGGTCAGCTGCGACCTCCCCTTGTAAGTGAATCTCTCCTAATTTTTCTCTTAGACTCTGGACATAGTTTCCAGAGAACTGAAATTCTTGTTCCGAAAATTCTGGGGAATTGCCCCGTAGCAAATCAAGCGGGAGCCTAAGGTCTCTCGCGAAATAAAGCTCTGCAGGGGTGAGACCTGTGATCTTATGCTTAGACGATCTATATGCAAGGAGGAACATAGGGATCCACTTATTCCAGTCTTTCTGATTTTCAGAGTATTTTGCCAAGAAATTCGTTATTGTCTGGTGTTGACGTTCGACTTAACCATCCGACTGAGGATGTAAAGGAGTAGTCCTTGTCTTTTTGATCCCCAGAAGATTCATTAATTCCCAAAACAGTTTTGATTCAAAATTTCTTCCCTGATCGGTGTGAATTTTTAAGGAAACTCCGTGTCTGGAGACGATTTCATTAACAAAGATTTCGGCGATGGTTCTTGTTCTAATATCACTAACTGGAAACGCCTCTACCCATTTGGTGAAACAATCGACCACCACTAGCAAATATCTATTCTCGGAAGAAGTCCTTGGAAAAGGGCCAAGTATATCCATCTGTACTCTCTGAAAAGGAGTATATATATATATATATATATATATTTGAAGAGGAGATTTCCCTTTACCTGAGGGACCTACGTTATATATATTTGAAGAAGAGATTTCCCTTTACCTGAGGGACCCCTCCTGGCTACACAGACACGACAAGGCCTGTACCAGTCTTCCACGTCGCGCTTACAAGTAGCCCAATAAAAACGTTGACGAATTTTATTTAGGATCTTATTTACTCCAAAATGTCCTCCGGAAAAAGAATCGTGAGCTACCTTCAGAATTTTAGGAACCTGATTTCGAGAAACCACTAACTGAAAACGAACAGATTTCAGATTGGGGGCTTTCCACTTTTTATAAAGAACACCATCCCTTACAAGAAGGGCATCCCAATACGCCCAATAAATCTGAAAAAAAATATCCCTTGACACAATTTCAGAACGAGGGGGACGAACACCTACCTCTTTAGCTTGCAAAATAAAAGAAATGTCCGGATCCAATCTCTGTTCCTTCTGCCAGAGCTCCAGACTTCCAATCTCCAAGGAGATTCGAGCAATCGTCTCTTCTTGTGTTTCGGAAGATCTTCTTTCCACCTTCGAACAATATAGATAATTCTCCATCTTACAAAGTCGCCTTGATAAACCGTCAGCGTTCTTATGAGAAAGGCCCTTACGATGTATCACAGTGAATTCAAATTGTTGGAATCTTTCCAACCAACGAACTAATTGTCATTCTAAATCTTTGAAGGACATAAGCCACTTCAAAGAAACATGATCCGTGCGAATTAAAAACTTCCGCCCCAAAAGGTAGTGGTGAAAAGATTTAAGAAAGTCGACAATCGCTAAAAGTTCGCGGCGAGTTACACAATAATTTCTTTCTGCCTTATTTAGAACGCGGCTATAATAAGCGATGACCTTCTCTTTTCCTTCCTGAATCTGAGAAAGAACCGCGCCAATCCCAACACCAGAAGCGTCCGTATCGACAATAAATTCTCCTTCCCCATAGGAAAAGAAAGGAAAATTAGGAAAAGAAAGAATTGGGGAAGAGGATAATACGCGCTTCAATTCCTCGAAAGCCTTTTGACAATTCTCTTCCCATACAAATTTAATTTTGTTCTCTGTGAGAGTAAATAGAGGCTTGGCTATTGATGAAAATCCTTTAATAAATTTCCTATAGTATGAGCAAAACCCGAGAAAACTTCTTAATTGTTTCTTGGTGTGAGGGATAGGCCAGTCTCTTACCGCAGAGATTTTCTCCGGATCCGTTGTAACGCCCTCGGAAGAAACTACATGTCCTAAATCTCTAGCAAAAGGCTTTAACATCTCTAGCAAAAAGGACACATTTCTTTGGATTAATTTTTAAATTAGCGGTGCGTAATCGATCAAAAACCTTTATTTAAATTATCGATCATCTCGTTAAAATTTTTTCCGAAAATAATCACATCGTCAAGATAAACTAAACAGATTTTAAAAAGCAAACCATGAAGCACATTTTCTATAAGACGTTGAAAAGTCGCGGGGGCGTTACATAATCCAAACGGCATAACCGTGAACTGCTAAAGACCGTTACTGATAGAAAACGCGGTCTTTTCCCTATCCTCGGGATGTATTTTCACTTGCCAATACCCTATCTTAAGATCAGTTGTGGAAAACCAAGTGTTACCTGACAGCTGGTTAAGGATATCGTGGCAAAGAAAAGGAGTCTTTTAATGTTACATCGTTCAGTTCATCGTTTTTGTTATCCAAGCAGAATCTAATTGATCCTTCTTTTTTACCAAAACTGCAGGAGAGATCCATGGACTTTGTGAAGGTTCGATGACTTCTTGTTCCTTCATTTCCTCAATTATTTTATTGACTTCCTCTCTCTTATGAAAAGGGGTTCTGCGTGGCACCTGTTTATTAATTGGGAGAGAATCTACAACATTAATTACATGCCTAACTACATCACAATTTCCGGCGACAATTTCTTCCGAAAATACATCCCGATATTCGTGAGCAAATTCAACAAAATTCTTTTGCTGAATCTCAGTAAGATTCTTTGAATTCTTAAAAAGGAATTCTTCCAAAATCGGAGGAAACTCCTCAGAATCTCCCGTTTGAACTATCTCTCGAATAATCGAAGGTGTCCCGAAAAAAGAATCACAGACTTTAACGAAGTTAGTCTTCTGGAGAAAATCCACCCCCAGAAGACAATCATCTGAGATTTCGGAAACCAACATTGGGAGCTCCAATGAAATTTCCCCGAGCTCCACTTTCGCGCGAATTTCAAAATCGACGGAAACATTTTCCCCTGTGGGGTATCTAAATTTTCGTTCCGGAAATCTCTGTTCCCCCTCACGAACAAATTTCCTACTAACTAAAGAAACATCCGAGTCCGTATCTATTTTAAAAATGCATTCTTTATTATTAAGCAAACCAATGTAATAAAAGTCTTTCTTAATTTTATGTATTCTATTAACGGAAAAACTCTGAACTCTCGGGGATTCTTTTACGGAAGCTGATCTCTCCCCGCCGAGATCAACTAATCCGCGTTTTCCTTCTTATTCGGACACTCGTTTCGAAAATGTCCTTGCCTCGCGCAAAGCCAGCATTCTTTTGGCTTATTTTTATAAAAGTTTTTCTTTTCCGCTTCCTTCGCGTCCCCTTTCTCCTTTCGTTCATCCTCGATAGAAATCGTTTTTCCGTTCGCTTCCCTATTTTTCTTAAAGGACTTCCCATCTTTACTCTTTTCCGCGAAGCTCTCGCCCTGAATGGCTTTTACCGCTTTTGCTCTCTCCACCGCAATTTTCAGAAAAGTAATTCCCTCTAACTGGAGGGTTTTCTTTACAAACCCATCAAAAATAGCGGACACAAACTGCGCACAGGCAATTTTATCTCGTACAGCGTAGGTGCATTCGGGATAGACCAGGCGCGACAGTCTTTCCAAATCGGAGCCCAACGCGACAAAATCTTCCCCGAATTTTTGTTTGCGATTGGTGAAACGCGAATAATAATTTTGAGAGAGATCCCCCTCTCCGAAACGCAACTCAAGTTTTGCAATGAGCTCCGCGAAACTCAGATCATAAAGATTTTTCACTAACTCGAGGACAGCACAAGCCTTTCCCCTGAAGCATGAAGCCAGCGCAACGGTCTTCGACGCGTCATCCCAGCGACTCGCACTCGCGATCAAATTGAATTGCGAAAGAAATTCTCGCAGCGAGACGGATCCGTTATACGTGTCCGGCTTCAGCTTGTAGCCTAAGCCCCCCCCGTATCTCCCGTCTCGCGCGCCCATCCGAACGCACTTCCTGTATCTCCCGCCTCGCGCGCCCGTCCAAACGCAAAAGTCGCGCCTCGTTCCAAACTTCCGGACGAAAAGATATTAGTTTTCGTCGCGCGCGCCGATCCAAACGTGAAACTCGCGCCACGCACATTGTTCTCGGTCGAAGTGTTATGCACTCGCGTCTCGCGTGCTGGTTCGAACGCAAAAGCCGCGCCACGCGCATTATTCCCGGAAGAAATATTATCGGAACCACTTATCTGGGCTTCAAGACGTAGCAGTTCGACATCTCGCAAGCGCAGCGTCTCCTCGAACCGTTCCCGCATGCGCTCTCGCTCCTCGCGCATCTCCTTTAGCTCGTCCATGAGACTGCGCAGAGCCGTCTCCGGGGTATGCTCCGATGTCTCTGAGGAACACTCCGACACTTGCGCGGGCTGCTCTGATGTACCCGCGCGCCTCCGCTTAGCCGCCGAGCGTGTCCTCTCCTCGGGAGCTGTCGCTGTCTCCATTTGGATGTTTTCTATCGATCCGCTCTATCCGCTCGAATCGCTTTTATCCCGGACGAGCCCCCAAAATGTTACGCCGACGATCTGCGTCGGCGCTCGGATCGGGAAGAGGGAGGGCAGTGTTACGCGCTGCGGCCGCCCGGTATACTCCCCGGCCGCGCGAGTCGGAAGACAAGTCGGTCAGGAATATCGATTGACCGGCCGTGAAGTTCGCAAGATCTGAACATGCGGACATGGAGCAACGGTTGTTAGGGCGCTTGTTGTTAAACAAGCCGCCTGTCAAATCTACGCTGGACTCCTCTCGGCGGAGGCGTAACAATATGATAGAACATGTCTTGAATCGCTTTCTCCTCCGCAAGCCAACGATAAGTTCAGTAAAAGGATCCGTTTCATGAAATGTCGAGATGTTTTTTGAAATGCCCCGGTATTTGAGAAGTACCTCAGAAGGCAATTCTAACGCTAGATTTGGATTTAATGAGTCAAAATACGTAAGACAACATCTCAAATCATGTTTTCTCCTGCAGACCAAGGATACATCCAATGAAAGTACGATTTCTATGAAATTTCATGTGTTTTTTGAGGTTTGGAATAAACTGAGAGCTATGAGGGCAATTCTGACACCGGATTCGGATTCAGCGAGTCAAAGTACATAAGAATATACTAGTCAGTCCCGTTGGACCAACCACTTTTTCTTTTTTGTGTGCCTGTGTAATTTATACATTCTAAAAAATTATTTTGTTACTGATCATCTTTGAATTATTACCATTATAGCCGAACCAATCTTTCTATTAATAAAATTTTGGTTCTTATAAAACTCGTGAGTTTAATTCGTGTTTGGTTTTGAACTTACGATAACCTCAACGAATTTTGTTTCAAAATTTTTAACTTATTACACTGAAACATTACATTAGATCAGATAACAATCAAAATGAAGTATAACCTTACTTCAATGTATTGTTATCATGTGGGTCATTCATATAGAAAGTTACTGTAAAAATAGTTTTGTTTATAGTCATTGTAATAAGCAGCAGTATCACAAAATGTATCATCACAGCACCGTTTTTAGAACCCGACTTCTTGGATTTCTGATGCAGAGTGAGAATTAATATTTTGGCATAATTTTGTTTTGCGATATGCCTAATCTATTGATAACAGTCGCTTTTTAGTTCAGCCTGGACAATGTAAGACATCCTTGTAAGATACAATAAAATATCTTTATACATATTTTTGCTATACAGGAAAAAGAACTAATTTCAAATTATTATATTTAGAAAAGAAAAAATATATTTAAATGAGATAAAATGCATTTTAAAACTAAAAGTTGATACTTTTGAATGGCATTATCAAAAAAAGGGCAACTGTTGCAGCATTATCGTTCTTGAATAATGTTAAAAAATTTGAGTAAAATTAACCCCTTTTTTGCCAGTGATTATATATTATTACTTCTATAATTCAATAATAAATCGGAATTCAACTTAAAAAATTATGTACCATTCCGTTTATCATGTATATCAATTGATTGAAATTTTCGACTTTCGTTGCATATTCCTTGAAGGAGAATTCTTTTTCAGGGAAAATTATAGCATCACTATGTACTTGATCCATCTCATAAACGACACAACCAAATTGTAACTTCAACTTGTCTAAATAATCACTCAAAGGCTGAAAAGATTCTTGCAAAATCATATTTAGACGTTGATGCACTTCATTCAAGTACCAATCAGGAACTGAAGCAAACATGATACAATGTTTTTCATCGTTTTTCGCAATATTAATTCTGGTCACATCTCTATCTATTCTTAGTTTTCGCCATCCTTTAGCTTGTACCCATGATTCTAGAGATGGTAAGTGATGAGCAATATTAGCTATCTTATCCACAAGATCATGAAAAGCACCATAAAATTCCTCCAGTTGTAGACTTTTAAACAAGTTATTATTTTTCCACTTTATTTCCATCTATATATAAAATTAATATACATATATACATATATATTTATGTAATATAAGAGTGATTTGAATAAAGTGATTAATTTCATTATTAGCACATTTGAAGAGATTAATAGAAAAAATAGTTTATACTATTCTCTTCAAATACAATAACATAACAACTACATTGTAATGTAACAGAATGTAACATGCAATATAATCCTTGACTGTGGCAACTCCCTTGACTGTGGAGTACATATATACACGTATTCGCTTAGATAGGCTCAGACTGTGGAGTATGTATACAGGGTGATTCAGAATAACCACTTGTCCTTTCATAGACATATTCGTGGTGATATTCTGAGACGATTTTTCCTCTAACAAAAATTTGTCCAGAGCTTAGTTTTTGAGATACAACAGCAAACAGTTAACGTATTACGAGCCGGATACAAGAGGCAATCAGACACGGCGCAACTCATTGTTACACGCGGATCGACCGGGTTCCCGCTGCGATCAGCTGCACAGAGTCGTTAACACACACGCACGCACGCACGCACGCACGCACGCACGCACGCACGCACGCACGCACGCACGCACGCACGCACGCACGCACGCACGCACGCACGCACGCACGCACGCACGCACGCACGCACGCACGCACGCACGCACGCACGCACGCACGCACGCACGCACGCACGCACGCACGCACGCACGCACGCACGCACGCACGCACGCACGCACGCACGCACGCACGCACGCACGCACGCACGCACGCACGCACGCACGCACGCACGCACGCACGCACGCACGCACGCACGCACGCACGCACGCACGCACGCACGCACGCACGCACGCACGCACGCACGCACGCACGCACGCACGCACGCACGCACGCACGCACGCACGCACGCACGCACGCACGCACGCACGCACGCACGCACGCACGCACGCACGCACGCACGCACGCACGCACGCACGCACGCACGCACGCACGCACGCACGCACGCACGCACGCACGCACGCACGCACGCACGCACGCACGCACGCACGCACGCACGCACGCACGCACGCACGCACGCACGCACGCACGCACGCACGCACGCACGCACGCACGCACACGCGCACGCGCACGCGCACGCACACGCACACGCACACGCACACGCACACTCTCTCCCTCTCTTCTTCTTCCCCCTCCCTCCCCCCTCTCACACCTCCCATCCCCCTTCTCCCCCTCTCATCCCTCTCCCCCTCTCCCCTCCCTTCTCCCCCTCTCTCACCCTCTCTCTTCTCACACCCCCTCTCGCCTTTCCCCTTCCTCTTTCCCTCTCCTCTCCCCCCTCCCCCCACCCTCCCTCCTTCCCCTCTCCCCACTCCCCCTCCCTCCCCTCCCCCGGCACTTCTTCCAAGAAATGTGGAAGACTTTCAATTAAAAATTCGAAGTATGTTGCGCCATTTAAAACGTCTGGTAGAATTACTGGGCCTAATATGTTTGTGCCTAGAATTCTTGCCCAGACGTTCAATTTCCATCGAGTTTGAAAATTTCTCGACCGAGTAACTCGAGGATTTTCGTCACTCCACACATGCATGTTGTGACAGTTAAAAATTCCTTTTCGTGTGAACAGCGATTCATCGCTGAATATCACACGTGAAGGAAATTCCGGATCCTCGTCTACTCTTCTCAAGAAATATTCACAAAATCTTCTTCTTCGTGGATAGTCTTCCTCTCGTAAATCTTGCACCTTAGTATAATGATACGCGTGCAATTTTTCTTCCTTCTTGTTTCCTTGGTAAGACGCTACCGGTCTCGAATAATCGTTGAGCTGCTGCAAGAATAACGGTGGCCGATGGATTGATTGAAGCATCGATTGTTTTAGCCTATTTAACGATATTTGCGGGGGGGTCAATCCTCCCACCGCGCCCCCCGCGACGAATCGCGATGTCGCCCGACACACCACCCACATCACGCGACACGCTATGCGATTCGTCGCGGGGGGCGCGGAGGGAGAATCGCCTCCCCCCCCCCCCGCGAAGATCGTTAAATAGGCTGAAGCGATCGATGCTACAATCAATAATCCTTCAATTATTAGAAGAATCGCCAGGACAATACACGATATGGCACAATATACGAACGAAGAATATTACGATATGCTAATGGCAATTTCTTCCAAAAAATGTGGAAAATCTTCCACATTTCTTGGAAGAAGTGCCATTAGCAAATAGAAATAAAATTATTTTTCAACAAGATGGAGCCGGACCGCACAATGCCAGAATAGTAACAAATTATTTAAATGATCGATTTCCTGGCCGTTGGATGGGCCGATACGGTCCAATACAGTGGCCCGAAAGATCTCCGGACCTAAATCCATTGGATTTTTTTCTGTGGGGATATTGTAAAGAAATTATTTACAGAAAGCTTCCTGAGAATGTCGATGATTTAAACGACAAGCTCCATTACGCTATTTGGAATATCGAACAGGAGATTTTGGAGAAGATGCAAACAAATTTATTACGACGTATGAGAGCCTGTGTTGCAATGGACGGTGGCCACTTCGAACATCTTCTGTGAAGAAAACAAGAAAATAATTAATCTGCCCTTTTCAGGGCAACCAAATATTTTACTTCGAGGAACATCTCTTTTCGCAAATAATTAAATATTACTTCTTTAATCATAAACTTATGTAAGGTCCAAATTTGTAATCTCTATTGTCCGAAGAATAACCAATTGATACGAGAAAACACGATGTCAGGAATTGGAGTTGGATTTCCAATGAATTCGAAAGCTCTCGGTTATTTAATAATAATGTCTTTAATTCCCGAATGCGATACAATGCACACAATGCAAACGGATTAACGAAGCCAGAAGGTTTCTCAAAGATACTTGGAGTACCGAAATCAAAAAGGCCCGAGACCTTTACTCAAAACCAATCGTGGCAAAACAATCGTTATCAGACTTTACTTCAAGACTTCCCGAAAGAGAGTGTCGCCCCGCTTCTCGGCCCTCGGAGCGTTAGCTTGCTTCGAGCCGTGTGAGAGCGGTGGGGCATCATATAGGGTGGCAAACAATCAAACATTGTTGCTGCCCTTGAGATCGGCACGAACTCCAAATAAGTCGAAAATAATCTTACACTTAATTACATTAAATGCAATTAATCATCATTTTCAATAATGAAAAACTTGATTTTGCAGTATTTTTTAATTAATTTCATTAGTATAAATCATATTTATTAATACTTTTATTTTGAAACATGTAATTTTTGACTTCAAGCAATCACGCGTTCGACACAATGGGAATATTATTTTTCGCTACACTGTTGCACTTATTGCACTGGTGCAGCAGTGCAGAGAAAAAGAACAGACTCGTAATCGGGTTATGTTGCTTGCTACCGCGAATAAACACAAGTTGTCGCGTAAACACGTGTTTCTTTCTTCGAGTAATTCTAATGCGTCGAGTGATTAGTGGTGATCGATAGTGATTCGTAGTAATTTGTAGTGATTAAAGTTGAAAATCAATCGATCGGTTCGTTAAATAATACTTGTTTGCTTCGGTTAAGTGAGTAGTGAGATGAGTATGTGAATATGCTGAAAGTGAAATAATTCTGCATTACGTATTTCATCACGGGAGCAATCAGTTGACAGGATAGTACGTGAGTAAACATCTTCAAACTTGTCCGAACGTGTACTCTCTCTCCCCCTGTTCTCTCTCTCTCTCCCTCCCTCCCTCCCTCCCTCCATCCCTCTCTTTCTCACTCATTTTAAATATTTTACTTTTTACTTAAAAGTAATATTTAAGTAATCTGATATTTACATTCGCACAAGTGATACATTTCTTTTATTAGAATTATTTAAAGACAAGATGGCAAATAATCAGATATTATTTTCGAGTTAAAGTTAGCATGATTAAAATGACAGTGTAACAGAGAGAGAGTGTGAGAGAGAGAGAGAGAGAGAGAGAGAGAGAGAGTGTGTGTGTGTGTGTGTGTGTGTGTGTGTGTGTGTGTGCGTGCGTGTGCGTGTGCGTGCGTGTGCGTGTGCGTGTGCGTGTGCGTGTGCGTGTGCGTGTGCGTGTGCGTGTGCGTGTGCGTGTGCGTGTGCGTGTGCGTGTGCGTGTGTGTGTGTGTGTTGTGTGTTTACGACTCTGTGCAGCTGATCGCAGCGGGAGCCCGGTCGACCCGCGTGTAACAATGAATTGCGCCGTCCCTGACTGCCTCTTGTATCCGACTAGTAATACGTTAACTGTTTGCTGTTGTATCTCAAAAACTAAGCTCCGGACAAATTTTTGTTAGAGGAAAAATCGTCTCAGAATATCACCATGAATATGTCTATGAAAGGACAAGTGGTTATTCTGAATCACCCTGTATATACAGGGACCGGTGCACATGTAGACGAAGCCTCTCCACCTGCTCCCCGCCCATGCGTTATTATTTAACCTTACAACTTCCACATAGATTTACAACTTAAATTTTACAAATAAATGTTACATGTATTTTCGTATCCTATTGAACGTTGTCCATCTGGACAGTGCATCTTTCTGTGACCATCTGAACGGTGTGCATCTTTCTGTGTGCAACTGAACGGTACGCATCTTTCTGTGTGCAACTGAACGATGCGCATCTTTCGGTGTGCTATTGAATGGTGTACAACTGAACGGTGTGCAACTGAATAGTGTGCATCTTTCGATGTGCAACTGAACGGTGTCCAGTTGAACGGTGTACAACTTAACGGTGTGTAACTGAATGGTGTCCAATTGAACGGTGTTTAATTGAACCGTAGGCAAAATATCGTGTTCATTTGCAACGTATCCATTTGCAACGTGTCCATTTGCACCGTGTCCAACTGTACTGTGCAAGTCCAGGCCACCCGTATACACATACTGAAGAAAAATTCAGTAACAATTGACTAAATTATTGGATTTTCGTAAAACTAGGTTTTAGGGCTCGCTGAATATGAATTTGAGGTTAAAATTAAATAATTCAAAATAGTGCATTCAATATGGCGAAACAAAATTGCAGAAAAATTAAAATAACTTCTAGATTTTCATAAAATTTGAAAGGGTTTTTTGGATTTCTAAATATAAATTTTAGATCACGCAACAATTTTGTTATTGTGCCTTTATGTCGTTTTATACAAATCTACATACATTCATACACGTCCCTGCTGCGTATGTACAAGATCTCTAACTTCAAGTGTCTGTAGCTCGGAAAATATAATTTTTCAGGGCTTGTGCCCACGAACATTTTTTATCTATGTATCAAGAACTAACGTTTGGCAAAGTTTCAGCCAATTTGACTGAGACCAGATTTCCATATACTTTCTGCGGGGTTCTATTTGGCCACCATATTGAATACGTCATTTTGAATTTTCTAATTTTGACCTCGTACTTAGTGATATCAACAACTATACACAAAGTTTGAAAAATTATCTATTAGAAAGCCCTGCACATTTTTGGCCTACTTTGGTGAATTTGCTCTCCACAGTGAAGGGGATAATATATACATGTAATACATTACTGTAATTTCCCACTCAAACGTTATTACAATTATATGACGGAAATATAACGTGTTATTAAAATGTTATACAATTGCTATATCCAAATATATTATAGGTTATCCATTTTACAATATCCATATAGATTATATAATTATATGCAAATATTAATTTCTTAATTTGTAAATATTAGTTAATTTGTAAAATTGTTTCCAAAAGTAAAATAATTATTTCACATTAAAAATAATATTTATGTATGTATAATATTAATTTTTCTTACAATATTCTAGTTTAATCAATTAATGGAGTATTTTTATTTTTCCGTTACCAAAAATAATATTTCGATGGAAGAATTATTATTGCATACATGAAATGATATTCTCTAATGGACATACATTAAACATCTGTCATAGAAATTCATTCTCTAATGGACATACATTAAACATCTGTCATAGAAAATTTCCGTATAAATCAATAAATCCGTCATTTGATTTATGTGATTAGAGTTAAGTACAGAATAAGTTAATAAGATTAGAAAATGAAGTATGGAATAAGTTGAATATATGTGAAGTATTTTGTGTAATATGAGAAGAATAGGTTCATATTATTTTAGAATGTATACAATTTATCATAACAAAATTATCTTTTTAAAAAAAGGTAAAAAAGCGTCAAGTATACGCCCGCATTAAAAAGTAATGATATATCATCAAATTGCGCCAACTATAGAAATGTTTGTATATTTACCAACTAGAAAGGCTATTATTTCATTATTAGTATCTTTAATAGTATCTTTAATAATAAAATGCTATGCAATGACTAATATGATTCTATACAGTAAAAGTTTGGAGCTTACTGTTTAATATATCAGCATTGACAGATTAATAAAAAAATATGTTAAATATTAATTTAAAGAAAATATTGAACATTCTATATTTAATTAAAAGTGATACTTTTTTTTTAATACTGAACTTGACTGCATGTATAGCATGATAGATTGCAACACTTTTTTTTTAATACTGAACTTGACTGCGTGTATAGCAATGCGATGCGAAATGCGATGCAAACGCAGACAACGCACACAACCGTGTTACATTTCTTCGCCTCTTTCGCGCGCTCTCTTACCACCATTTGACGATGACGACGGAGAAAAAAAAATCTTAATATTTTCCACATTTAGACTTTGAGTTATAATATCTCTGCTTGTAGGGTATGTACAAGAAAAATAACACTTTTCTTATACAAATTAACCCCGAGCTATCCATTGAGACTACTTAGAATTCAATCAGCCGTTATTGAGATATGATTATACAATATCCTCTTTAAACGGCATCGCGCATTAATAAGGCCTGGTAGATCTCGTTATTCTTGACGCGAGACATTACCGTGCCTCTTGATGTTAAAGCGATTAATATAATATTTATTTGATTCAGCAGTACCAAGTTTTTGAATAATGTGAGTGCTTTGCTGCTTTATAGCTTTATCACCCATACTACTAGGCGCACGGCTCACTGACATATTCCCAATTAAAGAATATCACTGATGAAATTGACTTTACTCAATAATTACTCCTTTATTAAGCATTAATATTTAAAATTATTCTTTATTTTAATATTTTTCGTATAAATCCACTTTTATAATTAGCGTAATTTTTTCACATCATTCCTTTTGTAGAAAAGAACTTTTTTGAAAAAGCAATTTTTTAATAATATTACTTTTGTAGAGAAAATCTTTTTCGAAGAGATAATTTTTTAATGACATGTATCGGCGCGTATATATGACACCTGTTTTAAAAAAAATAATTTATTAAATATGTTCTATTATTGTTTGAGATATTTACAACTTAAAATTAATCAGCCTGTTCGTCGGACAAAAATCGTTGCAAAATCTCGTTATTACCAAATTCACGCATGCGTTGAGGCGGTCAAAATGGCGGGAAGATACACGCGCACCAAAATGGCCGTTGAAAACGACGGCACGCTTCGTACTCGTAATCAGTTCCATAATGTTCGATTAATGAGATCATAATATATCAGTCATTGAGCGGATCACAGCGTCGAGCAGTTCACGATCCCAAGAGGATCTTGAGCGTATTAGATGAAGTGTTATCACTATGTCCAGGAATCACTGTGAGCATGTGGCGTTCGCGTGGGCGAACACGCCGGCCGCGAGGCTGTATTCGGAATATTGAGAAACCCGATGCCTTGGGTGTAAGTTAATTCACTGAACGCGACAGGAAGTCACTAAGAACTGACTTGAGACACAACTAATAACGCATAAACCACAATCGCAAGCATTAAAAACCTGAGAGTTCCCGAAAAGAACGACCTGAACGTTACGAAGTACCGAATAAGAAGAAGGCGGAAGCCGGCCGGCCCAAAAGCGCCGCCAACGGGGCCATCGATGAATTTTTTTTTTATTTTTACTAAAAGGAAAGGCATTAGGTACTAAGCCTAACTTGCCTGCCATACATGAGAAAACAGTCTTGTCTGCATATACAATCAACTCCATGCTATGCAAAAAATGTACCTATAAACGGTAAGAAGCTTATGACATAAAGAAAAAACTAAACTAAACTAATTGTGAATCGAAACGCAAAAACGGACATAAAAGCAACAATCGAAAACAAGTAATATTAATGAGTACAAAAAAAATTATTTAAAACCGTAACAGACGGAAAGAGAAGGAATTCCAAAACAATAAGATGCTGTGAAAGTAACTTCAATTCTAATGCTTATAGCCATAATAAATTTCGCTAAAGCACACAACACAGACGGGTTCAACTCACATAAGAATTGGTCTAAACAGTAAGGATTACAGTACTTAAGCTTACGCAGAGTTAAAAAAAGATCCACTCTCGCAACCTCAGTCAAATCACACTGCCAAAACACGTGATTCGCAGTTTGTACGTATTTATTACAAGGACATATCTCGGAGTCCACAATTTTAAATCTAAAGACATTGTGAAGTAGCAAAGTGTGACCCGACCTGAGACGCAGAATTGAAACTATGGCTCTTCTAGGAAGATTGAAACTCTGGAACTAAGGACGGAGGGAGTGTTTCCAAAACTTAATACAATAATCCCTCCCTTTAACCTGGCCTTCATCTTTTATAAGTTTTTCAGTAGCGGAAAACATCTTGGCTTTCCAAAAGCCTTTAAAGTCGGAGACTGGGACAAGCAAAGAAGTGTCTTTGCCCTCTACGGCCGCTCTTTTGGCAAACATGTCGGCCCGTTCATTAAGGATTACACCTTTATGAACGGGAATCCAATAAAATACAATCTTTTTACCGGTTAACGAGATTGATTCGATTAAAGAAAGGATTTTTAAAATGATAACTGGTCTTTTGAAACCTTTAACTTTGTTAGACAAGGCTTTCAAAACGCTCTGGGAGTCTGTAAAAAAGTAGATTTTCCAAAACTGAAAGGGAGGCCAATTCCAACGCATGATAAAGAGCCATAGCTTCACAAGTAAAAATAGAGGTAAAATTAGAAGTACGAAAAAGATAATTTACGTTATTATTTACATCGATCACAGAGAACCCAGCGAATGGGATGTCGTTTGTTTTGGACCCGTAAAAAACCAGTGCGAAGAAGAGTCTTGTTTAAAAATTTCCCTAAAAGCGGCTTCGGGGTTGGAAGCTCTACTAATTAATCTTCCCTCTTCAAATGATATCGATGGGGAACTCAAGATGACCTTCAGAGAAGTCACAAAAAGTGGGAAGACGGACGAGGAGATCAATCCTTGTAGGGATGAAACCTCTTTAGAAAATGAGTAAAGAGGTAAGCTCAGGATCCTACAAACAAAAGTTAGTTCTTCCATTTTCTTTGGTATGGAAAATAGGATTTTGGAGAAAGGATGTCCGTCTCTGGCACCAACTCGAGAAAGGTAATTACATCCCAAAAAATTAAATCTACTTTCAAGAGAAGGTTCACATGCCTCAGCAAGAACAATGTTGTTTGGGCAGGAAGATCTAAGCCCGTAGGCCAATTTAATGGACTTGAGTTGAAGTGCGAACAACTGGTTGTACAGATATTTTGGTAGATTACACCAAATGAAAGAATCAAACTCCATTCTTGATCTAATGAGAATTTTATAAAGCCGTAGCAGTAGGATCGAATCCGGTGTTTCTAAAAAATTTTAAGACCACGAGGGGTCTAATGCAGTTATCTTTTACATGACTTATTTGATGGTTCCATTTTAAGTTGGATTGGAAGTGAATGCCCAGAAATCTCACCGAATTCTGCGCCAAAATATTAGTGCCCAAAAGATTTATCTTGTGATTTCTGCCATCCTTCTAGGGACGGGTACTAAAAACGCAAAGTGAGAACTTAGCCGCGCATAAATTTAAACCTAGGTTGCTCAAGCAAGATGCCGTCGTCTCCCCACCTTCAGAAAGTGATTCTAAAATTCTTCCTACCGAGTCATGGGAAGAAACCAAGCAAATATCGTCCGCGAATTGAAGAGGGAATAATCTATAAATGTGTTGAAGCTTAGGTTCTTTTTTTTTTTATAGATAAAAGAATGAAGTAATGCCACGTTATCCGTACAAGACCGACCCTGTCTGAAACCGTATTGACTAGCTGGCAGTACGGAAGATTTTTCCAGCCATTTGTAAATTCTATTATTTATCAATCTTTCCATTAATTTAAGAATACATTGAGCCATAGAAATGGGTCTAAATTTCTTCCTATCACTTTTAGGAAGAAAAAATACTCGAAACTGATTCCACTCCTTCGGACCCGAGGAGAAAATTTCATTAAGTAAAATTAACAGACCTTCTAAAAGATTGTTCGGTAATCTCTTAAGAACGAGGTAGTCTATTTGATCGGTGCCCGGAGCTGATTTATCTCTGGTATATGCTAAGGCAAGATTGAACTCATCTCTAGAGAAGGGACCGCCTAAATTATGTCGATCTTGAGACAAGTTGTAATGCAAAGGATGGCAAGGGACCCAGGGAGGACACAACTTATCAGTCGTGCTCATAACTGACATGACTGATTCAGCACTGAAAGCATTCGCTGATTCATACCTATGGTAATTTTTGGACATGCCTCTTATTGTCGACCATATACGCCCTATATTAGTAAATTTATTAATTTCCGCGCAAAAAGTCAAAAACGAAAGTTTTTTTATTCTCTTAAGGGTTTTTTTTTAGTTAAAGCATCCTTTTTCCTAAACTCGATATAATTATCTCGTGATGAATTGAATTTAAATTTCAAAAAGGCTGCTCTTCTGACACGTGTGGCCCTCTCACATTCATTATTCCACCAGGGAGAAGAGGAATTTCTTTTTGGATGTTCCGATAAAGCATGAGACCTATGTGATAAGAAGGGTTGTGGAGTAGCTGCACGAATACAATCTGAGATGAAAGCTGTAAAAGACGAGTATTTTATTTTTTTTTATCAGAGGGTCTAGTAAAGGGTCAGATATAAATTTATACAATCGTCAGAGCCCTCTGACAGGGCCCCCCAGGCACCATCCCAATCGGTTTTGTCAGTGTACAATCTAGCGTGCGGATGATATGTTTTATGCGACGATTCACCGAATACGTTAAATTTAATGGGAAAGTGATCGCTGCCCCATGATTCGTCCACGACCTCCCAAGAGGAAAAAGGAATAAGCTCCGAGCTAACGAGAGTCAAATCTATCACTGATTTAGCTAAAGAATTATGAAAATCGTAGCAGAACCATTATTTAATGGAGAGAAGTTAGAAGCCAATAACTCGTCGACAAGTTTTTTACCCTCATGACTAGAAGCAGAACTACGCCATATCGTATGGTGAGCATTAATATCCCCGGCTACAACGGTATCTGCTGATTAAGGAACAATGCCCATTCCTCCCGAGAAATCGCGACATTGGATGGTCTGTAAATAGAAATAATGGTTAATTCTTTACCGTTAACAGTAATAACAATTGCGCAAGATTTAACCTTACCGCTAATGTCCTTAATATTCAATACGCGAAATTGTACATACGACTTAATCAGTATAGCTACGCCGCCACTGTTTCTGTTTTGTCTGTTCTTCTTGACAGTGTCAAAACCTTTGATAAGCAGCCTATCATTACCTTCAAGCCACGTTTCGGAAAGGATAATTATATCAAAGTCTTTGCCCCGGATTTCCAGTTCAGGCTGTCTTCTTCTGATGCTTCTGCAGTTCCATTGAAGGAGCTTTACCATTAAGAATGTTTGACGGCAGAGGTGGTATCGCTTGATATCTTAACGTGAAGATCACATGTATTCTTGAGTCTAGACAAAAGTTGACTGATATCCTTGCAATTCTTGATGTGGCTGTTGATGGACTCTAAACGGGCTTTGTCTTCATCACTAAGGAGCGATGATAAAGAGTGGGAAGCAGAAATTGAGGCAAAAGATGAGTCACTTGGGTCCTGGCGACGAGCGAGTGGAAGACAATCAGACTGCAGCAATTTTGGTGCAGGGAAGTCCTTCACATATAAACCCGGAAAACGAGCGGTAGAGAGACTAACAGGCTGGGAAGATTGAGTTCTATTTCCCTGAATCAATCTTCTAGCTTTATTGAAATTGATGTTTTCCACTGCCATAAGGGTATTAATTTGCTTCTTGAGAATGATTTCCGGGCAAGTAAAATCTAAAGACTTATGTTCGCCTCCGCAATTTAAGCATTTGGCTATATTGGTACAGTCTACATCCGCTCCGTGGCTACAAGCGCCACAGTTTAAACATTTAGCCTCGTTCTGACAGAATTTCGTTGAATGAGACAGTTGGCCGCATTTAGTGCAACGACGAGAGCCCGGAATGAACGCCACCGTTCTAACACGTTGATTCCATACGTAGATCGCATCTGGAACCTTAGAAGAGCGAATAACAGCTCGCACAGCGGTGCAGTCCACGAAGAATGGTTCTTTTCTTGATTTGTCTCTTTTTTGAAGTCTAATGGTTCTCGCAGTGTCAAAAGATAAATTTTTATTGCTTCTGGCCAATTCAAGATTTATTTCTTCAACGCTTACGTCAATAGGAACACCCAGTAGAACTATTCTTCTAAAAATGAAGTACCATGGAATCACTAAATTGTATCTCGAGTTTAACAGCAGCAGGTTTCTAAGAGCGTCGTTCACAGCAGATCTTGATGAGAAGGAGATTTCCCATTTGTATCGACCACATTTTTCTATGTCCTTGTACATCACATTGAGTTTGTAAAGATCCCTAGCGATTTCCAAATTAAGAGGGGGTCTGGGACGATCCGCTTCAGTCACTTTTAATGATAAAATCGCTCGAAAAGAGCCCGTGTCATTTTTCTCATACGACAAGATTGTATTTGTATTAATAACAGAAGGATTAACCTCCTTACAAGAAGCCTGGTCGCTCGAGATCCTCTTCGTGGCCGGACGACCCTTCTCAGAATCATTTCCAGTAGCCGCTCTCTTCTTATTCGTCGACGACCATTTTACACGCCGTCGACGTAGAATTGTTGACCGACTGTTTCTTATTTACAAACTCGGCGTCTTTGTACGAAATGTCTTTGCTTATATGGAAATCCTCCAAGAACTGATCTGCAGCAGATTCTATGCCAGCGTCATTTTGAGTAAACATTTCAGGGTCCTCGCACAAATTGAATTGAGATTGCGTGAGAGCCTCTCCCGCCATGCGGCGGGAGAGGTTATTTTTCTCTGAGATACTATTAATGTTCGAGCGATATCGAAAAGATTTGATATATCGTTTGACTACACCTGCAGACTAAGTGGGCGTGAAATGCCAACGCCTCGCGAAAATACGAAGAGGAAACTTCGGAAAAATCCTCGAAAAGATTTTACGACTCCACACTTTCCTTGGCGTCCCTCCGTTTCAAATATCTCTTATGATAGAAATCACCATCGATGAATATTCATGAGTCGGGAGGTGTTGGCACCTCTCGGCCCAACGCAACACTCACGCGCAACCATGCATTACGGAAAGCGCGTTCCGGCGGCAGGCGCACACATATTCTTTCGCGAACATTCATACATCCATAATAGATATCTAATGGACGTCTACAATGGATTTTTAGAGAACATCTATCATGGAAATAAAATGGATCTCTAATGGACGTCTGTCTGACTTCCATCGTGGAGATAGACGTCGCTTATAGATTATTGTTTTAAAAAACAACAAAAACCAACATGTGATGTTTGCGGCAACATTGCGATAATTACTGTGCAAGGTGCAAAATATCTTTATGTATACAACATTTCTTTCACGATAATCATCTTTATTATCACTTTGAACCATAAATAGTATATTTGTTTTACTATTTACATACATTTATATGTATTTATTGTATATTATCATATTATTAATTATACTATCATATTATTTTATGATATTATTGTATTTTTATATATTGTAATTATTATATTCTTATTATTAAATTAAAATATTATCATATAATTGTTATATTCTTTTATTATTAGATTTTAAGTTTTGTATTTATGTAAACATAAAATGTGTACTTATAATTTATGTGAATGTTAAATGATATGTATCTTTTTTCTTCCTGTTTTTCTTGTTCCTGTCTTTCCCTCCATATTGATAATCTAAAAATAAAAAACTTATGATTATAAAGATTTAATATTCAGATAAAAAAGTGTGCTCGGCTGTACTGCTTGATGTGTCTCAGGCGTTTGATAGAATCTGGCACGAGGGATTGATTTATAAGTTAAAAAGTATGCTGCCTGAGTTATTTAGTAATTTATTGGAATCATATTTACAAGATCGTTGTTTTAAAGTGAGATACGAGTGGGTCTACTCTAGCCTTCGCAGGATTGCAGCAGGGGTTCCCCAGGGTAACGTCTTGGGTCCAACCCTGTATCTGCTATACACAGCTGACATCCCTAGTGACACAGATGTCAGAGTTGCAACATTCGTGGATGATACAGCTATACTGGCTACTGGAAATAATCCTGTAATATCTTCAGGCAAAATTCAGCGATCTATAAACTGGATAGTTAAATGGACCAAACGATGGCGTATTAAAAGAAATTTAATGAAAGCAAATCACAGCATATAAATTTTACCTTAAAAAAAGAGACTTCTCTGCCGATTTATATCAATCAGCAAGTGATCCCATACTCGAACACTGCAAAATACCTTGGCATAACTCTCGATGCTAAGCTTCGTTGGGAGGAACGCATAAAGGTTAAAAGGAAGCAGCTTAATCATTTGAGTCATAAAATGGAGTGGATGATTGGCAAATACTCCAAGTTATCTGTTCAAAATAAATTATTATTGTACAAGCATCCTCAAGTCAATCTGTACTTACGGTATCCAGTTATGGAGGTGCAGTGCAAACTTAAATATTCAAATTTTTCAGAATAAAGTGCTTAGAGCTATAGTCAACGCGGTATTGCCATGGTATTGCCGAGATGCGGACATCCATCGTGATCTTCAAATCAACACTGTTGCTGAAGAAAGAGTGCTAATAAACACAAACAACGGCTAGTCAATCATTCAAATCGTCTAGCTCCTTGAATATTTCGAACGAAGGAAAAACTGAGACAGTTAAAAAGAACCAAACCTACAGACTTAATGCATTAAAGAATGCATCTCTCTTCCATCTGCTTTTATGGAACTTTTAAAACCTGCTAAAGCATTTGTTGAAATGCCTAGTAGATATCACTCTCTGTCTCTTTGAAAGCAATATTGTAAAACGATCTAAATAAATTCTATTAGCCATTTCGAAAAAAAAATTCTCTTTAATTAATAATTTTGTAATCTCTTCATCAAATCTAAGGAGGCCTAGGAAGGATGACTAGTAAGCAAAAGTATGAACAACATTTTGATAAGGTATGGGAGAATAATTTCTTTGCGCTCATTAATAATTATACAGTTTGTCTCTTATGCGGTTATCAACCTGTTGTTGTAAAGAAATTTATTATTGAGAGACATTATAAAAATAAACATTTGAGTGATTATTCAAAATATGTAGGTCAGGAAAAACTAAATTTAATTGAAGGTTTAAAATTGATTTATCAAGAGGTAAAATCATTCGGCAATTCATTGATTCTTGTTGAAGCTGTTAGTATTCTTTTAAGTAAAAATACAGTAGCATCAAGAATTAATAATATTGCTTCCTCAATAGAGGAAAAATTAAAAGAATTGTTGGCGAGTTGTCATTATTTTTCATTATGTTTAGACGAAAACACTGATAATTGACACGTAAGTTAAATGTATGAGTATTTTTGCTCGAATCGTACAAAACAATTTTTCATGTGTCGAGGGACTTTTAGATTTTATTCCATTCCATAATACAACAGGTGTAGATATTTTTAAAGGTGTTGAACAAAGTTTTATACTGATTTTTCAAAATGTTCAGCAATAGTCACGGATGACGCAAGAACAATGATAGGTCAAAAAACTAATTTTTTTGGTCAAATAAAGCAACGAGGTTTTAAATTTCCCGTAATTCATTGTATAATTCATCAGGAAGTATTATGTGGGAAAGCCATAAAATTGTATACCGTCATGAAAACTATAACTAAAATCATCAATTTAATAAAAGGCGGTCACAAATTTCTTTCACATCGAAAATTTCAAAACTTTCTCGAAGAACATAATGCAATTTATACAGATGTACCCTTATATTGTGAAGTACGATGGCTCAGTGCCACGAAAAAAAAAAATGTTTGGAAAAATTCTTTGCGATAAGAAAAGAAATCTTTCTTTTCTTGCAAGAAATGCCTGTTACAAAAGATGATGACATTAAATTCCTTTTCGAAGACACAGAGTTTCTTAGCGAACTTGCTTTTATTATCGATTTGACCAATCATTTAAATATTTTAAATTTAAAGCTGCAAAAGACCAACCAAACAATATCTCAATTATTCAGTCATATTGATTCATTCCGTAGAAAATTATTATTATTTAAAAATCACTTACAGAAAGATAATCTCCATTTCTATTCCTCTTGCCAGGTTCTCTTCAAAGAATACGATATAAATTGTAATTTTAAAAATTATATTTACTTTATCAATTTATTAATCGATCAATTTAACACACGTTTTAGTGACTTTGAAAGTCTTAGAAAGGACATAATTCTTTTTGAAAATCCTCTTACTGCGGAAATCGAAGAACAAAATGTACAATTTCAAGAGGAACTTTGCGACTTACAAAATGATCTTTCACTCAAAACGCGTCTGGAAAAAGAAGTGGAATTTTAAAAAATTTTAAATATATCACTTTATCCTAATTTAAAAGATTTCGGTCTTCGAATTTTTTCTATGTTTGGTTCCACATATTTATGTGAGTGTTCATTTTCAAAAATGAAAAATATAAAAACAGATAAACGTTCTTCTTTAAGCGATACATCATTAGCTTCAGTGATGCAAATTAGTTCTTTTAACATTTCTATAAATATCCCTTCTCTTGTATTAGGTGTACAACTTTTTTTTTGAAATTCAAGGCTTTATTGTGAAAAAGTAGTTATACATTTACGATTCAAAGTATTGTCCATCGCTGGCCACTATTTTCTCCCATCTTTCGGGCAGCATACGAATCCCGCGTCGAAAAAACTGATCATCTTTTGAGGCGATCCACGAATCGATCCAATTTTTTACTTCTTCATAAGAAGGGAAGTGCTGATCAGCCAGGCCGTGTCATTGATCGAAACAAGTGATAGTCAGAGGGAGCAACGTCTGGAGAATACGGCGGGTGAGGTAGGACTTCCCATTTGAGCATTTCTAAGTATGTTTTGACCTGTTTTGCAACATGTGGCCGAGCGTTGTCATGCTGCAAAATCACTTTATCGTGTCTATCGTTGTATTGAGGCCGTTTGTCTTTCAATGCTCGGCTCAGACGCATCAATTGCTTTCGATACCAATTGCCTGATTGTTTCAGTCGGTTTTAGTAGCTCATAATACACTACGCCGAACTGGTCCCACCAAATACAGAGCATGACCTTGGAGCCGTGAATATTCGATTTGGCCGTCGATGTGGAAGCATGGCCGGGAAGTCCCCATGATTTTCTGCGCTTGGGGTTATCGTAATGAACCCATTTTTCGTTCTCAGTCACAATACGATGCAGAAATCCCTTCCGTATTTCCCGTATTTATATAAGAATTTTAATTAGTATTTGATATGGTCTAGATTTCTAGAAGGAGATTCCTTCTCATAGTACGCGTAACGCTCCTGAAATCAAGTCTTGCGCGTTTTGTTTACAAGCGTCTGCGGGCTCGACACGCGATAAGAAGAAGATAGTGGGCGTCGACAACGAAATCGGCCCGAAATGTGTAATTATTTGACAGCTCTAATTTACATAGACAAAAATGCCTTACCGACCAAAGCGAGTTATCTCGAAACCGTCGCAGTATTTGACGACATCTTCGGATGAGGCTCCTCCGAAACAAAGAAGGGTTGCAACGATGATTAGCACTGGAGAGGTCCAAGAAGATATCCAGGAAATAGGAAAGACTCTCGAGGAAGATTCTACTTTTTTTAATAACAATCGATATCGATAACACGATAATTATTTAACACAATACTCAACATAATCATCATCAAACATACGTTCAACTATAGACGAATATTCAACCACAGACGAACATTCATCCACAGATGAACATTCAACCCCTGACGAACGTTCACCCACAGACGAACATTCAATCACAGACAAATATTCAATCACACACAAACATTCACACACAATCACACGTAACCGTAACCGCTCAGTTAAATCTTGAATCACTCGATCAACGAGATACGATCGTTGAACCTCATATAGATAACACACATGCTCAATCATCATCATATCATCACCTACAACCTACACGTTCATTATCACAAAATACTTGTATATCACGACCAGCCCAGTCATTTACACAAAATTATGACATACTGCGGACACCCGTTGAACAGGTAAGTTGCTCCGATAATGCTTTTATAGAGTTTCAGGATCACCACAGTAGAAGTTCTGGAGCATGCAGAGACGTACCTTCCCAAAACTGGATTGACGGCATCGAATGACGAACGGCACAGCAACATGGTCATCAACACCGTTTGATGCAACCAGAAAAGACGGACATTAGGTAAATTTATACATATTTACTTGTCTTTTACTTGTTTACTTATACTAATATTACTTATATGTTGTTAATAGAAAACTACACAACCGCTTAAATCGCGTAAAAGAGGAAATGAAATAAGAATCACATTAATCTATTAATATATTATACCTATTAATACATGACATTTTTATTACTGCTAATTTGTCCTTATATTTTATTTGCAGACGAATGAATTCCATTTTAAACAAAATTTTAAGATGCGTCCAAGATCACCATCGTGCACCACGGAAACCGACCATGTTTCCCTTAGCGTCACTTCCGGACATGGACGCCTTTGAAAGGATTGACGAAGATATTCCAATGTCGTAAGTGAAAAAAAGAAATTGTTCTTTTTCGTATTTATAGTATATAATCTTACACAATATAACTACATTATTCTTCAATGTTCTACGTAGGTAAATTATTTCCGTTACATCGGCGGTTATAATTTGAGAGAAGCAATAAACATCTGCTTTAAAGAGAGTTTAAAGGACATTACCGCATCATCTTTTACGTGATGGGGCCGTGAAGGACACTGGTCACTCTATGATATTAGTCTTATTTTGGCGATTTATGGTACGAGATCGATTATTACGCATAATTGTTAATACTACTTCGTGTGTCCTTAACGATAATGCAATTTGTGTTTATTTTTAGATGTGTATGCCGAAACAGATATTTTGAAAAACCAACGCGCTCTCAGTTTCAAACACAAATGAAGGAGGCTTTAAGAATGTTCAAGGAGAGACATAGAAGCAGATCACGCAGAAGAATTGTTCCACATAATGACAGTGCAAGGGCGGCGCGGGCGGTTCAACGCGGGTGACTTGTGGGACGACGAGCGGTCAAACGACAGCGTGGAAAATCAAGAGCAAGAATTAAATGATTAGACAAAGTATGTAAGAGCTTTGATTTTTAATATAATCTTCGATAAGCGTTACAGCTTTATTGTTACACAGAAGTATTACAGACATTGAATCAGAGATAAACCAAAACCAAACTTATTACATTAAAATATAATTTCGTTGGCATTTTATTTATTTTATTGCACATAGAATATATAAGTATAGAATATAATAATAAAAGGAAAGATAAAATAATGATTATAAATGTTTCACGGATAATTTAAAAAGTTGTCTTAAAATTTTTTAATTAAAAGAAAAAATTCTTAATTAAATTTCTTTCATTTTGTAGAAATTT
The DNA here is from genome assembly GCA_928718305.1 of Tetramorium bicarinatum. Taxonomy (NCBI): domain Eukaryota; kingdom Metazoa; phylum Arthropoda; class Insecta; order Hymenoptera; family Formicidae; genus Tetramorium; species Tetramorium bicarinatum. The sequence continues at coordinate 2,644,706 of OV788323.1, forward strand.
TTTAGGTAAATTAAAAAAAAAGTATGCATAACGGGAATTGAACCCGAGTCCGCAGCGTGATAGCCGCAGACCTAAGCGTCTCTGCTACGCCGCCTTCTTGCAAACTACTCTAACGGAACTGAAGATATGGCCCGCTGTATTTTTTAATTTAATTTTTCTCGAGAACAGCTGAGAAATGCGTCCTATGGCTTTACTCAAGTACTCTCATAATAGAGTACTACATTGTAGAAAAAAAAACATTCAAATCGGTGTTTTATATCTCGCGCCCTCCCCTTGTTAGTAAATAGAAAGAACCAAACATAGAAAGCAAGAGTGCCAACTAGAAAACAGAACTAGCAAGTATAAATTGTCTTTCTGACACTCCCCTTCAATTTTTACATATTAAAATGTGTTTAATTTCGAATTACGCAAACTCCTAATAATGATCGCAACTTTACAAAGGCGTTCACCAGATAATCCTTTAGTAAGGGTATCTGCTACTTGATCTTCAGTTGGAACATACACTACTTCCAACTGTCTATCAGCATACAGTTCTTTCACGAAGTTATATTTAACATCTATGTGCTTGAGTCTGCTATGCTCCCATTTGTTTAACAAGTGAATACAGGTGATTGTCTTCAAAAACCGTGATCGACTCGTCAGCGTTAATTCCAAAATCGCACATTAACTTCTTGAACCATAGTATTTAACCAACTGCAACTGTTGCCAATGCGATGTACTCAGATTCTGTCGATGATAAAGCTGTTGTAGCTAGACTTGTGCGCCGCCGCGCCACGCCGCCGCCGCCGGCTTTTCGGTCACGCCACTGACGCCGACGTTTAGAAACAGCGCACGCCGCCACGCCGCCACCGATATTATATCAGCGGCGGCGCGGCGTATACTGCTGCTCTTTTTTTACCGAAGTTTGCCGAACTCGGACTTTGGAGGCAGCAGGCAGCCGCCAGTTCGGGCGGACGCAGAGTCACGTGGTTGAGACTTCTGCTATTTGAAACAATTGAAACCCGCCTGCGCCTATAGTCGCGGTTGCGAATTGCGATTCTTTGCATGTTGCTATGAGTCAATGAATCATGGCAGACGGCGCCGTGAATATTAACAGATTGCCAGTTGCTGAGTTCTGTCGCACCACTCGCATCGAAAGAAAAGCCAAGCAAATGTTGGGATTTTTTCGGGAAATTGATTCATACGAAGGACGGGAAAAGGAAGCATATTGCCTGCGACAAAGTGTTTTGTGTTCCATGTCTAAAGAAAGCTCAAGAGCTTCCAAAAGTTGCAAAACCCGCACCAAATCAGCTGCGAGAAGAAGACGTTGATGTCGATGATCCTCTGCCTCTTCCAGTTGTACATGAACTTTTTGGCAGGTAAGTTGCGTTCCACTTTACTTATCTTTAATTTGGGCTCGGTGAAACTGGTCAGTGTTTATAATTTCAGCATAGCTGCTACTAGCCCTCACCGTATTTTGGAAAGCGAGACCCGAGACCCTTGTCACATAACTCAAAGTTGCCCGCACGTTGATCTATCCACTCTAGCCAGTTCCAGAGGTGACGTTCTCGCTCGCTACAGAGTAAAACGAAGTACAAACAGGGTTGTCGTTTTAGATAAAGTCTTAGAAAGTTTTGTGAACAATTTTTTTTCTATAATTGTCTAGAGCAATTCGGCTCTTTATAGCGTTTTGAGAGCTTTGGTCCCTCATTCATAACCGTTTGTTTCGTGTGTGGGTCAGGAGCGCAGATCTACTGTTCTGTCAGTTGTCAGCTGTCCCTGCGATGGAGTATATTCGTATAATTCGTAATACGATACGTATCGTAGCGACATACAAAGGCGTTTGTTTCAAATTAATCTGAAATGTGCGTCACGCATTTCACGCAATCACGCTTATTCACGCAGCGTCACTTGTTGAACATAGTTATTACTGCCAAAAATTTAACGAGTTTTTCTTTTCAGCTTCACCGTTAAGAGTGAATGATATTCTTCTAAATTCTCTAGACAGCACACAATATTCACAAAATATTTTAGAAATATAGATATTAAATATTTTATAAATATTCTAATGTCCGCGATTTTTAGGTGTGAAAAAGATTATGATAAATTTGTAAAAATATTTATGAAAAAAATTTATCAAAATCTTTCATAAATATTTTTAGATATTTATCATAATGTCATAGGATCTGCCCCTGATCATGATTCATGACCTTCTTATTAATCTTGGTTGTACTTTACACGTCAATCAATTATTTCTGTATGTAAAGAAGCGCGGAATTTAATTTGAACTTTTTTACAGAAGTATCACGTAATCTCGCAGGATGAGAGTCTTCCAGACCGGATAACTGTGTCCAGATGTGGCCTAGACGATGTCTACGAGAGCATGGTTCAGGAGATTAAGAAGCTACTTGCTAGGACTGGTCGGCACAGCGCGCTCACCTTTGACCTCTGGACAGATAGCTACAGACGGCGAGCATACATTACATTCACCTACCACTACATATCAGGTAAAACATCATTTATTGATTATTGATGCGCGTTTTATCTTTATTTTCCACCGATACTGCAAAGAAATTTTATCCTAATAGGCACAATATTTTTTCTTTGCAGAAGATTTTGAAGCCAAGCAACTCACGTTACGAACTTAGCTCATGGTGGACAAAAAAACAGGCAAGAATATAAGCGACGAGATAAACGTTCTCCAAGCTTTCGGTTTGCAAGGAAGAAAAATTATTGCAGTTACCGATGCCGGTTCAAACGTTGTCCTCGCCTGCACATTATTGAAAATAAAACATCACAAGTGCCTCGACCATGGCATCCACAATCTGATTACAGCAGATGGGCTCAAATGCACAGAAAGATTGGAAGAGATTGTTAAAAAGGCAAAGAAAATAGTAAAGACAGTGCGGTACCGTGCGCCCGAACTGGAGGCAGAATTTGACAAGCAGCAGCGGCAACTTCTCACTGACATAATGGAATCGACAGACGTGTTGGACATGGAGAATGGAGACCCTCTTACGGTGGGTTGGAAGACATTATACTTGAGGGAGACAACGAGGAAGTCCCTGCCCATGCAGGTAACGCAGCAACAGCCTGCAAGAAGGCTCCTACTCTCAAGACCGATGTCGTCACCCGATGGCACACTCTGTTGCGTCTGTGCAAAAATGGGTCCCCATAGAAACAGCATCAACACAATCCTTGCAAGGATTGAGAAGTCCAATCTGATGCTCACTTCCAGTGAATGGGAATTCCTGGACGATCTCGGCAAGTTCCTGGAGAGCTTCCGCACCGCTGTGGAAGTCCTGTCGACAGAGAAGAGTACGACGCTGAACGTTGCTCTGCTCATGAGGGCAGAACTGGAAGAGCGTCTAGAGGATAGCGATAGCGAGTCGGACTTGGGTCACTCGGGCAGTCGGCTTATCCTACAAATGAAGAACTCCATGCGTGCTAAGCTTGACCACAGGTTTTCAGTCACGGATCTACTCGTCGCGGCAGCACTTCTGGATCCTCGTTGTCAAAACCTGAAGTCGGTGAAGAACCATCTCTTAGATAGATTCATGACAAAAGTTGAGTTCCTGGTTGCCCAAGTAAAGGAAAATGTGAAGGAAGCTGATGTCATTAAAGAAGATATCGCCGTGCCCGTGACCGAACCCAAATCGAAAGGATCAGCTCAGCCTGCATCTCCTGTCGCGCTACTTGCTCAGAAACATTCCGCACAGATTTCCTCGTCCGATAGGATTCACGGAGAGCTAGAATATTTTTTGACGACGGAAGCTTGGCATATGTTCCAGATGGAGACATCCTGAAATATTGGAAAAAAATGCAGGGGCAATTTCCATGGCTATCTGCCTTAGCGAGGGGTATTCTGTGCATACGTGCAACCAGCACTCTATCAGAGAGGGTTTTTTCTATAGCCGAGCTTGTCGTCACCGCAAAAAGATCTTGCCTCCATCCTCTACGCGTCCATAAAATCATTTTTGTGCACAACAATTTGTTGAAATATCATATAAGTCGATATAATTTTTTGAAAGAACGCGCCCATGAATTATTCACGTCATACGGTCCTATGGGACAACGACGCGCGAATTGCGGCGTTACAGGGAGTTCACTGTCTGCCCATTTTGGGTCTTCTGTCGCTATCAGAACGCCGTCGAGTCGTGTGCGCATATAGTTGTCCGTCGTAGCTATCTATATCTCGTGCTCCGCTATCCAGTCAAGATAGCAATCTCTGAGTCTATTAAGACTTTAATTTTGCATTAGTTTATTCATTCTACAAATAAACAAAGACGATTTGCGATAGACATTGTAATAGAAATATTCTATGAAATATACATTGTGTTGTTTTTGCGATCACGGTTTAATCACGTGTCTATTTTTCTTGCCTTGCTCCGTTCCACGTAACCAGACTGAATTCCAACAAATTACAATATATGTAAAGAAATTGTAAATGATTCTAACTGAACTGCAGACTGCAGAATGCAGAGTGCAGACTAGTCGTTCCGTGTTTCCTACAGTACCTACTGTGATTATATTCTAGCTCATGACAAAGTACAAATTTCCTTTAAGTTTTAAGCTAGTACTGTAATTTGTTAATCACTAGTCCATTAACACTTATAGTAATTTAGCAATTTGCTATTTAAGGGATCCAGTCCACAATAAAAATTACTTTTTTAAAGCAAATAGTGTTGGTACTGCTATTGTTATATAAGAAACATTCTTTAATATGAGAAATATAATTAACCACTTCGCTGAGTTTGCTAACATTGATGCATTTTTGCGCAAAGTCAGCGAAGTAGTTAATTATGTTTCTTATATTTCAGAAGATACACGAAAAATTGTCCTAATTTCATGCTCACGCCACCGCGCCGGGTCACGCCGCCGCGACGCCACCGGTAAGGTCGAACGGCGCGCGCCGTCGAACGCCGCCGCCGCCGGATCAAAATGAGGTCGGACGCCGCCACCACCAAAATTTAAATCAGCGCACAGGTCTAATTGTAGCTTGTTTCTTAATTGTCCATGCCACTGTACTTCCGTATACTTGAATCAGATATCCGGTAACTGACTTTCGATCCTTTTCATTTGCCCAATCCGCATCAACATATGCTTGTAAAAGCTTATTGCATCCTTTCTTTGGAAGATATAGTCCATAATCTAGCATTCCCTTAATATACCTTAAGCATTCCCTTAATATTCGCTTCAGTCCATTCCAATGACTCTCAGTTGCACAGTTTTGGGATCTACTGTAATAGTTGATTGCAGAGCTTATATCTGGTCGAGTATATAACATCAAATACATCAAGCACCCAACTAGTTCTCGATCTCTCGATCTCGAAGGCTTCGTCTCGATAATACAGCTAGACTCTTCATTGTCTTTCATGTTTACGCGTGCTTCCATTGGAGATTTAATAGGCTTGCATTCTGTCATATTGAATCGCTTCAGTAGGCACTCCATATATACACGTTGACTTAAGTATATTCCATCTTGCTGCATTTTAATTTTCATCCCTAGAAAATTACGTGGTTCCTCCAGATCCGTAATTGGAAACTCCTGCTTCAGTGCGTCTCTTAAGTCAAATAGTTCACGTTCATTATTACCCACAATGATAATATCATCTACATAAAGTAAGAGTAAGTGTTCCGTCGCACCCGAATCTAGGAACCAGGTTACTGTTTCTCCACTAATTTCAGCTTCCACGTTGAATGCCAACTCTTCTTCTGCACCTGATTTCTTCTTAGAATTTTCCGTGGTTAGATTTACACTTCCGGATTCTCCTTTATTGTCCTATTGTGGTTTTCTGCAATCAGCTCGTTTGTGTCCGTATTTCCCACAATTATGACATTGGAATGTGAATTTGGCTTTATTCTTTCCTTTAAATTTGGAATTTGAACCTTTTGAATTTTTACTTGTGGCAAACGCTACACGTTTATTGTCATTATCTAGCACATTCGAGCGCTTAGCTTCTTCGTCCAATAAGCGGTTTTTGACAAAACTAAGTTTAAGCTGTTCAGTCGATAATGTCTTTAGGGCTATAACTACTGCATCATATTCCGACGGTAAGGTCAGCAATAGATGGCACACTACGTCAACTTCTTCAATCATGGCACCCGTAGACTTTAGTTCCCGAATAAGCCTATCAAAATTCAGGAAATGTGCGCTCATTGTTTCTGTTGATTCATACTTCATGGTTAACAGCTTCTTCCTGATCCTCAGCTAACTAACTATTCCTTTCCTCTCGAAAGTATTTTTTAGAACAATCCAGATTCCGTACGCTGTTTCTTCATCCTTGATATATTCCAGGTGTTTATCTGCTATCCATTGTACTATTAATGATTTATACTTTCGATTACTCTTCTTTAGCGTCTTTAATTCTGCTTCCTTCTGCACTCGCTGTTCCGCCGTGTCCGTGCTTTTTATCTCAATCATTAAATTTACTGACTTTTCAATAAATTCAATTAGTTCGTGTTCCTCAAGTAACGTTTCCATACGGAACTTCCAGTTACTGTAGTTTGTACCATCAAACAGCGGTACTTTATATCTATCCTCGTCCGCCATGTCGCACTTTTTCCTTGTACAGCAGCAAACTGAGATCACGCACGAATAATTATTTTTTATATCGAGGACGTCTGATCCTGGGCCCATAACCTAATATAATCGGTGATAAGCGTTACAGCTTTATTGTTACACAGAAGTATTACAGACATTGAATCAGAGATAAACCAAAACCAAACTTGTACAAATATATATATGCATACATGCATATATATATATATATATATATATATATATATGCATACATGCATACATATATATATATATATATATATATGTATGTATGCATGTATGCATATATATATATGCATACATGCATACATACATATATATATATATATATATATATATATATATATACATATATATATATATATATATATACATATATATATATATATATATACATATATATATATATATATATATATATATATATATATATATATATATACACACACACATATGTATATACACACACACACACACACACACACACACACACACACACACACACACACACACTGGCGCAAAATGAAAACGGGACAAAAATTGTGACCGAATTTTTAGGCAATCTTCAAAGTGATATAACTTTACGAAAAATCATCCAAATTGCATGAATTTTTTTTTTAAATTAAAAGTTAAAATCTCAGCTTTAAAATAGTATATATATATTTTTTTATTAGAAACATTGTTTCAACAGAAAGCCCTTAAATTAAAGGGCACGTTTGAGATTTTAAAATTAGCCAAGTTTGGAATTGTGCACGGACTTGGATAATTTTTTTTCGAGCATGTTATATACATGAAATGAAAGCCTAATTCTTCCCCTTTAATTTGAGTGGTTGCTGATTGCTGTGCGATTTTTTTTCACCGAGTTATCAAGGAAGAAGAAATGGTCATTTTGACTTTGATCGCAGATCTAAATTGTTGAAAATTAAGAAAATCGATCTGCTTTACCATAGTAAATGAAGAAAGAACGGTTCAAGAAATTAAACATGCATTTTTCAAGCTTAAAATTTTAACTTTAACACAATATCGCTAGTTTTTAGTTTTTAGCAATTTACACAATCTCAAGAACGATGGACACATAGAATAAAAATGTTTTAGCTGATAAACGTTATTGTTTTTTATTGTGGTATACTTGAACTACAAAACTTTGTTTTAGTGATTTGATTGGATCTTTTTTCATGACAATATATCGAATTTAAGAAGAAACATAAATATGTGATTTTTTTACATGACATTTGAACTTAATTTTTGGTTAGAAAAAGTAAGGATAAGAAGAAAACAATAACAGCGTTTGAAAGAGCAGACTTTCAGCTTTTTAATGCTTTTTAGAGAAGTACTATATGTTGATTTGTTTATAGTAATAAGCGATCAAAGACAAAATGACCATTTCTTTTTCAAACCTTAATAACTCGGTCAAAAAAAATCGCACAGCGATCAGCAACCACTCAAATTAAAGGGGAAGAATTAGGCTTTCATTTGATGTATATCACATGCTCGAAAAAAAATTATCCAAGTCTGTGCACAATTCGAAACTTGGCTAATTTTAAAATCTCAAACATGCCCTTTAATTTAAGGGCTTCCTGTTGCATCAATGTTCCTATTAAAAAAATATATATACACCATTTTAAAGCTGAGATTTTAAGCTTTAATTTAAAAAAAAATTCATGCAATTTGGATGATTTTTCGTAAAGTTATGTCACTTTGAAAATTGCCTAAAAACTCGGTCAAAATTTTTGTCCCGTTTTCATTTTGCGCCAGTGTATATAACCAACTAAACTTAACAGTGTTGAAAACACTTAGTAAATAAAAAGAACCAAACATGGAAAGCAAGAGTGCCAACTAGAAAACAGAACTAACAAGTATAAATTATTTTTCTGACAATTTTACTTCTTGTTTTAATTCTTTTGTAACTTGATTGTAATGTGACTTTCTACACCTTCCAGATAACGCGAAGATTCATATATAGGAAACTGGGAGAAATCGTATAGACTTGGTTCTACAAGTGCTGGGAACGTCTTTACGTAGAATAAAGTTTTTTTATTTATTTCTATTTATTTTTGTTTATTTTTGTTATTTATGTAGCAATTTTATTTTTAATATTGTTAGTAATTTTATTTTTATTTACTAAAACGTCCCAAGCATTTGTAGCGCCAAGTCGAACGCTACAGAAAAAGGATGAGGAGAATGAGAAGGACGAGGAGGACGGGGAGGACAAGAAGGACGAGGAGGACGAAGAAACTGCGACCAGAATTCAAGACATACACATATCTTTTTTAATTTTAATTTTGTGCCGAATGGAACCAAATTGTCAGATTTTCCGACGATAAACTTTAAATAAATAATAGATAAAAAATATAAAATACAATATACAATTTTCACGCAAAATCTTTAAATATATTCTTTATCGCTCTTTTCAATGCTTTTAAATAAATTTACAGATTTAGAAAGAAAAGATAATCATTTATTTGTAACAAATATTATTATTATTATTATTCTTAGAACACACTAGATTATAATAGTCATAAATATCGAGAAACTAAAACTATAATGTGTATGTCTTTGAGTGGGTCGCAAATGGCACTTTTCAGTGCCTATTTTTAATCATCCGAGGTGGATCATCTCGCAATATTTGCAATAATCGGCACTTTTCAGCGCCAAAATTTTAACAGGAATTAGCTCTGATATCGTGCGTGCGTGTTGTTTTAGTTTTAGTTGACTTGAATTTCTCCATATTATTATTATAATCGTAATGCTTTTCATTTAATGTTTGACGCGATTATAATGCTGTCAAAATCTTCTTGTATATATTTTATTCCGTGTGTTACAAATACAAATGCGTACAGTTTTCTTTCTAAATTTATACTCAATTATTATTATAAAGCATTGAAAGGCGCGATAAAAAATATTACGCCGTGAAAATTGTGTATTCATTTTTTATTTTCTATTTCTTACCCCTCCGTTTGTTTAAAGATTTATCAACGATTATCGAAAAATCTGGCTCTACACATATTTAATTCACATATATTATTAATTTTAATATTAAATAATGATTTATTGTAATATTAATATGTGGTTAATATACACTGGTGATCAAAATTGACGCATAGGTAATTCCATGCCAAAATTTCGTATGATTTCAAATAAGCGTAACTCCGTCAAAAGTGGTCGTATCCTAAAAATTTTTTTTTTGTTTTGAAGCTTAAAGTCTCTACTTTAAAAAGCATTTAAGACCTTTTAACTTTATCTTTCTCCCTTCGAGGCACCTCTTCATAAGTAAGAACGTGTTTTATTTCCAAAAATTTGCATAGTTGATGCACTTCACGTGCTCGAATGAATTTTTTTCGCAGATGTTATTACAACTATCGAAAATTTGAACTTTTCCGCGTAAATTGAAAAAAAATTGAATGTCGTACGATTTTTTTTCACGGAGTTATGACGTTTTGAAGTTACTCATACACTTTTGTGCAATTATCGGCAGCATTACCATTACCTGATGCGCGCAACAAAAGGTTGCTGATCTGATTTGGCACGTCGTGTGAGTATGCGTGGAAACCTTTACATTTAAAAATACGTATTCCCGACTCGTCTTTGAATGACCGCGTCTCACAAAGTGTGTCCTACAAAGTTTTGTAGCACTCTTGTAATTTTTAACATGTGATTGATGTAATTGTGATTGAACATGTGTGGGACATAATAAGTAGGAGATTGCAAAATTTACAGAGATTGCCAACTAATTTTCAACAATTAGAGGCAGCGCTGTAACAAATATGGCATGAAATTCCTCAGGACACTATTAGAGCCTGCATTAATATGCGTGATCGTCTACAAGAGATTATTCAAAGACGAGACGGGAATACGCATTTTCAAATGCAAAGGTTTTTACACACACATGCGTCAAATCCGACCAATCTCCTCGTGGTGACTCTTGGCATTATCTACTTTCGGCATACTTGGCTATCTGGGTATATACCGTATATACCGTTTATACCGTATACCTGGGTATATTCCGTATACATATATACGGAAAATAACTTTATCACATACGGCTGGATTCGTAATAAAATAAGCTTTAATTTCATTTTTAGTAAAATTCGAAATTTTGAAAAAATGAAGTGGTGGAGGAAATATTCAAATTTTTTTTAATTTTTTAAAATAATTATTATAAAGTACTTATAAAGCCATTTAACTTTTATTCAGAACATTTTTTCTATCTCTTATAGTTTTCACAATATTCGCTTTGAAAGAAAAATATCGATTTCTTTCAAAGGGGTATTTCATCTCCTAAATGGAAGTGTGAGCATGCTTAAAAAAATATGTGTCCCTTATTTTTAACTAGACTACAACGTTCAAAGCTCATAAAAATCAAAGAAGTACATTTTCATGGGTTTCCTTGTCAGAAGTAAAATGTAATTTTTCAAATCGCATAAAATCATATAGTATGTACATTCTACTGTATGTACATTCTTTATTTCGATATATATCTATAGCCCATAACACTGAATCAAATACAGAATATAAAATAAGTATATAGAATAATAAGTAATAAGTACTACAGAATCCATTATCAAACAAATACTGAAAATAACAAGTTCTCAGAATGTCCACCTAAAAATGATCATGTACAACTAAAGACCCTACATCAAATGAAAAAGAAAATTCTTTATTTCTAAAAAAGTTTTGTCGTAAAATATTGAATGAAACATTAGGTTTATATATAAGATTATATTCGTTTGAAAATTTAAATAAAAAAATGTCCATAAAATTATTAATAAAATTATTCATACCTATTTATCTGAAAGTTTCGATATGTTAGAAAAAGAATATGTTAATACGAACGATATCTGTAATTATTTAAAGATTATGAAAAACATCTTGTGGCAGTTACACCGTCACATACCCGAAAAATACAAAGTTCAATTAAAACCAAAACAAAAAAATAAATAGTCCGGAATTCTCAGATCAGGGAATTAGCGCCGAGCTTCGGAGAATCGACGACAATAGGCAGCCAGGAATAGCTCGGTATGTACACTGACCGGCAGGAATGGTGTCCCTCGGCGGCTGGTATGGGTGTGTGACAGCCGAACGCGGCGAACGTACACACCGAAGCGCGTACATATGTGTGTCTCTAGACGCGCGAATCGAGGAGCAAAGGGAAAAAGTAGTGGGGGGCAGTCCGATGTCGCATCTTTATCGCAAGATGCACAATCGAGAGAAAGCAATGTAAAAGGTGCTCGCGGCTGGCGGTGTCCCTACAGCTATTTCACCCTCGCCACTTGAATACAGGGCGTGCAGGTGAGATAGCTGTAGAAATACCGCGATGTCTCTATGCGTGTCTCGTTCCTTCCGATACCTCTCGCGCTTTTTTTTTTTTTTTTTTAAGAAACACGCCGCGTGCATCGCGCAAGCACATTTATTAATATTATATATTATATTATATAATATTATGGAACTTCCGTTTTCGGTAGCGAGAGTGATAGTTGTAAGAGTGTGTGAAAGGCGAAAGTGTGTGGCAGAGGGAGGTATAGAGCGAGTGGCGAGTGGCGTGTGTGGGTGGAGTGTGAGGAGGAGAGGGTAAAGAGTTGGAGTGAGTGAGGGGGTGAGTGAGAGAGAAGGGTGAAGGCAGTTAAGTGGAGTAGAGAGGTAGGTCGGCGAGAGGTTAGATAGATCGCGGGGCATAGAGTAAGTAGGTATAGAGGGCATAGAGGATCGCTGGACCGATTCGCATGGACGGGCATAGAGTATAGAAAGTGGAAAGGGTAATAGTCAGACGCTGCGGTGACGGTAGGTCGGGCAGTGAGTAGACGGAGTGGAGATGGCAAACAGGATGGGGAAACTTAAGAAGGAAAGAAGGAGCAGCTTAGGTAATATAGAGGAGTTTTTGAAAAGGAAGAGGGATGTAATAGAAGAGGGAATAGAGGGAGGGGATAGAGGAGGACGCGGGGGAGATTTTTAAGAAAAGCAAGAAGACGGTTAGATCGCCTGGAAAAGGGAGGTAGGGGGGCAGGGGAAAATACAGAAGAGTACGAAGGTATAGAGATGGTAAGTAGAGGAGTTAAAGAGGGAAACAGAGAGGATAGGAGTGAAATGAGAGAAATGTGGAGAGCTGAGAGAGAAATGAGAGAGTTGTGTAGAGAGCTAAGAGAGAAATTTTTGGAAAGTGTTCGGGCGTTGGGGGAGAAAATGAATAAGAGAGCAGAGTGAAGTGATAGAGGAGGTGATTAGAAAGTTGAAGGAGGAGTTCAGGGAGGGGCTAAGGTGAGAAGAGGAAAAGAGGAAACTGTTGGAGAGGTTAGAGGTGTTAGAGAAAAGTAGAGAGGGGGTGGCGAAGCGAGTTGAAAAAAGGGGGAAAGGGAAGGTAAGAAAGTTGGAGGAAGGGAAAGTGGGAAAGCACAGAGGGAGGTAGAAGAGAGAATAGTGAGGATAGAGAGGCTATGAAAAAAAAGAGAGAAAAAGAAACATAGTAGTAAAGAGGCTAAAAAAGAAAGGAGAGGAGAAAACTAACAAAATTAAAGAGATATTAAAGGAGATAGGGGTGGAGGCAAAGGTAGAGATAAAGGTAGAGATAAAGAGCTTAGAAGGAAGCAGAGAATGGGGTGATATGGCGGTGGTGAGGTTAGGGAATGTGCAGGAGAAAAAAGTGATGGAGAATAAAAGGAAACTAAAGGGGGTAGGGATTTGGATTGAGGAAAATTTATCATGGAAGGAAAGGAGGACAAAATGGAAGCTAAGGCAGATAGCTAAAAGAAGGATAATTAAAGGAAGAGGCTAGAGGAACTAGAGGCTAAAGGAGTATGGATAGGAAGAGGAAAACTAAGAATCGAAGGGAGTGTGGGACGAGGATAAGGAAGATGTGGTGAGTGTGGGACGAGGATAAGGAAGAGCTAAAAAACGGTAAGGAAAGATTGTGGGAGGAGAAGAGGGGGGGAGTTGTACAAGTAGGATCGATAGAAGATAGGAAGGAGGTAGAGAGAGGAAGAAAGGGGGAATAGAAAGGCAGAAGAAGAGAGATATTAGGATGGGGGTAAGAAGAGGTGAGGAAGGACAAGAAGAAGGGGAAGAGGAAGAGAGAGGGGAGAATTTGGGGGTGTAGAGGAGGGTGAAAGGAATAAATGGAAAGGGAGAGAAAAGGGGGAAAGGGAAAAGAAAAGAGGAAGGTATATAAGGTGGCGTTTTGGAATGTAGCGGGTCTAGAGAATAAGGACAGAGATTTTTGGAAATCATTGAAGGAATGGGATGTGTTGATATTGAGTGATACATGGATACAGAAGAAAGATTGGGAAAAGATAAGAGGGCGGATGCCAAAAGGATATATATGGAAAGTGCAAGAGGCAGAGAAAAGGAATAAAAAAGAGAGGGCGAAATGGGTGAAATGATAATGGGAAAAAAGGAAGGAATAGAGAGAGAAAAGGAAGAGAAAAGAAGAAGAGAGGAAGAAGTGATAACAGGAAAAATTTATTTAGGAGGAAATTGGTGGAGGATAGTAGGGGTTTATATAAATGAAGACCTTGACAGTAAACTAGAAAGGTTGAAAGAATGGATGGAAGAGGGGGAGAAAGGGACGAGGGTATTGATAGGTGGGGATTTCAATATGAGGACAGGACGGGAAGGGGGAGGGTGAGAGAGGAAAGACAGTGGGGAGAAAAGGAGGGAACGAGAAAGTCAAAGGATGTAAAAACTAATGGGGAGGGAAGAAAATTGTGTAGTTTTTTGAGGGAATTAGGATGGTCAATAATGAACGGGGATAGCGAGGGGGATGAGGAATCGGAATGGACGTATAGAAAAGGGAGGGTAAGTCAGTTATTGACTATGTGGTGGGGAATGAGGAAACGAGAGAAAAAGTAAAGAGAATGATAGTGAAAGATATAATAGACACGGACCATCAACCATTAACGGTGTGCGTGGAAGGGGACGGGAGAGAAGGAGAGAAGAGGAGGAGCAAGAAGAAAGTTAAGAGAAAGGGTGTATGGACGGAAGAGGGAAAATGGAATTTTAAGGAGTTTTTTGGGAGAAGAAATGAGGAGTGAAAAGGAGTGGAAGAGGGATGGAAGGAACTGAAGAGAAGGGTGGGGGAAACGTTGGAAAAGGTGGAGATAGATAATATTCCAAATTTCGAAAACATTCAAAGTACAGATGATATTTAAAGTACAGTTAATATTCAAAATGCTATTCGAGATCAAGAAGAAGAAGTAAGTATGAGATAATAAAATTAGTAAAGAAATAAACATATTTCAATTTTATGTACATTTATATACATGTGCATACTAATTATAGGTAATTACAAATAAAACTTCTAAAACTACATTAGCAGTTAATATTGTATGTAACAATATACAGAAAGAAATTGAAAACAGAGAATCTTATAAAGTTAAAAAACGAACGCAATTAAATTTAATTCAAATATGTAAAAAAATTAAAGCCTTAAAACATACTGTTCAAACGATAAAAGCTGTAATTAATAATTATAAATATAGGCAAGCCTTAAAAAAGATGCTAACTGATGATCAAATTAAGGCTTTAGTCACAAAAAGACATAGTGTGAGAAAGTGGTCAAATGAAACTATTCAGCGAGCTCTTAAATTAAAGTTTACTTGCGACACTACTGGTTATCAAGAGCTTCTTCATCAAGGAATTCCGCTTCCATGCCTGCGTAGTTTACGACGAAGATTAGAAAACTTAAAATTTGAAAGTGGTATTTCAAACAAAATGTTTGAGTTTTTTAAATTTAAAGCATCTTCTTTTCAAAATTCTGATAAAGAATGCGAATTAGTTTTGGATGAAATGAGCATAACATCAAAAAATGTTTATGATCTATCAATAAAAACAATACTTGGAAATATAACGTTTCCAAATCAAGAAAGCATAGCAACGCCTGCTTTAACATTCATGATTTCAGGTACTGCTAGTCGATGGAAACGTGTTGTGGATTACTTTTTTACAGGCAACTCATTTGATGGAGAAATTTTAAAAGATATCATATTTCAGATCATTAACAAAGTTGTAGAAATTGGTATATTAACTACGTAACCTCCGACATGGATCCAGGAAACATGGGAATGAAGAAATCTTGCGGAATAAGTGTAAGACGATATTCTGAGCTTAGGAATTTTATACTACATCCATCTGATTCTAATAGGTTTTTATATTTCATTGCCGATATACTGTGGAGCTAAGCGCGGCTCCAATGACAAGATCAATCGCGATTGAAATGTACCGACAATGACGCCGCGAGGATCTCTGATCCGCCCGACAATCGACTGCCGCCGCGGCAATGCGCTACCGCGAAAACTAAAGAAGTTTGGCGGTACCCTCTGTTTTCCGAAATCAAAAAGGACCGCTTGAATATAAAACCGGGAAAGCCTGCGACCAGTCCAATCCAGTCTGAGCGAAGCCTCCGTACAGTATCGAGTCAGTCTCCGTTCGAGAACGTTGCGAGTTATCCTGCGAGTATTGCGAGTTTGTGAATTATTATATGTATTCTGAATATTAATAAACACTTTATTCTACAATACCACAGTTAAGTTCTTTTAAAGAACTTAAAACAATCATTAATTAACAACAAATTTTTTATCTTGCCACAAGATTTTGTTAAAATATAACTTATTATCTAATAGAGTGGAAATTGCACATTTTGATGAGTTAATTAAATTTTAGAAAGATTTAGATTTTCTTCTAGTAAATAAAACAAAAAATGTTTTCTCAACTGACGTCAGTAGTTCATTAAAATTTCTGGCAGAATAGGTCTTAAAAGAAAATCTAAATCTTTCTGAAATTTAATTAACTCATCAAAATATGCAATTTCCACTCTATTAGATGATAAGTTATATTTTATAACAAAATCTTGTGGCAAGATAAAAAATTTGGGTAATACTGAAGGAGAGTGGTCCTCCTCACCGCTTTCATTAAAACTTTGTATTTAATGTATTTTCGTGCGTAGAATACGAATTCGGTAATAAAAAGTGTCGCTCTCGCCTGTGAAGCGAGATATTAATTTTTAAAGTAGACTACTATTGAGATTAGGAAATCTGTCATTACCGAGGTATACAGCGACAGCAGAGACTATCCGGGCATGCGCAGTGATCTGAGTGCGTGAAATAAGAAAAGTGGTAAGTTGCAAACCTATGTGAAAGTAATGAGATTAAATAATAACAAACCTATGTGGAAGTAGTGATATTGAATAATAAAGCGTAGGCAGGGTGCAGGGGGAGGGCTTCGCCCACGCGTTATTATTCAATATCACTACTTCCACATAGGTTTGTTATTATTCAATCTCACTATTTCCACATAGGTTTGCAACTTTCGCTTTCTGTCACGACGCATTCATGGCGCATGCTCATTTCGTTATATAGCGTCGATATGACAGAAATCCTAACCCTAAAACACGTCAACTTTAACAATTAATATCTCTCTTCACAGGCGAGAGCGACACTTTTTATTGCCGAATTCGTATTCTACGCACGAAAATACATTAATTAAAAAAGTTTTAATGAAATCGGTGAGGAGGACCACTCTCCTTCAGTATTACCAAAATTTATTGTTAATTAATGATTGTTTTAAGTTCTTTAAAAGATGTGGTATATGGTATATATCGGCAATGAAATATAAAAATCTATTAGAATCAGATGGATGTAGTATAAAATTCCTAAGCTCAGAATATCGTCTTACACTTATTCCGCAAGATTTCTTCATTCCCATGTTTCCTGGATCCATGTCGGAGGTTACGTAGTTAATGTAAACCAATTTCTACAACTTTGTTAATGATCTGAAATATATCTTTTAAAATTTCTCCATCAAATGAGTTGCCTGTAAAAAATATCAAAAACGATAAGCCAGAATTTATTGCTTCTGCATAGTTTGTGAAAAATATATTGAAATGGTTTACATTAATAACCTCAAGAAATTGTAATACAGCACTAGGTTTAAGAAATAAAGAAATATACAACGCTAACATTACTTTCTTATACACAATCATTGATCTTTTTGAAAAAATAAAAATAGGTAAGAAACAAATGTTTTTTATCTGTACAGAGAGGAATTATACTTTCTACGACATCTCGTTGAATATCTTTTAAAAGATTGTAATTTTCAATTTGTGTTAAATGGTCGTCTTACACAAGATTGTGTAACAAATTTATTTTCACTTTTGCGTAATAAAAATGTAATTCTAGATTGTTTTCAATTTAAAAAAAATTTAAAACTCATTGCTATAGCAATGTATATGAAATCTATAACAACAAATAATTATGATTATAATGACAATGAATATCCTTCTGGGTTTTTGCAATATTTATCAGAAACAAATACTTGCGATTTATCAACGATTCTAAATAAGATACCTTCTAATGCAATAATCGAATATAACAGCATAGAAATGAATTGTTTATATAATATATAACAGGATATTGTTTAAAATTTATTAAGAAAACATGTATTACATGCTCTAATTGCATACAATCCGTTGGTTCGAAAAAATCGTTACTATCCCAATTTTCTAAACTTGTAAGACTTCGATGTTACAATGAAAATACATTATATTTTGTTAATAAGCCAACATTTCAAGTTTTTGAAATTAGAAACTATTTTTAGATATTATAGGCCTTATTTTCATATGATGCATTGTTGCATATGTATATGCTTTTAAATATAGGCGTTCCGCGCTTTATGATATACGTCCTTAAGACTGAGCTTTTCTTTTTTTAGCTTCTCTCTCTCTATTGTAATATGGCCGTCGTGCCTGATTTCCGCCCAGTAAAGACATGTACTCAGAAACTATTATTATTTCGAATCCCCTACAACCCACATATGTAAAAGTAGTGTCAGAATACGGGATACTACGATACAACATAGGTAAGCGACATACACTATCACGAATCTATTACGAAATTCGTAACGGACCGCTCAATCAGAAGTAAGATTAAAGTTAAGGAATCAACAATTTCTGAGATGGAGGTTCCGCCGGAATTATTACAAGCTTTTATTAGTATGCTTGCAAATTCGCTTCAGGCATCTGCCACGAACGTAGCTTCGCCCACAAATGCAGGAATACCGCAGACGTAGGTAAAACCTTCTACGTTCTCTATATCAGAATACAAATCGTCCCAAGGAACAACGGTCGAAGATTACTTTAAACGTTTCGACTGGACACTCGAATTGAGCAGAATTCCCGAAGCATCGTACAGTAGTTATGCACGAGTATATATTGGTCCGGAATTAAATAATGCACTCAAATTCTTAGTCGCACCGCGCCAGCCAAAGGGCTTGACGTACGAGGAAGTTAACACTTATCAATCATTTCGATCGTACTAAGAATAAATATGCAGAAAGCATTAAATTCAGATGCATTGCTAAACAGAAAAAAGAATCTGTTGCTAATTTCGTGTTGTTTCGTCTCAAACAGGGATCCGTTCATTGCAAGTACGGTGATTTCTTAAACAGGATGCTAACCGAACAGTTACTGCATGGCTGCGAGTCCCGAAAGATGTGTGACGAGATCATCGCCAAGAAGTCAACAACATTTTTGGAAGCATGTGAAATTGCATACGCACTGGAAGCAACACAATACACAGCGGATGAAATCAAGACCACAGGACTAGCCGAAACAACAGAGCAAACACACGAATTAGGAATCGTGCCATCGAAATTTAAGCATAATAAACAGAAAGTACCACGTTCTAGATCGGTATCACAGCAATCGGGGTCCACAGCAAAATAGAAATACGTCACATAAGGTCAAGCGAGATTCCGGCAAAGTACAACCGTGTATTGGATGTGGAGGACAGCACATGCGTGACCAATGTCCATTTAGCTAAGCTAAATGTCACGTGTGTAGTAAGCAAGGACATATTGCTAAGGTATGTCGATCAAGAAAAAATATTCAAGAAACCACGCCAAATACATATCAAATGAAAACAGCAGCGCAGTCAGCAGAGCAGACGTTACAACAATTCAGTAAATTACATGACATTAATGTAAAAGATTCCATGGATAAATAAATGCTTAATGTACAAGTTGATGATCAAAACTTAAGCATGGAGTTAGATACCAACACACCATGTAGTATTATTAGTGTAGTATTAATATGTATATAGTTTATTATAATAAGTTTTCGTATATTACATGGGTAAGACCAGTATAAACGGGAAATACAAAAGTTTTCGCACGTTTTCGCAATCTTTAGAAAACTCTCGAATACTCTCACAAACGCTCTGCTCGCTCGACAAACTCAGATTCTCGACTGACTCTCGATCTCTGACTCTCACACATTGACTCTCAGTCGTCCAACGCTTCTCTTTATATTCTCTCGAAATCTCACAAAAACACATCAAACGCTCTCCGCTCTCTATTGTACGAATATTCAGTCGCCGCCATCAATCAACGCCGAAAATCGTATACTTCTTAAAGACGACACCGCTGCCTCTATAAAACGATGCCGCTGTCTCGAGCAAACGACGCCACTGTCTCGAGCGATGCCGGTTCTTTTTACCGGACGTAACGTGTTCGCTCTCTCACTCTCTCGTTCTCTCTCTCATTCTCTCACACACACACACACACACGCACGCACGCACGCACGCACGCACGCACGCACGCACGCACGCACGCACGCACGCACGCACGCACGCACGCACGCACGCACGCACGCACGCACGCACGCACGCACGCACGCACGCACGCACGCACGCACGCACGCACGCACGCACGCACGCACGCACGCACGCACGCACGCACGCACGCACGCACGCACGCACGCACGCACGCACGCACGCACGCACGCACGCACGCACGCACGCACGCACGCACGCACGCACGCACGCACGCACGCACGCACGCACGCACGCACGCACGCACGCACGCACGCACGCACGCACGCACGCACGCACGCACGCACGCACGCACGCACGCACGCACGCACGCACGCACGCACGCACGCACGCACGCACGCACGCTTACTCTCACGCACGCACGCACGCACGCACGCACGCACGCACGCACGCACGCACGCACGCACGCACGCACGCACGCACGCACGCACGCACGCACGCACGCACGCACGCACGCACGCACGCACGCACGCACGCACGCACGCACGCACGCACGCACGCACGCACGCACGCACGCACGCACGCACGCACGCACGCCCGCACGCACGCACGCACGCACTATATCCATCTTCTATCCATTTCTATCTCTATCTCTCGCACATCCTACATTAGTAAAAGAAAATTGTCTGAAATTAAAACTAATTTTAAATTACAAAGTTAGTTAAATTACTAATCGACAATTCGCGTATTATATTATATTAAACACAGGCCATTATATTAAATGCATTGGTTATATTCCGGTTAATACTAATTGGTTCAACAACTCGAAGATTTAAATCTTTATGTTGTTAACGATGATTTCGATACATTACTTGGTCGCGAATAGATCGTACATTTTGCTAATTATTGATTTAGATATTGATTTTGCTAAGTTATTTTCTATTTGCAATAAAGTTTATTCAATAACTCATCGACTCTTGTGAACTTGGCATACCATATTTAAAAATATAAGAGTTTCTTTAGAATTCTGGCATTCTTTTGAATAATTTTAGAGTTCTACGCAAGAATTTTCAATAGTTGGTTAAATGGAATAGTTCAATAGTTGGTTAAATATAAAAAAACCGAATCTGAAAATATAGTGTGCTAAGTTCACGCAGCGCACCAAATTGTTGAAATAAATTACTTCTCGGAAGTTCTAGTTTATTTTACAATACTTCTACCGTTACATAAGGTAATCGGGAGGGTCCCGATAGCGCACGGTGCGATAGCACACATCCCGGTAGTACACATAAAATTTAACTCATTTCCCGATAGCTCACATCCCGATAGCACACGTCCCGATATCGCACAAGATAAAAAACACATTTTCCCGATAGCGCACAAAGAAAGAAACATGTTATCCCGATAGCACACATTCCCGAATACCCTTTATCCCGATAGCGCACATCCCGATAGCGCACGTCCCGATAGCGCACATCCCGATAGCGCACATCCCGATAGGGACCGAGCCAGGCGACCCCCGTTAACCGGGGTGTCCAGGTCGCAAAGATCGAGACGTAGGGATCCGCCACGAGAACTAACAGGTTCGGCGGCACCGGGGCACGCGTAGGGACCGTGCCAGGTGATCCCCGTCAACCGGGGTGTCCAGGTCGCGAAGATCACGACACAGAGGTGCGCCACGAGAACCAACGGGTTCGGCAGCACTGGGGCACGCGTATGAACCGTGCCAGGCAATTCCCGTTAACCGGGGTGTCCAGGTCGCAAAGATCGCGACGTAGAGATCCGCCACGAGAACCAACAGGTTTGGCGGCACCGGGGCATGCTAGGCGATTCATGTCAACCGGGATATCCGGGTCGCGAAGATCACAACACAGAGGTGCGCCACGAGAACCAACGGGTTCGGCGGCACCGGGGTACGCGTAAGGACCGTGCCAGGCGACTCCCGTCAACCGGGGCGTCCAGGTCGCAAAGATCGAGACGTAGGGATCCGCCCGTTGGTTCTCGTGGCGAATCCCTATGTCTCGATCTTTGCGACCTGGACACCCCGGTTAACGGGGGTCGCCTGGCTCGGTCCCTATCGGGATGTGCGCTATCGGGACGTGCGCTATCGGGATGTGCGCTATCGGGACGTGCACTTTCGGGATGTGCGCTATCGGGATAAAGGATATTCGGGAATGTGTGCTATCGGGATAACGTGTTTCTTTCTTTGTGCGCTATCGGGAAAATGTGTTTTTTATCTTGTGCGATATCGAGACGTGTGCTATCGGGATGTGAGCTATCGGGAAATGAGTTAAATTTTATGTGTGCTACCGGGATGTGTGCTATCGCATCGTGCGCTATCGGAACCCTCTCAGGTAATCTATGTTAAATAAATTAATAGTTCTAATATTCGTAAAAAACGAAAAAATCCATTATTTTCGAGGGGTTGCTCAACCCCTAAACGTTGAAATACACCGCTAAAAAAAATAGGGGTCTAATATTTTTTGATGCTCCACAACATATCCAAAGCTTTGAAATCGATGAGGGACACTTCCGATGGTTCCCTTGTGAGTATAAAATGATTTATATAATACTGCATGATTATATATTATATAGTATAAAAATCAGAGGCATGTGTGATCTGATGGTACTGATTATAATAAAAATCAGAAGCGTTTATTTTGATGGTACTGAGTATATAAAATTGATACATGTAAAACTGCATGATTATACACTGGTGCAAAAAAAACGGGACAAAAATTTTGACCAAATTTTTAAATAATTTTCAAAGTAACGTAATAACTTTGCGAAAAATCATCCAAATTGCATGAATTTTTTTTAATTAAAGGTTAAAATCTTAGCTTTAAAATAGTGTATATATATTTTTTATTAGAGACATTGATGCAACAAGAATCCTTTAAATTAAAGGGCACGTTTGAGATTTTTAAATTAGCCAAATTTGGAAGTATGCATGGACTTGGATAATTTTTTTTTCGAGATGTGATATATATCAAATGAAAGTTTGATTCTTCCTCTTTAATTTCAGTGGTTGTTGATCGTGATTGTGCGATTTTTTTTGACCGAGTTATCAAGGAAGAAGAAATGGCCAAGAACGGAGCACACGCCAAACCGGGTAACGGTGTTGAGCTGGTACTTTTGAACTTCCTCTTCGCTGCTGTAACGCCAGACGATTCTTTGAAGGTGTCGGTCTGCAAGGTCGAACAGAATTTGACGGGACATCTTTTCAATGAAAATTGCCTAAAAATTCGGTCAAAATTTTTGTCCCGTTTTTTTTTTGCACCAGTGCATAAGTGCATGCAGAGGTGACGATTCAAACTATCTCCGGAAGCAACGGCAGAAGAACCGTTGAAGACCACCCGAAGCTTTGTAGAAGTGCTCATCTCTTGAAGTACGCCGTGGTGAAATAGCAAGTTGAGTTCTCGCGTCTCACCGGAATCATGCCTCAAATCTTCATATTGTTTCATGAAGTCGACATAGAGACGATGCAAGATTATCGCGGGCGAACCGATCTTCCTTGTAGAAGAGCAGCCGCGTTGATGAGATCCGAATCCCTGAGAGGTCAGGAAGGGGGAGCTTCACCGCACGACATATCTGCCATCAGCAGTGCGAGAGTGAGTGCGAACAAAGAAGTCTTCGCACTCCTTTTCCTCCGCTGTGAGCGGATTGGGAAAGGATATCAGTTCCTCTTGATTTGCTGCACCAGAGTGCAGAGGTCACTTGAAACGTGACTGTGGTATGAGTGAACGTGTGACACCGCCATCGTACTGCTGACGGAACCCAACAAAATCCATCCTAACAACGTTTATTGGACAACAGATTCGTGAGGCCCTCCTCGGCGGAGGCCCTGTCATAGGATAGCTACGAAGATGTCGGCACCTAGAAGAAGTTCCACGGGATTAAAGACGGGTCTGCGAGCTCCAGCCCGTCGAGATGCTTCCACATCCGTTGGTCCGCGTGGATTCCTTGATCGTAGAAGGTGAGTTTTGGGAGAACGAGCGTCGACACTGTAATCGGCGATTCCCCTTTCAGCGATGAGATCTTGAAGTTAACCAAGCCTCGTGCGACACCAATCAGTTTCCCTCCAACTCCGTAGACTGAAGTTGACGTAGGAGATCTCTTCAGTTTCAACCAGTTGCACGATTCCGATATGAGCGACGTTCTGAGCCTTGGTCTACTAACGCGCGTGCGATATGAGAATCGCCGTATCGGTGACTCGCATGGTGGCCAGAAGCACTGCCACCGGAAGCTCGACAGTTGCCTTGAGAAATGCGAGGTTTTTGCATCCTCGCTTGCATGAAGAGCATCGTGCATAGAAGCATTCGAGGTCTTTGCACCTTCGCTTGCACGGAGAGCATCGTGCAAGAAAGTGTTGCGCGTTGCACGCGGAGCACGTCTTCTTGAAAGCACACTCATTCAACTCGTGCCGACCGAGACAGTTGAAGCACAATCCGTTAGCATAGACATGCTGCTTACGATCTTCAGCCGTCTTGCTTAGATACGTATCACACAGCATGATGTAATGATTCTTGCCGCACATGGTGCACCGATTGCGTATATCTTCCTGCTGGCGAACGTGCATGGAACGTTTTTGACGTGCCGAAGTTGGACTTGATTTTGCGGGAGCCTCTGCTTTCACTGACGGCAAAGACTCAAGAGTGTGCAAGCGTTCCAGAAATTGCTGCAGCGCAGCGTACGACGGCGGTTCCGTTGTCTCACTAAGGGAATTTTTCTACTCACGGCGCGATCGTGGATCGAGCAGTTCTACGATCAAAAACACGAATAGATCTTCACCCTTTGTATTATAATTGATCTACCAATACTGTCGAGTGCACCGACAGTGTTCACTATTCCGTGATATAACCTTAGATTGTTAGTGGCTTCGCTCTTGAGTTTTGGTAGCGCATTGAATTGCGAAAGATAAGAGCTTATTCTCGTAATAATCAACGAAACTTTTCCACGCATGCTTGAAGTTCTCATCAATGGTCGGCAAGTTGTGGATTAATAGCTCCGCTTCGCCCTTGAAGCACATTTCAGATAGTGGAGTTTTTCCACATGAGTTGTAGAGACATCCTTTCCGATGATGGAGTGAAAGAGATCTCAAAAAGATGGCCACTTCTCGTACTTCCCCGAGAATTTTGGCAGCTGAATGCGAGACAATGTCATGCGTGACACGTGTAAGATCTCCTGTGTAGAAGTGGAGGTGTTCTCATGAACCTTGCCTCGGAGCTGGCGAAAGGAACAGATCCCTTTGCGTAAGATAAACCTCCTTAGTTAGCGTCTGAATATGATTTTTCATGTAATCTTGATAGATCCTTCCGATATTTTGCGACTAATGTGTCGTGCTGAGTTTGGAACTTCCGCCAGTTGTCTTCAAGAGCCATAATACGCGCTTCCACCACGCCGAGAGTGACGTTGGCGGAGTCTACCTTCTTCAGATTGTCGTAAGCGCGAGCAATGCGCGCATAC
This sequence comes from Tetramorium bicarinatum, assembly GCA_928718305.1. Classification (NCBI taxonomy): domain Eukaryota; kingdom Metazoa; phylum Arthropoda; class Insecta; order Hymenoptera; family Formicidae; genus Tetramorium; species Tetramorium bicarinatum. The sequence goes on from OV788323.1 coordinate 2,670,245, forward strand.
AAATCGTTCTGCAATTGCAGAAAAGTCCATGTCCATACTCATTTTGATGCGGTAGATGAAAAATGTCCGAAATGCACAGGCAAGAATCACCACAAAACTGCACTCACTCCGTCGGCGCCGGGTGCAGAAAAATCTGGCTCGAAGAACCAGCAAATATTGTGGAGCACACTAGCGAGAGCACGCAGTAGAGCGACATGAAAGGGACGAGTGAATGAGTGAGGGGGCAGCAGTTGGACACGGTTAGCGTTGATCAAATGATAGACAACATGATAACTTAATATGATAATTTAATAAAGAACTGATTACAGTATAACATGATTGAACGTAAGTTAAAAAATATGATCCACAGAACTCCCAACAGAATTGCGAGTTTCCAAAAAAAAAAAATTTTTTTTTTTCGAATTTTTGGAGCTTTTTTGGGAAATCCGCAATTCTGTTTAGAGTTCTGTTTGACCCCGCACGAGTTCTATCAAAAAGACCCGGAGCGCTAAAACCAAAACTGACAGAGTTACAGCTGCCCAAAGTTCTGCTCGATTTTTGCACTTATTTGAACGGAACTCTTTCTAAAACCTATAAGGAACTCTAGAACTCATCGAAATCTTTCGGAATCTGCAAAAAAAATGTATTGATATATACATGCTTGAGCTAGGATCAATAATGTAGGAAATTTTTATTTCCTACATTATCCATATTCTAAATTATCAACCCTGATCAAGTTTGACCCTCACTCTAGCATCCCCTTAAGAGGATCCTAAAGTACATAATTACCGATCGAGCATTGATATTTTTTATTCCTTGAAATTCTCAAATTGACTTTACAAAATACAAAATCCTTCTCCAGGATTAAAGTACACGCAAAAATAAACCCCGCGTGTATCGTTTTATATAAGAAACGAATAAAAATGAAAAATATTACTGCCACTTGACAATAATATTCACTGAACATAAAAATTCTACAGTTTATATATGCAAAATGAGATGTTGGCGGAATAGGGACAACATGCACGAACAATATTGTGCAATTGAAACTAAGATTAGGAGGCTAGAAAAAAAGATTATATGGAATGAAATTTTATTAATGCAAATAGCGATGCAGAAGAGCATGCAGATAATAACAGAGCAGTACTGAGTGCAGCAGCAGTAGACGGCGGATTTTGCAAGAGATGGCGTTGTAATCTGTTAGATAAGGACTGACAATCTTTATTTGTACATCCTTGTTTTTCCTATACCGTAAAAAGCAGAGACCAGATCACGGTGCCGTTTTCCCTACTCCACGCGTGTGCTAGCGGCTGAGCGCCGTAAGAAGCAGTACCGTGCGCTGCGCCAGTCTAACAAAGAGGGCACCCCCAATAAAATTTCATTCCACAAAATCTTCTTTTCTAGCTTTCTAATCTTAATTTCAATTACACAATATTGTTCGTGCGTGTTGTCCCTATCCCGCCAATATCTCATTTTGCATATATAAATTGTAGAATTTTTGTGTTCAGTAAATATTGTCAAGTGACAGTAATATTTTTAATTTTTATCGAGTAAAGTGTTAAAATTTTTTAATGTATATATGTATATAAACAATATGTACATACGTATACATAATAAATTATATATAAGGTAGCATCAGAACTGCGAACTCATTAGGGGACTTTTCCGCAACTCTGACTGCTGTATTCATAACCGATTTATTTCATAAACCAGTATATATTATTAGAGCAAAATCCATATTTTGTCTAACGACAAATTAATAAAACCTGTATTATAAGGAGAATACTTTGAGAGCTCCATGTAAGGTCACATTTGATATTCACACAAATTCTTGATCTTTTAACATTTATATTGCGATTTATAACATCTTAAAAATTTAAGCAACATAAAGAATTCAACATTGTTTATTTAATAATCTTGTTAAGAACACGTGAAAAAGAATCGTTTTAAGAGAAAAAAGGCTTCGGATAGTAGAATTGAATAAGTCGGGATTTATTACGTGAGAAAGATATGTAGTATATACTGAAATATAATTTGTATTAAGGTTTTATTAAAATTTTTATGTTATAATATTTGTCTCTGGAAAACAAAATTTACATACAACTTGACATACCTTATTTATACATAACACAGGTTTAGAAGGTTTTTATCACAAAAGAAGTAAGATGTTAACCAGAAGGAATTCGGTGCGCTGAATTCAAATCTGGATTCAGAATGGCGCCATCACGTCAGGATTTTGAGATATTCTAACCTAAAAGTGCAAAAATGGCTGTTTTAGGGCATTATTGGAGTTTACTCCTGGTTGCAGAGAATTTTACCGACAAAAACTAAATAAAATACCGTAAAGTACAAGTCTTGTCCTTTAATTTCCATTTTGAAACATCCAAATAGGTTTTTTTTTCACCAAGATGCAGCAGATTTAAGTTTTTACTACATACAGAAAATTTTCTGTATTTTGGTAAAAAAAAATCTCGGTAAAAAAAAATCTATTTGGATGTTTCAAAATGGAAATTAAAGGGCAAAACTTGTACTTTACGGTATTTTGTTTAGTTTTTGTCGGTAAAATTCTCTGCAACCAGGAATGAACTCCAATAATGCCTTAAAACAGCCATTTTTGCACTTTTAGGTTAGAATATTTCAAAATCCTGACGTGATGGCGCCATTCTGAGGCCAGATTTGAATTCAGCGCACCAAATTTCTTCGGAAATAAATATAAAGTTTCATGTGATAGTAAATACCCTTTAATTTGTAGACCTGTGTAATTAATGGATTTGTAACAGATGATAAAAATATATTCTTTTCATAGTGGCTGTGTTTCAAAATTCATTGCCAGTGCTGAAAATCTATAGTAGACGTTATGTATGCTATAGATTTTTAGGGTTGACAGTGAATTTTGAAGCACAGTAGCAATATAAGGCGGGTTCTAATCCGGGAGCTCCGAGGGGGGAGCGGGTCGCGGGGGGCTCCCGCGGCGCGGGGTCGCCAAGCTCGGAGGACGCGGGGTCTGCGGAGAGAGGGGGACACGTGCGGAATCAGCAGATGACGCGTGCGGGAACCGCGGATGACACATGCGGGATCTGCGGAGAGAGGGGGACGCGGAATCAGCTGATGACGCGTGCGGGAGTGCGAGGGAGAAGCCCTACGATCGCGAAACGTGGGGAGGGGGCGTCGCTCGCGTTATCATCTTCGCTCGCGTCCCCATCTTCGTTCGCTCGCGTTCGCGTTCTCTCTCGCGCTCCCGCTCGCGCCCCATCTTCGTTCTCTCTCGCGCTCGCGTCCCCATCTTCGTTCTCTCTCGCGCTCGTGTCCCCATCTTCGTTCTCTCTCGCGCTCGCGTCCCCATCTTCGTTCTCTTTCGCGCTCCCGCTCACGTCACCATCTTGGCTCACGCTTCCCCCTCGCGCGCTCGTTGGTATTTATCAATCGATTTTTTTTTATTATAATAAGAGCTAATGGTTCTAAATTATGAACTATCTCGAAAAAGGCCATTTCACAACATAAAAAGGCATCTTAGCATTTTTTTATCTCTTACAGCGGCTAAACTGCTAGAGAAAGATAACGCATTCTATTTTTAATGAAATATTAAGACAAACGTGAAACAAAATTAAGAAACGTAAATGTTATATGTGTAATGGGGAGGGAGGAATAAAAAAATCGACGATATATATATTTATAGATAATATACGTTTATTTTTTATGTGCGTGCCACCAATTGAACAGCTTGAATACATTTTGCATGGCACAATTGGATACATGTTTATGGCAACGTAAAGTATGTGTAGCATCCATCTTTTTCAGCGATTCCACGTCTTCGTAGTGCTCGTCAAAGCTCTCGATGTAGACATCATCTCTCGCATCGTCCAGGAGCAAATCACGCAGCCATTCTCGTTTCTCGAGTCCCTTTACGTATACGATGGGTGAGTTTTCACTCTCCGTCATATCCCGCAACGCCTTTGTAATCATGTCTCTAGCCGTGAAGTATGGAATCGTTCCGTGATCATCGCGCCAATGTAATCCATGATGTTTCACCTCCAACCAGGATACGTGTTTTCTATCCGCTTTGCTGAGAAAATGCCATGGCTCGAAGCTTCCAAATATATAATGAGTGAGAATAAATCCCTCTCTGAGAGCGGCAAATTCCTTCACGACGAAAGAGTTTCTGCCGACGACGAAACCTTGCAGATCCACGAACGTTGGCGTTGACATGGTTGCAGACATGACTAATTTATGTCAAGGAGCGGACTGCGGGAGGATCGTGGAAAGTTGTTTTTTATATCGCTCCCCTTCTCCAACATTGCATGATTTTCGGTCTACAGATGATTCGACGTGGTTTGAATTATCAATCACATCTTCGTTGACGACTGGATCTGCCCCGATGCGAATTAGAGGCCCATCAATTACGTCTCTTCCAGGATGAAAAATTGGATGATATATTTTGCCGACGGTGGAACCATGTAGATCCACGACGTAACCTTTCATTAGAGGCCACTCAATTATGCGTTCCCCGCAATGAAAAATTGGATAGTATATTTTGCCGACGATGGAACCTCGTAGATCCACGACGTAACCTTTCAGATCCACGTACGTTGGCGTGGACATGGTTGACGCTGGTGCGGACATGTCGAGAAGTGGACTGCACGAGAGGCTCATGATACATGAATCTTATATTGGAATATTGCTAACATTGCAATTTACATAATCTTGCGCACTACATTGGACAATGGGCTGTATTCGATGACGCGATCAAGATGAGACAGTAGGCAGTAGTATTTGCTGGTACATTCTCTTTGCAATCAAATTCTATGCGCACATCTACAGTGGCACTCTTGATAGACTCGTTCTGTCGCGCGCAATCGATGACTACAAAAGGCCCATTCGCTAAAAATGTGCTTACGTTGCAAAGCGTTTCATAGCAGTCGTATCCATAATAAGCTTTACGAAAACGCGCATACATGTCAAAAAGTATAGCGTATCTATTTTTGTTAAAGTCTAAATTCAGGTCGTCATATGGATAAAATTCAGAATTTAGATAAAGTTTCACATTGGTCAAATTACAATCATCGAATATGCTCGCATCTTGAGACATGATATTCTTTCGACCAGTCTGCAGAGCAAAGATAACGTATCGCGGTTTCTCCAACTGAGTCGCAGTTTTGATAGCCCACGAATGCTTGGTCGTGCTCTGCAATAGGGGATACTCGTACAGTTCCCATGATCGGAAACTCATACTCAGATATCGTCCGCTTTCCAAAGCTCGTAACAGGGATAGTTTATTGACCTCATTCAACATAACGTGAGGCATTCGCCACTGTACTTTGAATAGTTCGATTTCTGGTTCCGTCTTCGAATCACCATTGATGCAATTGTTGTCGTTGCGCGCTCGTATCAAAATCAATTCATGGCGGGCGTTAACAACCACATGTTTGTAATCCTCGCAAAAGCCCAAAAGCATATTGAGCGGTACGCAAAAATTAAAGTATCCTTCCGGTATGGTAGATGTAGTGTCCCATCCGGCATTCCGCAAGATCAGCGCTTTGTCATACGATAGCGATACATAGTTTTTGATAGTGCTGGTTATTCCAGCGTTTCTGATGCGGTCAATCTCCACGCCGTTGAGTTCGTATCGAATTTCGTCAAACATGAATGCCACGCAATTATTTGCAAGAAAAATCTCCGCATCATCCTTCTTCTCGGCATCATTATTCTTCTTCTTTTTCTTCAATTTTCCTTCGATGTAGAGTAAGCTTTCACACGGCAACGTATACAAATCCTGCTGTTGTATGGGTATTCTTATCTCATCGCTATGTCCAAACGTCGTATTGGCATACGGATTGTATGTATGAGTTTCAATTTTGACAATGCTATTGTCAAAGATCGGCTCGCGTCCAATATTCAAGATATCAGCCATTTCGTACAATGAAACCTAATGATCTCAAAAATTCAATGTTCGACGCAGTGAGTTTCTTTTTATTGGGCGATGAGATTTGTCTTCCTTTGATAAAACTTTTCACCTGTTCCACTTCGTTCAACACTAGCATTTCCCGTTATCGCTGTCTCCTCCGCACATGTAATCTGACGGTGATCTCTTCTCCGCGAAAATCGAGCAGTTGGCCGTCCTGATCCACGATACGAATCGTCAGATCCGTAATGCTCCGTACGATGATCGGGAGATAAATGATCTGCGCGGGTATTTCCGATATCTTATATCCTGGTGGAACGCTTGGTGAAAACTCGTGTATCGTATGCACGCACTTGTCGTTACTATATGCACCTGCGGTCACATTGCACTCTATGCGAATAATGTTTACGTTAATGATATTTATTGATACATCCGATTCATGCCACTGTCGCGGCTCTAGCACACGATTCGTCGAAAATCCCAACAGCGATCCAATATTGTTAGGTTTTGTAAAATTTATTCTGTGAGCACACTTGATTTCACTTTTCATCGTATTGTTGTTAGCTCGAATCGTCAGTGGGTACTCGTCATCATCTTCCCCGATGTCTTTTTTTCTCACATCTTTGGAACGAGATTGTAAAAGCATGCGTTTCAAATACGTGTCAATGTCACGCAATTCGTATGATCCTTCGGGAATGACAATCTCCTTGTCATCGCCAAAGTAGAATTTATTGTTCGATGAATTTACATTGGGGACCGTGTAATAGGTTTCAAAGTCCGTCAGGCCGAGTTCGTAATCTTCATCGCTCAAATCCACAGCAGGAAAGTAGCTTACCGAGAGAATGCTACTCTTACCGGTGAGTGTAAACGTCAGTGACATGTTTGATACTGCGAGTTCAAATGACGCATCGTTAGTCTTTAAACTGATCATCTGCCTTTTGGAGAAACTGTAAACAAAGTTGTCCACAATTGCTCTGATCGTAACGCTGATAAGGCATGCGATTGTACTCGATTCGTGTCACATCGTTTATTAGATATCGCACCAATTCACTCGACGGTCGAAGATTACCAAAACTATCGAAATATATGACGCGATCTCCTCTCTTCGCATACGCCACCCAGTGAGTACCCGGCCCCTCGGCATTGTCCAAATTTACGATACCGCTCTCGTTTCGACGCACTCCTCCCGTTGGTAGGCTAGTACGCATAAATATACCTCTAAAATATGGAATGCGCATACGTTTTGCGAGTTGTTGTAATTGTACGTCGGTAGTTGCACTCTTTGGGATTTTTATCGTCTCTTTGACGTTTTTTTTTTCTTCTCATCGACACTCCACGTCCACGTTTGTACGGAGCGAGATAAATTCCATGACCTTCCATGGCACGATTATGACGTTTCAGTTCTTCCAGCTGACGCTGCGCAACCTTGTTATCATTCACAGCCTTTGCGACTCCCGCCGCTCCACCGACCAATGAACCGATAACTCCCAGTAACGGCAGGATCGGCAGGATACCACCACGTTTCGCTACCGAAAGTATTCGTTTCCTCGTTGTTTTTTTTTTCTTTGTTTTCAAACCCATACCGAATTTTGTTTTGGCCTTCATAGCCGCCCAAACGGCTGTAGCAGCAGCTCTTTCCCCGAAAGTTGAATCCCTCGCGGTAATACGTTTTCGCGCTTTCGCGGCGAGTATATTGTCAGCAATGTGTCGTTCTGCGATATCGTTGTTATGCGAATAGGCTATATCGTGTTCGCGACACGCTGCATCCAGCGGGTTAATACCTTGATCACCTCTCGCCAAACGTTTTTCCAAATGAGTTCCCGGACCACAAAACTGATAACCGGGAATATGTAATTCAATCGGAAGTGCGTTTATCGCACGATTTAACAAGCCTCTTCCAATCTTCGTTGACATTCGCTGCAATCTTTTTTCAATGGCGGTGGACTGTCGATATGCGTTCGAAGGCACGGTAGATTATAATGCTCCAGGCAACGACGGTACTGCTGAACTTCTGAATCTGTCTTGATATGGTCGGGAAGTCTATCCCACACATAATCTATACAATTATAAAACTTTTGCACAAGAATAATCTTTGGTACATACTTCAACTGCTCGTCAGTTAAATCGTATATATCACGGTTATCCAACAGAAGCAGAAACATTTCTGAGCCTTTCGGTGGAATGCTCTGCTATAAATAGGTTTAGCTCTCTCGATACCGTTTCATTTTTTTCGGAGATAACATGCGGTTCGTGCGACAATCGCCGCCAATCGCGGTGACTAATTTCGATGAAAGGTTAGTGTCTGAGAAAGAGATACGCAAACATGGAAACATGCTACCAATTTCTATACGCGGTATTATTTGCGGTCCGTCAAATTGTGGCAAGACAAATGTGGTGATTAGCCTGCTGGAAAGTCCGCACGGTGTACGCTTTGAGAACGTGTACGTGTATTCGAAATCTTTGCAGCAACCGAAATATCAATACCTGGAAAATATATTGACGTCGATAGAAGAAATTGGTTACTTTACATTTTCGAATAACAGTGACGTCATTTCGCCGAGCGATGCACGTTCAAACTCGATCTTTATTTTCGATGACGTGGCATGCGACAAGCAGGATACGATAAGAGAGTACTTTGCAATGGGCAGACACGCAGACGTCGATTGCTTCTATCTTTGTCAGACGTATGCAAAGATACCAAAGCATCTTATACGCGACAACGCGAATCTATTGATTCTGTTCAAACAGGATGGTACCAACCTAAAACACATATACACCGATCATGTAAACACTGACATGTCATATGAAGATTTTTGTAAATTGTGTCATATCTGTTGGCAGCAGAAGTATGGATTTGTAGTGATAGACAAGGATAGCGCGATTTCGAATGGTCGTTACAGGAAAGGATTTAACGACTTTGTGATATCATAATGCAATCAGTTGTCGTCGATACGTCAATTAGACAATATGGATAACAGCAAGGAGATTAGAGATCGCGAGAAGTTGGCAAAACAGATTGCGAAAACGAGTGATTCGATTCGCAAAAAATATCGCGCGTTGAAAACTGGTAAGATGGAGGAAGATATGGCATTGGAGAGACACTTTAAACCCGTTGTCGAACCTCTAAAGCAAATTGTCGAAAATACGGTTGGCGAAGAATCTAATTTCATCAAGAATGAAACATTATCCTCGAGAGAGAAAGAGTATGCGGAACCTAAACTTAAACGAAAACAATCAAACGCATCGTTTGAAACATTATCCTCGGGAGAAGAAGAGGAAGACGTGAAACCAAATCTTAAACGAAAACGATCAAGCACTTCGTTTAGCAATTCTCTCATGGCTTCAACACCAATAAAAACAATATTGAAACGTTCGAGCACCGTTCCAGCTACTTTAAATGAAACAACCAAAATTTTACAGCCGCGCGAATCATCGTACGAACACCCGCACGCACTCTCCGTCGAAGAAGTTTTTGAAATCGCTAACGAACCTCTTGCGACGTCTGTTCGCGACCTGTTGCACACGTCCGAGGGGCAAAAAATTTTAGAAACAAACTACGGTCCGTTGGGAGTAAAGTATTTAGGAGCTGTCTTAAGCGGTGAAAAAACGGTCAATATAGATAAAGTTTATGGAGTTTACTTCAACAGCGGCAGAACGATGATTGGTAACAAACGTGTCGACTTGAGCAAGAACGATGATATATTCATAGATGGAAAAAGGTATCCAGGTACACGAGGTCTTTACGAATTGATTTTCAAAAAATATCCGGAGGAAAATAGTTACACGGATACTGATAAACGTAACTACAAAAGTATACTCTTGGTAACAAACGCACATAGGCGTGATCACAACGTACATAATCCTATAAAGAGTAACAAAGGATACAAGTATAAAAATATAATTGCACCCTTGCTAGTAGGTGTTGGAGAAGGTATGCCATGTGCCATGACATTAAACAACAACAAGATTGATTACGTTCATTGGGATGATCCCAACGAGCTTGTAGATCGTTTTCGATTGCTCGAGGCCTCACGTCAAGCGGGTCACAATGCTCACGATAACGAAATCATGTCGATCATCGAGGAACTCCGCGAGGCTGGACTTATTATAAATTAAACTGCGCATGAGTGATTCAGCCAATCGATATCGAAATGCCGATCAGCAAGTTTGGAATATCGCTCGGAAGAAGCGGAACAAATCCGTACTATCAATATAGTGGATTAATCAGAAACTACGTTCGCGATAACGCTCTTTGTGTGGTTGCCGCAGATTTTGACGCAAAGTCACGCAAGATTCGACGTGTAGCACCGCCTGTGGATGATGGCGATGCTGTCAACAAACGGTACGTTCAACAGAACATACAAATTTTGAAAGATCGGCAGGATGAAATGGAGAGGATGATATTAACGTACCAAAATAGCGTACAGATTATGATAAACGACCTTCACGAAATGATTCAGCATATGGCTCAGCGCGCTGAGTAAAATCTCTCACGTTACGTGAACGTGACACCGCTGCGTTCTCGGTCGACGAATGCGCGTTCCCGTTCCGTTCCCGATCGATTTCCGTTCAGTTCCCGTTCGACATACGTTACACGAACGTGCGTTCCCGTTCGACGAACATACGTTCCCGTTCCGTTCCCGTTGCGTTCCCGATCGACATACGTTACACGAACGTGCGTTCCCGTTCGACGAACATACGTTCCCGTTCCGTTCCCGTTGCGTTCCCGATCGACATACGTTACACGAACGTGCGTTTCCGTTCAACGAACGTGCGTTCCCGTTGCGTTCCCGATCGATTTCCGTTCAGTTCCCTTTCGACATATGTTACACGAACGTGCGTTCCCGTTCGACGAACGTGTGTTCCCGTTGCGTTCCCGTTCCGTTCCCGATCAACATACGTTACACGAACGTGCGTTCCCGTTCGACGAACGTGTGTTCCCGTTGCGTTCCCGTTCCATTCCCGATCGACATACGTTACACGAACGTGCGTTCCCGTTCGACGAACGTTCCCGTTGCGTTCCCGTTGCGTTCCCATTCCATTAATATCATAAATTCATTCGCTCATGGCTGAGAAGAAAACCTCTGAGAAGCGACAGTTGGTGAAGGAACTGCACGCTCCAGCGAGAAGAAATTTTCCACGAAGGCGTGTCATAGTGCGTGGATACGACGACCTGTGGCAAGCTGATGTTGTCGAGATGCGTCCTTACACGCGATTCAACAGAGGCAATCACTACATACTTACTGTTATCGATGTGCTGAGCAAGCATGCATGGGCTCTGCCGCTCAAGGCCAAGAGCGGATGTGAAGTTGCTGCGGCAATCGCAAAGATAATTCGAATCGATGGACGATGTCCGAAAAATTTACAAACCGACATGGGAAAGGAATTTTACAATGCGAACGTGCAAAAACTCTTGAAAAAACACAATATTAACCATTATTCTACCTATTCCGTGATGAAGGCATCGGTCGTCGAACGATTCAATCGCACGCTAAAGAATGAAATGTGGAAACTGTTTACGCTCAACGGAAACTATAAATGGATCGACGCGCTGCCGCGTCTCGTATCAGATTACAACGCGCGAAAGCATCGAACTATCGGCATGCGACCCGTCGATGTTACGCCCACGATCGCTGATAAACTCTTAACAACGGTGTACAGCGCGATAAAGATTGCTGCACCTGCACGATTCAGATTGGGTGACCCCGTACGCGTGAGTAAATACAAGACAGTCTTTGAAAAAGGTTATACACCAAATTGGTCGACGGAGGTATTTAAAATCGTCAAAGTGCAAAAAACTAATCCCGTAACGTATATACTGGAGGATTCCAGTGGAAAACCCATCGCTGGAGGATTCTATGAACATGAGCTGCATCGCGTAGCTAATCCCGATGTGTATCTCGTTGAGAAAGTATTACGGAAAAGAGGAAATGAGGTTTATGTGAAATGGTTGGGACTCGATAAATCACACAATTCGTGGATACGTAAAGACAATGTTTTGTAAACATACATTTTATTATGTGTCTGTTGATTGCATGTCATACAAATAAAATTAATTTATAAAAATATTTACAATGGTATCTTATAATGTCCCCATGGCAGCGTTTCAGTAGAATCGGGTACAATGTATCGCTTATCATCATACGGACTCAGAGCGATTTTCTTTTCGGCTATGGTATACACCTCGTGCAGCCTTGATCTTATACAAGTCTGTTGTCGCGTCATTTCAATCTCATCGTTGAGACACCGCGTGTAATCGTCAAACGTTATCGTTCGCGCTACCACGTTACTCTTTACACCCTTCACCTTTTTAGTGTCCCTCTTACCGTCTACCCTCAACGCATACATCTTCGCTCTGAGCCCAACAAATTCAGTCATTATTGCACCATTATTTTCATCCTTCATCAAGCCCGGAACCTTTTTATTAACAAGCGGAATATTGTACATGTTATCGACAGGATAATCGCTCGTGTCGAATCTGTTAATATCACGTTTCATCGTTTCATACACATCCTCGCACTCAATGTGATATATAAGACTATCGGTGTCAGTGTACATTACTTTACATTTGTCGTGAAATAACGGTAGCATATACTCATGATGAAATTCGTACAAACACGTCTTGGATATATCGAGAATACACATACCCACATGAATCGGTTTGTTAAATATCACCTCGAGTTTACGCATTTCGATAGCAACCAGATTTTCTGAAAAGACGCTTCGACTGTAAAAGTTTGGTCTCGCAATCATTGCTTCCGCACCGTATCTGCCTTCCCATTGTGTTATAAGTCGCACGTCAACATGATTACGCACGTTCTCCATGGTTTTACCAAATACCGCGTTATTCATCAATTTGTACAAATTTTTCTCGAAATCATTCTTGGCGAGCGCTCTAAATTTCGTATTCAGTTCAATATAACCGCGGAGCCATGGAGACTGTGAGAATTGCAATATGCGATGAGTCTTTGTGACGCGAAGGCCGTGACGAATACATTGCTGTAGGTTACCATAATGTATGACGTAACGGTTCTTGTTGTATAACGTTGCGAGTAGCTTATCTTGCCGCTTACCGGGCGGCTTATCACGTGTCGGGCAGAAAGGTAGGTCAGTGTGCGCATCGTGAAGATGATGCGGGTACTCCAAGTCGACCTCGAGAATGTAGCCTACAGGCGAGTCTAGCTCTACGGAGGTCACATCGAAATCATTGTCAACCCATTGAAAATTAGCGTAAGGCAATGGCTGGCACATTGCCCAACCATACAAGTTGTTTACATCAAAATACATGATATACGATGATGGTTTCGATGAATCGTACAACTGCATGTACTTGTTATTGGCTTGCGCATATCTGCTGGAGCATTGACTCAGACCACCACGTATACCACGTTCGATAAACATGACCATATCAATGTCCGTGAGCAATTCGAATTTTATACACGTATGCTTCAACATGACATCCCACGTAAAACCGGGTAGAGTGTAATAATACGCGGGATCGAGACCGTAACTCTCGACGCATTTGTCGCGGAAATTTTCAAAAATGTCGGCTAATAGCAAGACATCCGTTTTTAGATACAAATCGCTGTACTCGCCGAGCGTTCGAATGGAGAACCGCTGCCAGACGTTGACCGCGTGCGCGTAATCGCTCTCGGATACGGTGTCGTTTGTCAAGGAACTGTAAAATGATTCGCGCGGTGGTAAACATAGGTCCTCCAATTTTTCGACACAGTCAACGTACTCGTACGGAAAGACACCTTTTCGCGTCAGTAAATCGAAATTTTCTGTAGAAAGTTTACAAAATTCCTGTCGTAAGATTTGAAGTTTATCTTTAGTGAGAAAAGATGTCAATTTGTCGAGACTGGAATTGAGAAATTTAAAGGAATCGATGAACCGTAATTTCATATAAGATTTCTGATCATTTACGTTGACAGTGACATTTTTTGTAAACGAGATATATTTTTCCTTTGTTATAGGAAGCAATTCTACGGTTCCTTCATACGCTGTAGCTATTTCCATGATGATAAAATGCGAATCGTAACCGGATAAATTGTGAAAGACCACAGGAATAAAATGCGAATCTTTGTAATTTAAATTGCAATTTGAATGCGCAGGACCTCTATACCGCCCAGTCAAATGGCAATGATCGCGTACCCGAGTATCGTCCAACGCGAACGGTTTTTCACATATGTGACAATTCTGGGCGCTATTAAATCTTTTCCATTCGTCCCGTGTTAAATCTGTCATGGGTATATTAGTGGATAAAATAGACTTTACGCTATGCGCCAAACTTTTCAGTTCCTTGGCAAACCATGCAATGCAGTCCTTATCGCGACGAAACTGATACATCGATAACGAGTCATCGTAGGAACAACGCACATAATATCCTATGCTAAATACTTCGTGACGCTGGTACGCGTATGTGGATGTTATCGAATCCTTATCCATCTTCTCCAGTGTACACTCCAGATCAGCGTAAACGACAAACGGTACTCGTTCCTTCCTGGGATAATTTTGGAATGTCAGCCACTTGTAGTCTTCGCTCGGTAATCGGATCGCACAGTCATTTATCTGCTGGCAGTCGATACTGTGAGCCTCTAATTTTTCACTGGAACTGAAGTAGTGCAAGCATCTGAAAAAAATAATTTTTATGATAATCATTCATAAGCATAAATTGTTGCGCAATTTCATTATAAAAAAAATTTATACATACCGATCGCAAAAGTATTTTTTGTTCTTCTTCTTGCTCAATTGCGAGCTCACGAGACGGGACATATTTTTAATCCACATGAAATGCCCTATGTCGTTGTCATCTTGCATGTATAACAAATTGACATGCTTTTCCCTCTTCCGGGCGGTAAGTTGTATCGGCAGGATTTCCATATTTTCAATGCAATATACATTGATTGAGATATCGTTTGAAGATTCAAACTTTTTAATCTGATTAAGTGTCACAGGAAACTCAATATTTTGTACATTTAGTACCGTCGTATAGTGTGGATACGACGATTCTCGTTCTGCGTGTCTTTCAACCGGATGCAGAGCAGCCACCACAGACCATGCAAAACATGCATTGTCCATAGATTGAATATTGATAATCGCTCTCTTAATTTTGATCTCCTGCGGTAACTCGATGTAACATCCCGCGTGCAGTGGATTATATTTGTTTACGTTGATGATCAAATTGAGTATACGCGACAACGCCCACCCGCTGTCGCGTTCCTGAAACTCTTCGAGGGATGTAAGGGTAGGCTCGATGACACGTTGCTCATACCACTCGTGCAAATCTGACGTACGAAAAAGTTCGCAGTTTCGTGTGTTGATACTTTTGTTCGCACGTTTTTCACCCGTTACAAATTCGCCGTTGAATACGGTGTTTACTTTTACGCTGTTGCGTCTTCTTAGAACGTCTTGCACTTGCTCGAGCACTACATTACATGCGTCTTCCAAAAATTGTCGCGGCTCGATATAGTTTGTGTTAATCACCACACCGGTCAAAATACGATTATCGAACGCGGTATCGATCTCTCGCCAAACGAGTCTCTCCACGCCACAGCCCGCATAGCCGCCGCCGATATGTATAAAACGTCTTTCCAATAGAGTCTTTGCACTCACAAGTCGCGCGATGCTCGACACCACAGATTGTCTATGTCCGATCGAGAGCCGCGGACACTTGATTCGGCTACGCTCTTCGAGTCGTTGCACGCATTCATCGCATCGCTTCACCCACGCGAAATATTCGCCTAAGGTAGCGACTCGCCTGGATTGCTCCAGCAGGTCGCGTTCGATTTGTTCCATGTCTTTTCTTATACTACTGTGTAACACTCTTCTATGAGACACTTGCACGTGATTCGTTTGCATGATTTACAATAACGTTCATCATCCTGAACGACATAATGCCCCTCCCTAAGATTGCGATAATTAAAACAAACACCTTTATAATTTCTTTGCAATTCCCACTCTTCATCGGAACTGTCGAGACTCTGTGTTAAAACGTTCGAATCTTGCTGACGATTGAAATCTGAATAATGAAAATTGTCTATTACGATTAGCTCGACACACCTGCCGATACCTGCAGAAATCGTGATGTACACAACATGATAACGTTTAAGTATTTCATAGATTTTCTCCATGTATTTAAATTTCAATTTAATGTTCTCTCCTTTATAGTGCGGGACATAACAAATTTTAGTCAGCTCCCGTCTAAACACTTGTCGCTTCGCGGAATATGTCCAAAGCTCTCCACATGGAGGTCCACTTTCGATTTTGACTCTTTGTTTTACGAAATGGTTACTAGTTCCGCGTATGCCGAGTTCTCGATCGCGTAAAAATTGTACCGGCGAAATCTGTTTCACACGCATTGATGTTTCTCTTCCTTTGAGAACGTCATAAAGGCATTTCAAATACCAACATTTATCTATATTATCCATACTTCTCACTGTTTCTAATGTGTGCAGAAAAGCCATTATATTCTCATTGTCTCTGACACTTTGAATGTTTTGTTATCATTCAGTTCACAATTGTTTGTAAATCATTTCGTGCAAATTGGGCATAGATTACACGACATTATTTGATACAATGGATTTCTACATTCCGAACAGCAATACCCATCGAGAAATACATATGAGTCTGTGTTATGCTTTCGAACAGCGCGAAGATGTGAGAATAAATCGGATAAATTTACGATGCACGATGAACAAAACTTTACACGATAGTCCGTGTAATAAAACTCTATAATACACATCTTTTTCAACGTATCTAAAGTATTAATTTCAGCTCGGTTTAAAAGTCGATATGTTTCTTCTTCAAGCTCATCCCTCATATCGCTGTTGTAACAAGAATCATCTGAAAGAATTGCATCCGAGTCTGACATTTCTTCTTCTATCACGTCATTGATGTCTATTTCAAAGTCATCTTCCTCGTTGTCTATTTCAAAATCATTTTCTTCATTGACTTCTACATCTATCACTTCATCTTCTTGAAGTGCGATGTCTATCTCCATGTCTCCGTTTGTCGCTCTGCATTTTGTGCAAGACTACTGATTGAGTGTATCTCAAATTTTTCTCCTTATATAACCTCCTAATGCTGCATCGTTTGGTACACGCAGCGTTTTTTTCACATATGTTGCATTTTTTTTTGACACGTGCATGATGATTTCATCGCGATTCTTCAAAATGCAATTGACTTATACATAATGAATTTTGCACGACAACAATTGTACGCTGTACGAAAATTGCTGGATTTACATTTTGACGCGTGTTTGATAACAGCAGCTGTACATCGGTGCTATGCAAGATTTGCATTTTTACACGTGTTCAAAGAGATGATTTCACGGTTATGAGAAACAGTAATTGTAGCAGCCGTACATCGGCGCTATGCAAGGTTTGCATTTTTTGACATGTCTGATGATTTCACGATTATGAGTAATTATAGCAGCCGTACATCGGCGCTATGCAAGGTTTGCATTTTTGACACATGCCTGATGATTTCATCGCGATTCTTCAAAATGCCATTGACTTATACATAATGAATTTTGCGCAGCAACAATCATACATCGACGTTACATGAAAATTGCAAGATTTAGATTTTTGACACTCGATGAGACAATGTTATCCCGAGTGTCTTTGAGAAATATGATATAATAAACTTTGCCACCGCAGCTATTAAAAATGTAAGATTTGCATTTTTTTTACGTGTTCAATGATTTCATCATAGAAAAAAGTGGGAGGTATCTGTATTTAAACGAGATCTGACATGTAAAATGTATCAGTCGCTTGCCATTAATTATAAGCACTGTTGGTACTTGCAAGATGAATTACTACGTTGCTAATGAGCAAAATGAAGCATGCAAGAAGCAGTGTACTAAGTAAGTATTAATAAATCTTTTATATGTTTTATACTTAATTTTTTCTATAGTTATTTGTATTTTTTTCTAGTACTGCTAAACCTCGTTATACGCCTCGTATCCTGGGACGGAGATTTGCGTTGACAGCAACCGCCTATAAATATTTGGATATTGGAATCAACGTGGGATTGATATCTCATGTGGAAATCATTCTTGACGATAACCGAGGAAACTAAATATTATTGCCTCATGCAACGTGGACAGCGTTCATCGAAAAACGTGAGGTTGTGAAGCGATTTCTACAGTCGAGTATCGCCTCATCGCTGTCGATTCGTGAATTAATGATCGAGCGTGTTAAGATGTATGACGCCGACATTGTAAAATTAATATTACACGATACATGTATGTATCTGCAACCGCAAACTTTATTGTTCTTATTTGAAATTGAAACATGTGTAGAGCATGTATATTTCCAGTTATGTCAGAATACGCAAAACGTTAGTGACAAATATAAAAATTTCATAAATATTATAAAATCTAATTGTATTACTGATAAATGCGATGCAACTGAAATCTTGCATAAAGTTTCAGACAAAACTTCGCTCATTGATTGCGAATTATTAGCATATGCGATAAATAATATTTTATATGATGCGTTAACATAATGAAAAAAAAATTTTAATCCATAGCGAATTATTAGCTCTTGCGATGATATTATATATGTTAACATAATATACATATTACAAAAATATATTTGTTCATGAAAAATTTTGTCTTTTAATATCTCAATCCTCTCCCACACTTTAAAAATAATTTTAAATTATAAATAATAAAACTATAAAAAGAATGCGATTGTGAGAGAGCGGGCTGGTGGGGAAAAGAGAGACATAGAACATGAGATGTAAATTTGAATGGTTGAGAGCGTGAATGTGAGATGCAAAGGCGGGTGAATGAAGGAGTGGAAGAGAGAGAATGCGAATGAGTGGAAGCGCGAGATGAAGATGATAACACGTGTGGATCTAACAATAAGATATGAAAATGATTAGTGTCATTCTTTGAATTCACAAAGTTTTTCGCGGTACCTTTTTTCAAAATCGAGGTAGAGTCACGTACATTGTACTATATAAGAAGCTGTCACAGATCTGTCGCGTAAAATTTTCGTGAGCTTTTAACGAGGCACATCGCTGTACAACGTGAATCTCGTAGGAATCTCAGCGAGTAAAGTAAGTATTTCTAAATATTTTTATATTTTATACCTTAAACTATGGATATTAAACCATGTTTTTTTTGTTTCTTAGATGGAAGCAGATTTAAAATTGTTCGATGGAGTGCTGCCGGCTGATTACCCGGATATTTATCACGGGCTGCTGAACGCGACATGTATTAAGTCGCAACACCTGTTATACGCGCAGCCGGGTGCGCAGAAAAGAAAGCTGTGCGTGCCCTGTTACAATCGCCGTAACTTCGGAGGACGATATCTATTCCGATTATACAACGGGTGGCACTCAGTGACCACATTTAGGGGGAGGGCCCTGCAGGAGATTATCGAGTGTGCGGAGTGCGGCTTGATACTTGCGACGACGGGGTCCACTGCCGAATGCCGCCCCTGTATATCGACATTTGTCCTCTACGAACAGATATTCAACAGGTTCCGGTACAGATATGAATGGGATTGTAATCGCGTAAGTTTTGTTTTATTTTTTAAATAACAAATAAAAATTAAAAAAATAATAATACTAATACTAATACTAATAATAATTCTATTTTAGTTAGAGTCAGAATGAGACGATGGCTTCTGCTGAGATGTTGGCTTCTGCTGAGGGATGGATTTATATTTTTATATTTTTTATATTTTTATATTTTATATTTTAGTGAATAGTATAAGATAATTGTAATTGAAATTTTAATTGTAATTTAATGTAAATCAGGCTAGGAGAAAAAATGTATGTAAAACGCGTTCAGGATGCAAAGTGGTGTAAGAAATTAAGACAGTAAAAATTATGAGGAATGGATATGAAAGGTATGGATGAAAGGATAAGAAAATTGTAAACCAAGTCCCACTTCTTGGCTGTAAAAGTTGAAGTGAATAAATGTATATATATAAATTTAAAAAAAATGCTAGTTTTACAAAATATTTTTTTCTAGCCATTTCTTGACCTTTTTCCCTATTCCTAAATTTAATTCTAAGCTTCAAATAAGTTAAATAATAATAAAAAAAATCAATTTAATAACCCTTCATTCTTATTCTAAATAATATTATAGAAAAATTTATTAAATTTCTCTCTTTGATAGTTCATAATTTAGAACCATTAGCTCTTATTATAATAATAAAAAATCGATTGATAAATACCAACGAGCGCGCGAGGGGGAAGCGTGAGCCAAGATGGTGACGTAAGCGGAAGCGCGAGAAAGAGAACGCGAGCGATGATGATGATGATGATGCGAGAGAGAGAGAACGAAGATGGGGACGCGAGCGCGAGAGAGAACGAAGATGGGGACGCGAGCGGGAGCGCTAGAGAGAACGCGAACGCGAGCGAACGAAGATGGGGACGCGAGCGAAGATGATAACGCGAGCGACGCCCCCTCCCCACGTTTCGCGATCGTAGGGCTTCTCCCTCGCACTCCCGCACGCGTCATCAGCTGATTCCGCGTCCCCCTCTCTCCGCAGATCCCGCATGTGTCATCCGCGGTTCCCGCACGCGTCATCTGCTGATTCCGCACGCGTCCCCCTCTCTCCGCAGACCCCGCGTCCTCCGAGCTTGGCGACCCGCTCCCCCCTCGGAGCTCCCGGATTAGAACCCGCCTTATATTGCTACTAAGCACAGTCATAATCACACACGCAAACTATCTTTATAACTTGGTGAAAAAAAAAAATTTGGTAACATTACACTTATTTTATACCGCTTACAAATTCTTTGTAAAAATAAGATAATAATGAGTAAAGACAAAATATAATGAAAATTATCTTGATATATGTACACACGGCGTGTGGCGTTAGAAATGCCTAGTCACACGAAGTTGGCCGCGTTCAGAGTTTATTTTTCTCCTTCTTCTATCTTCCACATTGAAAAGAAAAAGATAAACTCTGAACGTGGCCAACTTCATGTGCCTAAGCATTAATGACGACGTGTGTACTTACATAAAAATAAAGTATACATAAAGGTAGTAAAAGATATATGTAAAAATAATAAAAACAAAGAGAACCGTAATATTTGATTTGACGGAATCATATGCAATTTCGATCGATGAAGTGCAGTGGCCAACAGATCATTTGATTACCAGATCAAACAATCTGTTAGCCACTGCATATTAATTTGATCGATCGGAATCGCATACGATTGCGTCAACTATACTATTTTCTCAATATTCAAAATCATAGATTATGATTTTATATAATACTGTAATTTTAGCCACACTTCAAGACAAATTTAATTTTGTATAAGTCTAGTATAAATTATTGAATATATTTCTTTCATAAGATATAATAAAGTCATTATATTATTAGATATTAAAATCATATACATCATACATAAAATTATATATATTAAAATCATACGCGACTTTAATATTTATTAAAATATTATCAATGTGAGGGGCCCACAATTTGTAGGGCGGCCCTGCAGTGCCTGGTAAAAGGAAATTCGGACGCTCTAGTCGTCTCAGAACATCGAGAATTTTGGCAACACCGAGATTCTTGGTAACAATGAGAGGAAAAGGACGAAAGATCATATATCTGTCCTTCTCGTATCGTAAACAATCGAGGCGACAACATTGCACGCACAAGCGTGCAATGTATACATGCTTCAGCTAGGATCAATAATATAGGAAATTTTTATACCATATTCTAGATTATCAACCCCGATCAAGTTTGGCCGTTACTCCAGCATCCCCTTAAGGGGATCCTAAACCGACAGACAAACTCGCCCGAGGTCGATAATGTAGAGCGAAATTTTAAATTATAATATTATAAATTATCAAATTGGTTTTACGGAATACGAAATCCTTTTGCAGGATTAAAATACTTTAGAATTTACTGTTATGTTTTATCTTTCCAACGATTTCGCATGCAAACAGACGAAATTTTCACATACGAAATTTGTATCATCACGAGACTTTTTTATTAAAGCATCTATGTTCATTCTAAAAACAGTATTGTTCTTTAAAATTAACTTTAGCGCGGGCGCTAGTTTGTTTTACGTGAATGATTTTATGAGAAATAAAAAAAATTGTTACATATCGGCTTCTGGCATTGACTCGAATTACGATCGTAACAACATTTGGTTAAATAAAAGTTGTACACCTTGTACATGTAAAATAAACTTGTAGTTGTGCAAATTTTGTATGTGAGAATTTCGTTTGTTGTATGTGAAATCAATGGAAAGATAAAACATAGCAGTAAATTAGTTCACGTACACATTGTAGTATTGTCTGTACTTTAATTCTGGAAAAGGATTTTTAAATCTATAAAGCCAATTAAAAGATTAATAAATCTGAAATTAATGCTCGATCGGTAACAATATCACTTTAGGATCCCCTTAAATCATAAAATAAGACATTATCTATTGTGTTTCAAAACTTTATATTTCTTCGCAGGAATTAACAAATATTTTTATAGAAATTTTTTTTAATCATGTTTCCTCTGTAAGTATTTTCATGATTGAAGATGATTGAAGATGATTTCATATGATTTGTTTTTTTATTTATGACATAAATAAAAATGATGTTTGTAAAACAAAAAAGGTTTGTTGGTCACTGTAAATTCATTCACTTGATTTTTATTTATCTATTTCATTAAATATTTATTCTAAATTTCACAAAAAAAGGAATCATGGACTTAATTCGAAACTATTAATGTAAATAGTATAACTATTTATACTTCATAGTATTAATTTAATTTTCCTGTGGACATACCTTTAATAAAGGCATTGTTGTTTGGTCGGCAAAGATATTTAGCAAATGTGTAATGGTGTCAATTGCCCGAATGATTATTTGTAAACCAAGGAGAGTAGTAGCACATTTAAGGAAACGTGTCAAAACATTTGTTGGTATATCCTGGATATAGCGATGCTGACAGAATGACCGTACAATTTCATTATAATATGATGTAATGATATGTGCACTCTTCAATAAGTCGGCTTCAATAGATTCAAAAAATCTGTAATATGTAATTTTTCTTATGTTTAATCTTTTATTACGTAAAAAGATAAAACAGATTTTATATTATAATTATATATCATAATCTTAAGTATACATACTTATGTATATTATTTATTAAAAAGTTTAAATTGTTTTAAGAATAATTAAATTGGATTTTTCATGTATTAATTTTTCAAAGACAATGTATTTGTATCCGACAACCCTATTAATAATGGATTTTTTTATTTTTACATATTATAGAGGATATCTCCCTGTACACGTCGATATACGGAAAAGTCGCGACGGGCCTTAGTTTACGAGAAAATTAAATTGAAAATTTAACAAAAAACATTATTTTATTCTAATTCAGGTCTAATTCAGCAAACAGACACATCAAAAAGAAAAAGTAACAGAAAAATCCACTTGATCTCCACCAAAATATTATTATTAATGTAAGACAATGTTAAAATCGTTAAATACAAATATTTTATTTGAAATTTACTGCGATACTTTAAACTATAAAAATTTATTAAAAAACGTTAAAAAATTAATTGAATTATTAGTAGACAAATTATCATTTGCAATTGTTAATATTTATAAATAATATGTACATATTTCACGATTTATTATAGGAACATTTATAATTTAATAAAAAATAATAATAATGGGACTTAAACCTGGATTGGCAGCGTACGAGTCACTGATACTCGCCGCTACTCCACGCCGATGTGAAAATTATCTTAATGTCCCGGGTTTTCTAGTACTCGTAAATTTTTGATTTAATTTTCTCGTAAACTAAGGCCCATCGCGACTTTTCCGTTTACCGATGTATACAGGGAGACACCCTCTACAATATATGTAAAAATAAAAAAAATCCATTATTAACAGGGTTGATGGTCCCCTTAAGTTTGATTATAAAAACTAAAATAAAATAACATAAAAATTTTTTATTGATTATTTTTATAAAGTTTTTATATTTACTATTTTATCAGTTATCAATTGTTACGTCCGGCGGACTCCACGATTTCTCCCATTTGGGCAAAAACTATATCTATTAAGATTTAAGACAGACTGGCGACAGACGATTCACGCGTGGCCTTTACTATTTTTTCTTTTTTCTTTTGTCTTACAAAACATGCAACTAAAGAAATCACTCGCTCGTGTGCTGTCGATGGACGCCAGTCTTCTGTAAGTAAATATAAATCGACGATTTCTCAAAAAGCCAAGCGAGTTACGAGGTTCTAAATGTTAGGATTTCTGAGTCCGCTCGAGAATTATTGTTCTTGTAGCGCCAAATCATCGCGACAAAAACCACTTGAATGCAGAAGAAATCTTCACACTCATTTTAGATCATTAGAAAGAGCAGTTTGGTCGATCTGTCTATGTAATAAAAATATATGTATATATCGTCACGCTCATTTCAGATTTCTGGTCGATCATAAAAGACCGGAGGGGTTTTGATGACCAAACAGCCTATGCAAATAAGAATATATAAATCGGCACACTCATTTTAGATTTTCTGAAAAGCGCAATCTGATCGATCACAATAAACCAAAAGGGTTTTATGACCAAACTGTCTATGCAAATAAGAATATATAAATCGTCACGCTCATTTTAGATTTTTTTAAAAGCGCAATCTAGTCGATCACAACAAACCAAAGGGTTTTACGATCAAACTACCTATGCAAATAAGAATATATAAATCACGCTCATTTTTTAGATTATCAGAAAGCGCAGTTGGATCGATCGCAAAAAATCGGAAGGGTTTTACGACCAGATTGCCCATATGAATAAATATATATAAATCATCTCAAAATTACTTTAGATTTTAGAAAAAGCAGAAGAGTTTTATGACCCCACTGCCCATAGGAAACACAAAAACAGGTCCAATAGCCGATTCTTCAATTAAATTTAAAGAAGGCGAGAGAGAGAGAGAGAGAGAGAGAGAGAGAGAGAGAGAGAGAGAAAAGCGTTTAACAAATAAGAAAACTTAAATCCGACGCATAGACACATCCACCCCTCGAATTTTCCCTGTAAAAACCACGATCTCAACCCTCTCGGCCTCATTTGACTTCCAGGACATTCCAGGACGCTCAGTCTCACTCAACTCCCAGGACTCTCACAAGTAACACTACCCAACGGTCAGAAACCGATTCGCCTGAAACTTTGCAGAAACTTAGTGTTAGCCAAAACATGTAACCTATAACTGTTTATAACGGCCCAAAATCATTTTAACAATTATTAATAATAAAAAATTAATAATTACATAGCCATGTGAAATTGTGGCTTTCCAGCATTTGGAGTAAGCGTAGTCGTATTCGTGATAGTTTTGCAATCACAAGAAATGATTCTCAAGCCAACACAACCAGTATTCCAGTCATCATATGCAACAGACGCAATCACAGACGTCTGATTTGATTTCATATTAAACAGTTAACATATGTTACAATATTGGCACTGCTTTCAAGTGTCTGATTCGGCAGATTTGATTTATATATCGGAATTTATCATTAGCTTTTTTTTATCATAAAATAATAACAGTTACATCATAGCCTCATACACACATTCTCAACAGATATTCTCATCTTTTGGTAATCCTTTCCCGGCCATGATGGCGATGAATCCCCGCAATATTTTAAGTTTATTGAGACAAAGCTTCGACGAGCCGCAATACGATATTGAATCAGCCATCACAGTAGAGGAAAGATCTTTTGCACGGCAACTAGAAGATTTGATAAAGGATGCCGTACAAGCCAACTTATTCCTTGAGAGTCATAGCACTCTTTGCTTTCATGATGACGAAGAAAATCAAGATGCACTTTTAGTTGAAGAGGATTTCGATGAGGATTTCGATGAGGATTTCGTCGAAAGCGTGAAAGATAATCAGCGAGTGAAAGTGATCTGTATTGATTTGGAGTACAAGCAAAAGGCGGTCGCATTTTGGCGTTCTGGAAAGGAAAGAGATAGGAAGTTTAAACAAGTTCAACACAGGTTCAAGCATGTCAAATGTGAGAGAATGCTTTACAAATGGGAGCAGCAGATCGCTGAAGGAGGCGGTAGGTTGGACAAACTGCAACGAATTTCGAAAAGCGTCTTACAACATTTTCAGGACGCTTCGAAAAAATGTATCGCAATCCATGATCTTGATTTAAAGAGATGAGCATTAAGGGCGAGAGATGAAGTTGGTCTATCAAACTTTGTTCAGGGCTTCGACGAAATGGATTTATGATTTCAAAGCCATCCATCATATTGTTTCAAGAAAAATTAACAAATTCATTACTACAGCACAATTGACAAATAAAGAGGAACTGGTTAGAAAAGCTGATAAATTCGTGAGTAGTGTGCGTCGAGAGATTCTATTTTGTGGCAAAGATAATATTTATAACTCGGATCAGTCAGGATTCAACTTTGAATCTCATACTGGACGAACTCATTGTCCTTTCAAGGAACCATGAAAGTTGAATGCTTAGCCCAATCACTCTACTCCATGATACACAGCTACACCATACAACCTCTAATGTCTGCTGATCTTGAAATCTCCTTTACTAATTGTTCTTCAAGAGGTAAATGGATGTTTTGGACCGATTGTCGAAAGGAACTTGTATAGAGCTGAGAACATTTTTGTGCAAGCCTCCATCTCAGGTAAATTAACCTCGAATATTGCAATCGAATGGTTTCAGAATGTTTTTTTGCCCAACGTTGGAAAACGTGCCATCTTATGTCTAGATTCATGGAGTGGACAGACACAAGAAAAGTTTCAAAATATTGATAAAGATGGCAAAGATGTCAAAGTTTTAACTATCCCTGACAGGAATGATCCAACCACTAGATGTGTATGGTTTTAGACCATGGAAGAATTTTTTGAAATACTTTTCAGATCTAATCATCCTTTACAACTACAATATCAACCTACACCTGCGAAACAATGTTTTAAAGATTCAATCTTTGATCATAATCAGTTTTCTTGTCCACGGTTTAGGAATATGTTCAGGTACGCATGGTATAAGAGCGGCTATGTAGTCTTGAAACCATCTCAATTTCAGACACCTGTTGACTTCTTTTTCAAGCAATGCAACATGTTTTGTATGAAATGCGACAACATGGCGATAATACGATGTGCTTGGTACAAGGATTCTTTATGCATAAAACACTTTTTCGACCCTGCTTACGAGAATTCACCCCATTACTGCGAGAAATATACTGTTTGAATTTTAAAAAAAGATTAAAAAATTTGAAAAAAAAAACTTATAAAAATTAATAAAAATTTACAAAAAAAATTACAAAAAGAAAAAATAAAAAAAAGAGAGAGAATAGGCACTCGCTACGTGGTTATTTTTGGGTTCGGCTAAACGCGAGTAGAATGATAAACCGAGAACTTCGACCCACACTCTGCATCTGCGTCTGAAAAATCTTTCAGAATTTTTTTTTCTGGTTTAGGTTTCATACGCTTGACGTTTACGGTCAGGCCTAATCTCAGGGATTACGGATTCGGGGTTTATAGGTTTACGATTCATTTCTCCATGTCTTCTAGACCAATGATTCAGAGGTTTGTGCTCCAAAGTTCATGTATCCAGAGCATATGGTCCTAGGGTATATGGGATACGGGCTTATAGGCTTGGCGTATATGGAACTAGGGTTAATAGTCTGTAGGGCTGTCTTGAGGGTTTCAGGGTTCATTGGCTTGAGAATCATTTCTTGTGATTGCAAAACTATCCCGAATACGACCACGCTTACTCCAAATGCTGGAAAGCCACAATTTGACATAGCTATGTAATTATTAATTTTTTATTATTAATAATTGTTAAAATGATTTTGGGCCGCTGTAAACAGTTATAGGTTACATGTTTTGGCTAACACTAAGTTTCTGTAAAGTTTCAGGCGAATCTGTTTCTGACCGTTGGGTAGTGTTACTTGTCAGTGCTCTCGGACTCACTCTGTACTTAGTACTCTATCACGGTCAATGCCAGTTTGTGCGAGTTCGTGCAACAGTTAAACGCAGCAGCGCATCAGCCTTAATCGTAAACCGACTCGATCTTCCGCCCAACTTTGAAAGCTCATCGAACCAGGATAGACATTCCTCATGAAGGGCTGCTCTTCTGCCCGAAATGAATTCAGCACCAGTAAGTCCCTGCCATTTTTCATTTCTCTCGTTATTTCCGCGTCGTTTCAAATCGTCTCGCGAATCCAAGCTATCCTCTTCTTCTTCATTGGGAAATTTCGATTATCTGGGAGCGGCCGGCACACCTGGTCGACCAGGAGGAATCCTGATTCGGACCCGCGAACGTCACTCCTTTCTTCGCGCTCGATCTGAATGCTGAAATTTCGATTATCTGGGAGCGGCTGGCACACCCGACCGGGGACCAGAAGGGATTGGAAGCTTTTAACTCGGATTTGCGAACATCATTCTTCCCTTCCACTTGTCCGATTTTGGGAAATTCTTAATCGATCCTATCCTAACATTATCTCTTCCCTCATTTGAAATAACATGGCGTTGATCTCGAGGATCTCCGTGAAATGGACTCGTCCAATGGAGATAGTCTCCTTTCTCCTCTCCCACAATTCTGATCCCTATTTGCTTCCACTTTCCCATTTTTATAACCTGTTTCCTTCCTCTTCGACGTCTCTCCATGAATTCCCGTAAATGTTTCTTTCTCTTTTCCGCACGCACGCACGCACCTACATACATACCCACGCACCTACATACATACCCACGCACATGTCCACGCATATGCACACGCACTCATTCATACACACACACACACACATACAAGAAGTGTAAATCCGACCAGGCAACCTCCGCGTGGTACATGGGTAATGCTATTGCCGGAGGTACTGTACGTTTCAAGACCCCTAACTCGAAAAGTAGTTTACAAAAATATACTTTATTATATTGCTTTGGAAAACTCTCAAGATGGGCTACAAGAATATGCAATAAAAAATAAGGGATGCCATTTAAAAAAATTAAGGTAACCTATGTGTGACCTTGACACTGCCACCTGTGATCAAAGATGACCACTGATGAGATCAATTAATAGATCTTTTTAAGTCCTGCAACCTTTGAAACATTTTTTTGACAAATCAATATTTTCCAAGTTAATTCGCTGTTCCGGAATATTGACACGCACTGAATACAGGGTAGGCCATTTTAATTTATCCACTGAAGTAACTCTTTAGAAAAATATTTTACTGAAAAACGTTTCAGACAAAAGTTACATGATTTTAACCCTTTCACTGCTGAATTATATTTTTTGTGGCGGATCTTTCTGAAACTTAGTATATCTATGTTTTTTAGGTCGCTGAGTCCGAATCTGAAGTCAGATTTTGCAAATTTAATATGACGGATCCAATATGGCCGCCATCAGCTAATAAATTAGTGAAAATTTGGATATTTTGCAATAAATCCATCGTATACCTATGTTTTTTAGATATCTGTGAAGTTAGCCCTCATTTTAAAAATTCAAAAAAAATGATGAGTGTTCTAGATGCCCCGAGTTCTAGAGTTCTCAATCAATTTTAGAAAGGGTTCCGTCGTTTAAGGCCAAGAAACATCATTTTGAAAAACGGGGGGGCTAACTTCACGGCGCTCCCCATTTTTTAAAAAATAGATTTTTCTTTGCAGATTCCGAAAGATTTCGGTGAGTTCTAGATTCCCCATAGGTTCTAGAAAGAGTTCCGTTTACTAAGTACAAAAATCGAGCAGAACTTTGGGCGGCTGTAACTCTGCCAGTTTTGGCGAATTTAAAAAAAAAACTTTTTTCCCAAACTTTAAGTGTCTGTATCTTTGTCAATTTTAGTTGTAGCGCTTCGGACCTTGATACATTTCGATAGAACTCGTGCGGGGGCAAACAGAACTCCCGACAGAACTGTGAATTTCCAAAAAAATTTTTTTTCAAAAACTTTCCAAATTTTTGGAACTTTTTTTCAAAAAATCCGCAATTCTATTTAGAGTTCTGTTTGCCCCCGCACGAGTTCTATCAAAAAATCTCAAGGCCCGAAGCGTTAAAACGAAAATTGATAAAGATACAGCCACTTGAGGTTTAACTCCTTGGGGCAAACAGAATTTCCGACAGAACTGCGGTTTTCCGAAGAAAAATTTTACCCCTTGGGACTTAGAAATTTTTTGGACTTTGAACTTTGCATTGCTGTATCTTTGTTAATTTCTGTTTTAGCGGTTCGGACCTTGATGCATTTCGAACTTGTGCGGGGGCAAATAGAACTCTCGACAAAACTGTGAATTTCCAAAAGAAATTTTTGTCAAAAATTTTTAGAATCTTTTTTTTGGAAATCCGCAATTCTGTTAAGAGTTCTGTTTACCCCCGCATGAGTTCTATCAAAAAGGCTCGAAACGCTAAAACCAAAACTGACAGAATTACAGCCGCCCAAAGTTCTGCTCGATTTTTGCATTTATTTGAACGGAACTCTTTCTAAAACCTATAGGGAACTCTAAAACTCATCAAAATCTTTCGGAATCTGCAAAGAAAAATCCATTTTTTTCAAAAATGAGGAGCGCCGTAAAGTTAGCCCCCCTTCTCTCGTTTTTCAAATGATGTTTTCTTGGCTTTAAACAACGGAACTCTTTCTAAAATTGATTGAGAACTTTGGAACTCGTGCGTTGAATTTGTAAATGATGGCGGATTCAATATGGCCGCCATTAGCTAGTAAATCATTGAAAACTTTTATGTCACATATTTAGACTTATTGAATATAAAACATTCTATTCTGAGCAAAAAAATATTAATATCATCAGAATTTGTAGATACTTAGTAAAAAAACTAAAAAAATAATGCTCATATATGCAAAAACTTTAATTTTGACCGATTTTTCATATAATTAATTGTTTATAAACGAAAATCTGACCTGTGAAAAATACTGTAAAAATCATATGTTTTTCTACATTATTAGAAGAATATTTGGTAAAATTTTCAGACCTCTGTACTGACTCATTTCCGAGATATTGATTTTATTCTCAAAAAACCGCCTTTTTTCAACTTTGATTTGTTATAAATAATCACAAGTGAATAATTGGATGTAAAAACCTATTGGAATATGTTGAACAACTATTCAGTTATCTGGAAAACTGAAAATCCCCGATTAGTTCTTCAAAATTATGGAATTTACAACGCAAAATTGAATAAAAAAAGGTGGGAAGTATACTTCCCACTAACAGTGACAGGGGGGACATAAGGTAATGTCATTGGTTTAACCTTGGATGATCGTTTAATCGAAGATCACATTTAATTCCTTAAATCGAACCTACTACTTTTTATTGCATGTTCTTGTAGCTTATCTCGAGAGCTTTTCAAAACACTATAATTTAGTATGTTTTCGTTCAATACTTATCGAGATATTTTAAATTCATGACACTTTTTAATATAAAATATAAATTATCTTATAAAGTATAAGCAAACTGACTAGTTACTGGCACTTTAAATGCTTCATATTTAAAACCTATTATAGTTTCGATATTTTTGCATAAGTGTTTTCGATTTAGAATGTTCCACAGAATCTGTCAGTGAAAGAACATACGATCTTTTTGGGACACCCTGTATGTACAGAGTGTCCAAAAAGTTCCAGGACGACCAAATAACTTCTCATTATTGAGAAAGAATTATTGAGATAAACGTTAAATACAAAAGTTTTAGAATTGAAAACAAAGAATTCGATGGTGAACTTGATCTTTCCCCAAAAGTCAAGTTGAGAGAGGTCATTTCAAGGTAAACTTGAAAATCTTAAAAGGAAACCCTGTTTTTTATCTCGGAAATAGAAAAAACGGGAAATTTTACGTTCGGATATCTATTTAGCCATTGGATCAAAGTAACCCTTGAAGGATATTTGCCTTAAGGGGGTATCCTGGTCAAGAGTACGAAAAAAAAATGATTTTTTTATAATTTTTTACACAAAACGTATAATCCAAATCAATTCAAAACTTTTTTTACACACTAGTGTAACTCTCAGACAATACAAAAAAATTTTTTTTATAAAGAAAAAAGTTATTTAAACAATTTTGATAAGCAATCTTGTGAAGAGTTTAAATTCCGAGCATCAAATCGGCGTACAGGATCCTGGTCGCAAAAATGGTCTAATCTGAAAATTTTTAATGATTTTGTAATCTATAAATCCACATTTTCTATATGAATAGGCGCAAAAATTTAAAAATTTAAAAAATTAAAGTTTTTTGGCAGTTTGAAAAAAAAAGCGTTTTTTAGCTTTAAAAAAGTCGGTAATTATGACCTGTACAATTAAAAAAACAATTGTTTTTAAAATAATTTTCTATTCATATCGAAGATAATTATGTATTTTCAAAGTATGTTCAGTTTCAAGTCAATCCGTTCAATAGATTTTGAGTAATCGTGTACGCCAACTTTGAAAACATGTTTTCGAGAAAAACGCGAAAAATATACCTGAGCGCCAACGGCGCGTGTACATACCTGTTCCAAAAAAGGTTCAGTAGGTAAACTTAGGCCCATATTCATAGTCAGTTTTTATTTTAAGACCGTCTTAAGCAACGTTTTAAAATGCTAAAACGGCTCTGTGATTGGTTTA
The DNA here is from genome assembly GCA_928718305.1 of Tetramorium bicarinatum. Taxonomy (NCBI): domain Eukaryota; kingdom Metazoa; phylum Arthropoda; class Insecta; order Hymenoptera; family Formicidae; genus Tetramorium; species Tetramorium bicarinatum. The sequence goes on from OV788323.1 coordinate 2,702,647, forward strand.
GAATCATATAAGACTTTACTTAAAATGATCTTAAATATAAGAACTGACTATGAATACGGGCCTTAGAGTTCGAATTTCGAAAAAACAACTATAGTCCCATATTTTAGAGATGTTAGAGAGTAATTTAAGCCAAAGAAAAAAAAATGACTTTTTTGATCAAGATACCCCCTTAAGTGACTGGACAGTTGTACAGTTGTGCCTTAACAGGCAGGACTTGTCTTGAATGACTTCTAAACTTGATCCTTTGGTCAAGGTTATCATCAAGTATCTCGCTTTAGTCACTGAAAAATTTTTTCTGAAAACGCTTTTCTGAAGAGTTATCCAATCGTTGAAGATTTTATTTTCAAATGACCTTCAAATGATATTAAGATTTAAATATTAATATCCAGGAGTACCTTCGCTCAGATCTGTTACATAGCGATGTAACAGATCTGAGCGCGAGAATTTTTAACAACCAGATTGGCTCTCTTTAAACGCTTCCCATTTAAAAACTATTGTAATCTCAACATTTTGGTAGTAGAATTTTCGTTTCTAAATGAATTTAAAAATCTGTTATTAGCAGATGGTATGTTAGGTCTGGAACATCCTTGTGGGCAGGATGGCCACCTGGCAAAGGGCTGTACCAACACTCCACACTGCCTGATGTGTCAGAAGGCATGGTGGCCACACACAAGCTATGCTTGCAAAGCTCCAAGCAAGCCGGGGAGAAAAGTAAGAGGGAAGGCAGGAAAGTCGGGTCCTGCCCCTCTACCCTTAAGCCGGATAACAAGGCATTTGTCAGAGGTAGGGACGAACCTATACGAACTACAGTTCGGTTTTCGTCCCGACGTATCAACGAACAACGCGGTTCTCCACGTTAAGAGATTCGTGAGGGAGGAGGCAAAGGGGCAGGGTGGTGATGGCGGTATCTTTAGATATCACAAATGCCTTTAACATCCTGCCCTGGAGGCATATTGTGTCGGCGATGGAACACCATGAGATCCCGGGCTATCTGAGACGGGTGGTGGAGGACTATCTGGATGACAGATGTCGAGGTAGATGCCGAGTAAGAGGTGTCCAGAGGGGGGTCCCGCAGGGATCGGTGCTGGGTCCCCTCCTCTGGAATATCGGATACAATGGTGTACTAACCAGACCTACGCTGCCGCCCGACTGCGTGACTATCTGCTACGCGGACGACACGATGGTCATGGCAGCCGGTGACAATTGACAAGAGGCTAGATCACGCATAAACGAGGCATTAGCAGGAGTGGTAGGATAGATAAGATCTCTCGGCCTGGAAGTGGCCCCGCATAAGTCGGAGGCAATCTGCTTTCACAAAGGCAGGCGCGGCACCCTCCTTCGGATGAGAGTAAGGATTAGGAATGTGGAGATTGGAGTGGGTGACCGGATAAAGTATCTGGGGCTCACCCTGGATGAAAGATGGAACTTTGAATTACACTTTGCATTACTCGCGCCGAGGTTGACAGCAGTGGTGGGGCAATGCTCGCGGCTGATGCCCAACCTGGATGGGCCGGGGGGCAAGGCCCGCAGAATGTTTGCGACCGCTGCCCATTTGGTAGCGTTGTACGGTGCGCCCGTGTGGTCAGGCGAGGCGCGACAATCTAAAAGGATTTTGTCAACTCTCAAGAAAGCACAGAGGTGCATGGCGATCCGTGCGATAAGGGGATATCGCACGATATCGCATGCCGCAGCTACGCTTCTCGCGGGATACCCGCCGCTCGAACTAGTGGCGGCTATGCACTCACAGGTGTATCATATATAGCATCAGGAGGGACAGACGAGAAAAAGGATCGCAACTGTCACCCAGAGAGATACTCAAAATTAAGAAGAAAGTAACTTTGCGGATGCTACAGAAATGGAAGAGATGGATGGAAGACCCAGTAATAAATGGACTAAGAATAAGAGAAGTCTTATACACCAGAGTGGAAGTCTGGACGGAAAGAGGTTGGGGTCAAACAACATTCAGGATCAAGTACTCACGGGATGCGGGTGTTTTGGGCAATATCTCTGCAAAATCGGGAGAGACCCAACACCAGAGTGCCAACATTGCGGAGATGCCATGGATAGCGCAGACTATACGCTAGCGAAATGCGCTGCGTGGGAGAAAGAAAGGACAATCCTTACAATGGAGATTGGCCAGGATCTCTGGCCAATCTCCATTGTAAGTGCGGACATGGATCCTAGAAAGAGAAAGCGCATGGGTAGCATTTGCAAAGTTCTGTAAAGAGGTGATGTTTAGGAAGGAGGACGCAGAAGGTGCGAGAAGGGGGAGGCCCCACAGGCTGGACGGCTAGGTATAGGTGCAGCTAGAGGACGCGGAAGAAGAAGAGGCTTCAGGGTGGTCAGAGATCATACTCGTCGAAGAGCGAATCAAGGAAGAAGAAGATAATTAGGAAGGGGGTGATCTCTCCCCCTCCCTGAATTAAATAAAATAATTAATCAAACTGGGAAAACTCCCATACAGGCTGACAAAGCAGCGATGGGAGCTCCTTCTTGTTATAGGAGTTCACTTATACATATAGGAAAGCACGGACGGATGATGAGAAATTTACTGAACTCGACATAAAGTCTGTGAATACAATGAATGTACATAAAGTAAAAGGTGCCAGTGGAAAAGGGGGGGATTTATATGGGTTATTCGGGGGCTCGGCGGTACGGTTGGGCCTCATTGCCCCCCCCCCCACTCTCTTGGCCACTTAAGAAACCGACCGACACGGTTTCTCCGAGAAGATGGGTGGGGGAAGTGGTGTCACCCCCGCCCAGTTTGCTAATGGAGACTCGTCTATCTTAGACGATTGTGCATGGATATTTCGGTTGTAATGCAGAGGCATATCCCGGGACACCCACTTAAGCACAAGGATGGACACTCGAAGAAGGTTTAGTGGGTATACCGGGCCTTGCACGGAAGGCAGGGAGCTAGCCCCTGTCTCTCCAAGCCCGGGAGTCCCACCCTCCTCGCCAAGTCACACCTGGCGGGGATTAGTGCGTAATGCATTCCTCCTCCGATATAAAAAAAAAGGTCTGGAACACCTTGTATAAACAGAGTATCCCGTAAAGATAACAACGCTTATGGCTCAAATCTTCAGATTATTTTAACACAAAAATATTAATACCAAAATACTCAGACTATAATCATTTTAAATGAGAAGCGTTTATAATTAGCGAATGAGATAGCCTAAAGTTCGCGCGCTCAGGTACAATACAATGAACAGTGCTAACAAGGGGACCTTACGACGTGGTACCAATCGATTTCAATGAAACTCATTGTATCGATAGGTATACACGTCAAACATTGTAGGGTAAACGGATAAGACGCGCTTCTCAAGAATTCGCGAGAAAATCGAGATTGAAAAATCTCAACTCATGTATAAACTAGTGCAATAGACCATTTCATCGAAGTGTCCGTAGCGCTGCCACAGCGCGCCGGACTTATAATTTTGAGGTTAAGAGGATTGCGGGTTCGAATCTCGACGAATAATTTTTCATTTTTTTTAAATAAAACTTTTTTAAATAATATATAATTACACAAAATAAATGTGTATTACGCGTTATATTTTATTTATTGTATATTGTACAAAAAATTAATTTTTCTTTGCCTAAAAAATTCGTTTGTCGAATAGCTGTATGGTAGAAATAAAAATATATAAATTATTGATTATGTGTCTGAACAATAATAACAGTAAAATCAGGGCTATACAAATAAATGACATTTTATTTATTTATTCATATGTAGAATTAGTAGTAGTAGTAGTTTCATTGAAATCGATTGGTACCACGTCGTAAGGTCCCTTTGTAAGATGTGAAACCAAGGTTGGGAAAGTTACATCATAAAAGTAACTCGTTACCGTTACCGTTCTTTTTTCTAAAAAGTAACTCGTTACCGTTACTCGTTACAAGTTTCAAAAAGTAACTCGTTACAGTTACCGTTACTCAATAAGTAACGAATCATTACAATTTCCGTTACTTTTATAATTATAAAATATATAATAAATTTATTAAATATTACAAGGTTTATTTTAACATAAAACTATTAAATTTCATTGGAAATCTTTATTAATTTTTAGAAGAAGTTGTTGCTCAATGATATCATCATTTTAAATTTGTGGCATTAATACTAATCCTACAACGCTAAACACGCGTTCCACGGATGCACTGCTAGGAAGTGGTGTATTATATTTAATAAAAAGTTTCTTGAACTTTGGATAGTTATTTAGCATATCGATATTACAATTTTTAGATGTAATATCGATATGCTAAATAATTATCTAAAGATCAAAAAACTTTTTATTAAATATAATACACCACTTCCTAGCAGTGCATCTATGGAACGTATGTTTTAGCGTTGAACGTATGCATGTGTTGCGCAATACATGTACATACATACACACGTGTTTGTATGTCTGTGTATGCGACCAAAGATCACGTCAGAATATGGCAAATTATAGTAAATAAATAATTATTAAATTCTGGTGATGGCCAGAATCGCCCTCGAATCAATAATAAGAGGGCCAATTAAAGAAGATACCGTAAATTCGAAAAAGTCACGATAAAAGTAACTGTAAAATTCATTACTCGTTACCAAAAAATGTAACGAAGTTACTTTTTCCGTTACAAACAAAATTTGTAACGCCGTTACTGTTACAGTTACCAAAAAAAAGTAACTGTAACGGTAACGGCGTTACAAGTAACGCGTTACTTTCCCCAACCCTGTGTGAAACTACCAGCAAATTTCAAATATAAGTCAATCAAGCAAATAATGTCAAATGACATTTTATAAAATGCTTACATTTTATGTATCATGTTACGTTTTTCTTTTATTATATTTTTAATAAACTTTTATCTCTATAGACAGTACATTTGCAAATATTAGTAATGTTACGTCCGGGAGACTACACGATTTCTCTCATTCGAAAACAAGGGAAAATGAATCATATATTTTTTCTTGTGAAGGGGACTGGCGACGGAGAGACCCACACGTGCATTTGCTAACCCTTCTTTGTTAGAAAGTTAAAAATTCTAAAAAGTAACAAAAAATAAAAAGAATATAAAAACTAACAAAGGAATTGCTCGGACCTTTTGTTAAAAGTTAAATCTTTGAAAAATAAAAAGAAATATAAAACCTAGCAAAGGAATTGCTCGGACCTTTTATTAAAAGTTAAATCTTTAAAAAATAAAAAAAATATAAAACCTAACAAAGGGGTTGCTCACAATTTTTGTTAAAAATTGAATCTTCTGAAAGGTAATAGAAAGGAATGTGAAACCTAACAAAGGGCCTGCTCGCACATGTGGTGTCAATAGACGACGGTCTTCCTTAGATAACAATAGTCTATGCATTCAAGGGCGAATTCTCTGAGAGCTAAATGCATTTCGAAAACAAAAAAATGCGGTATTTATGGTTTTACTTTAGAATTATCGCTCGCGTCGCGCCAGACTATCGCGACGAAAAACATTTTTTTTTCTTTTGTTAAGCCTTTCGAAAGTCGACAAAAAACCATTTAAATTCCGGAGAAATCGCCTCATAAAATTTTAAGATTTATGACTTAATTTTTCTACAAGTTTAAACCTTTAGGGCAGCTTGGTCGAACAAGAAGGGGAATTCTAACGACCAGACTGCCTATAAGGAGACATAGTCAAATCTATGTAACCGATTCCCCAATCAATATTGGAGAAAACGAAAAGCGCTCCACGAATCCAGAAACGCAAACTCGACGCTCCGATACGCCCATCCTTCAATTTCCCTGTATATAAAGCCACGATTTCGAGCCTAGCGCGTCTTAGACTCTCAGTCTTGTACTCTTGTACTCTTGTACTCCTAGCATTCTCACCTAGTTTTTCTCTTCGCAAATTTTACTCGTCAGTGTCAATTCGACCAAGTAAACTTAGAATCAGTGCCACATCATTCCGTGAGCCGATGAGACGCTGCATCCGACCTCCCAAGGCCCATCGAGCCAGCGCAGCAATCCAAGAGTGAATCTATTTCCGAACTCCGAGAAATCAGCAAGAGTGAGTCTCAATTAATTTTATTTCATTCTTTTTAATTCATTCTGCCCGTCGCGAACCATCCCGTGTCCCTGAATCGCCGGAACATTTATCTACGATCCTTTCTTCTCGCCGCTCCGCGTCTTGAGGCTCGATTCTCTGGGAAACCAGCTGGGTCGAGCGCTCTCGATCCTAACTCGCGAATCTCGGCTTCTTCTCGCAGGTCCCGAAACCTCAATTCTCTGGGAAACCAGCTGGGTCGAGTGTTCTCAGTTGGGACTCGCGAATCTCGGATTCCTTCTCGCAGGTCCAGAAACCTCGATTCTCTGGGAAACCAGCTGGGTCGAGCGCTCTCAATTGGGACTCGCAAATCTCGGATTCCTTCTCGCGTCTCTTTCCGAGTCTCGAAACCTCGATTCCCTGGGAAACCAGCTGGGTCGACCGCCCCTGATTGATTCGCAACTGCCAGCCTTCTCTTCCACTGCTCCGATTTCGGGAAATCCCTGATCGACTACTCCCATAAAATTACCCCTTTTACTTAACGCGATAATTGATTCGATCAACATTAATCGTAGTGCCGGACTGTTCAGTAGCCGCGCCCCCGCCGCGCATTTCCAAACGGGCAGCCAAGCACAGGCGGAACCGATTTAATCGCCTAGTCCGTAAGGTCGTCTCCAACCTTCTGGCCGACTTCGCGAAGCAGATCGAGGCATTAACACAGCGCCGCGAATACAGCCAACCAGGCCTAACGGCACCGTCATCGCCACCCCCTCGCAGCTGTACACCGCCGCCGCGCGCTCGTGTGCCTTCACCTCCGCAAACACCTACACCGCCGCCACGTGCTCACTCCCCGTCGCCTCTCCCCTCTCCTGCATCCGTAGCAACTCTGGTCTGGCCGGAGACACTAGTCTCCGTGCGCTCTCCTCCTTCCTCCCCTTCCTTTTCTGCACAGAATAGTCCCCCTCGCTCTCTGTCCCCATCTTTTTCTGCAAGGAGTAGTCCGCCTCATACTCCGTTTTCTTCCTTTTCGTACTCTCACTGGTCATCCCCTTCATACTCCCTCACACTATCTCCCACCGCGGGCCTCAGGCCCGCATCCCTCGCTCTTTCCACATCCAGCATTGAGATTCTGGAAGAAATTCCACTCGAGGCTCCTCCCTCTCCCGCGCACAATCCTTCCCGTCCTTCATCCCCGGCAAATTCCAGTTCCAGTGTGGAATTTCTGGAAACCGTCCCTCTTCCTCCTCCTAGGCCTCGTCGCCTGTCACTCGAGGAGTTCACAAATACTATCCTATGCTTCAAGCAATCCTCCAGGCCGATTCCCGACGACGCTATCAAAGTAACTCCCGATGGCGTCATTCTCAATCAACTCCGCGACCACATACAAGAATCTCAACCTCATGACGCACAGTGGATCGAATTAATAAAAACCCGGACATAGAGCGAAAATTATTTTGGTCGTAAAGCTTGAAAACTGCCTCTAAAATATTGTTCAAAAAGGTTACTTTCAATGAATTTTAAGTAAAAAGTTGAAATAAAAGAGTCTGTTATTGATCTGAGCATTAAATATTTGTAGACTCGGAATTCGTGGAGAATTGAAGCATATGTACAGTATCTATTCAAAGTAATACCGTATGTAAAGCTTCAATTATTTGCAATGATAATTTTTTACTGTATTTGACCTTGGTTAAAGCTACTAAAATCAATTATTAATATTCAAAATTTCTTCCGTTAAAGTAAAAAAATTTAATACTTTTTAAACATATTTTTGAAGCACAAAATTTAAAATTCGCAATGGTATTTAAAAAAAGTGCCAAAAGATACCAAGAAAATTCTTTTTGGAGAATACAGAGGAATATTCTCTTAACATAACATGTTTATTTTTTATATATAAAGTAATAAAATAGTGTTGACAGTGATTGAGGAGATAATTATAATTGTTTTATAAATATATAATTATAAATGTATTATATACTTATAATAGTAATAATACAGCAATGTAATAATAAAAAGATAAAAAATGGTAAAAAAAATAAAAATAACGAAAAATACAAAAAATTAATATAATATTTAAAAAACAAAAAATATATAAATAAAAGAATAAAAATATAATAAAAATATTGAAAAGTTGTAAATTGAGTGAGAAAACTTGGATTTAGTATATTTAAGTGCTTACGTTCGGGTTTTGTTATCGATTTGGAATCTCTAATTAAAGTCCGGTTGAGTTTTATTACTAGTAAATTGCATTTTTCTCTAAGAAGAGCAAAGAGGGGCAAACAAAAATAAACATGTTATGTTAAGAAAATGTTCCTCTGCATTCTCCAAAAAGAAATTTCTTGGTATCTTTTAGTACTTGTTTTATATACCATTGCGAATTTTAAATTTCGTGCTTCAAAAATATGTTTAAAAAGCATTAAATTTTTTTACTTTAAGGAAAAAAATTTTGAATATTAATAATTAATTTTAGTAGCTTTAATCAAGGTCAAGTACAGTAAAAAATAGTCATTGCAAATAATTGAAGCTTTTACACATGGTATTACTTTAAATAGATACTGTAGATGTACTTCAATTCTCCACGAACTCCGAGTCTACACATATTTAATGCTCAGACCAATAACAGACTCTTTTGTTTCAACTTTTTTCTCAAATTTCATTGAAAGTAACCTCTTTGAACATTGCCTCAGAGGCGATTTTAATTTTTACGACCAAACTATTAATTTATACGTAATTTTTACTCTATGTCCGGGTTTCTGTTAATTCGATCCTCTGTGTGACGTAATCTTCATCTTTATCTCACTCGATACCCATCCTTATGTAGTCCCTGTCTCCCATTTTTATAATCTATTTCCCCCCTCCACGGCTTTCCTCCAAGAAATATTCTAATTCTTTCCACAGTATTTCTTACACATTTATACTTATGTACACATACACACATACACACAGTGATCGAGATAATTTCATTGTACGGAAACGAATAGTATTTGTAATTATAAGAATAGTAGATTACCTTTCGACTAGAAATATACATGTATCGATAAATTTATAACCATCTATTTTTGTGATTCTATGTATATAAATGTAGTTAAGTTAAATTTCCACATGTCACTAAATTTTAATCACCCTTAACTTCTCCCCGCTCCCGCTCGCTAAGAGTCGCACATGGTCCTATCCCTGAGTAAAAGAGATTAAATTCTCTGACTCGAAACAAGGACTCCGAACACATCGTTCCGATTTTGGCGTCATCTGTTCCAGACGTTGATTCAAATTCGGAATCGCAAAAATGTGTTCGAGTCGCCCGCACAGCGGGTGATATTACAAAGGTGTCCGTTGCGTCCCTCTATCCCCTCCATTCTCTCCCTCACGAGAAGCCTTTCCTTTGCTTCCTTTTATTCTCAAAACCTTTCCGGGATCTGGACATAACAGTAAAAGCAAACTTATTTTTTTTTGTTATATATAATGTTAAGATCGATATTGAGAAGAAGGACAATTAGCTTTCACCTTTAACATTGTGCGTCCCAGTGAGAAATAATGATCGAAAAGACATCGAATCGACGTCGACGTGATGTTTTTCGACGCAAAAGACATCGAATCGATATCAATTCAACATCGATTTGACTAACCATTTCTTATTGGAATTGTATGTACCACACCTGAGCACGCCAACATTAGACTACTTTATTCGCTAATTATAAATCCTTCTAATTTGAAAATTATTATAGCCTGAGTATTTTGGCATTAAGGTTTTTGTCTTAAAATGATCTCAAGAATTTACCCTTAAGCATAGTCACGTTCTTTACAGGACAACCTATATATACATATATGTATATGTATACAATCTCAGGGAACTTTTTAAACACTCGAAATAAATTTATAGCTATAATATACAAGAAAAAATATGATCTTCTATTTAAAAAAATATAAATGATGCATTGAATGAAAATCAGGTAACAGAATCAGATAACTTCTAAAAAACTTTTTTTACATCTTATTCACTTTATAAAATTATTCAAAAACTCTTATACCTGTTTTAATATTATGTAATAATATAAAATATTTTTAATGGCCATCTTTATTTTATTTTGATTAAAAATTATTAATTAGATATTTAATATTTTCTTTTTTTTTCTTATTTCATTATTCTATTTTTATTTCTTTTCAGTTCAATTCAAATAAAAAAATAATTTAAAAAATGATGAGCAGCAAATTAATTATAAATTATTATGATTATTTATTAAGCATTCAATCAATATTCAATAGTTATTATAAGTCTGACAGTATCATAGATTATAGATACAAAATGTATTCTCAAATCACTTTTTAATTATAATTTAAAATTGTTTATTTTATATCTTACTTTATATATAAAGTTTATATGTATAATGCTGTAAATTATTTCTGACAATAACAGAAAAAATGATTCAATTTTTAAGCTATTTTTAAAAAATCTAGAATTGCCAAATGGCAACATAATTACATGTAAATATTAATTACTTCTAACATATTCATCTAACATAAATATGTAATAAAAAAATTTTTAATAAAGTTAAACGTATGTATAATTCAACATACGCAGAAAGTAAAAGTTATTTTAAATTTGGATAAAGTACAATAAATTATTATTTATTTAAATTATAAATTATATTATAAAAATTTAATAAATATTTTTAATACATTTATTATTTTAATATCTTTTTTTAGAAAAGTTCATTAAAAGATGAATCAATTTTTCCGTTGAATTATATTAGGATTTATATGACATTCTATTTTATTGAATTGTTGTTTGAATTGATATTGAATTATTGTAATATAAATACGTCTAGTAACGAAACATTTCTATTTCATAAAATTTGAGAAATTTTTAAAAATATTTGTATAATGTAGGTAAGATCAAAGATTTCTTTATGATAATATCAAGAGTATCCTTATATCTATATATTTTTATAAAATCATGGTAAAATTATTCCAAAAAAGCTTTAAAGAAACAAAATTTTTTTCTTATTGATGAGTGAAATACATTTAAAGCTCATAATTTTTTAGACTTTATTTTTTGTCTAATCTATATATATCTAAATTAATCGTTATAACATTAAAAGCACACAATTTTAAACACATCTCTACATCAATTATTTATAAAAGAATTCGGTAATGATAGCAAACTGTATATTTTATTCTTACATTAATAATCAAGAAAAAGAAAAAATCATGTTTATTTAAACCTAATAATAAAACTATTAACATAAAGACAGATTTTTTTTTTAATTGAAGAGATTTTCAATTAATGATTTTCTACAATTCTAATTCATCTCTAATAAACTTAAACATTTTTAGATTAATTGAATTAACTAGAAAGTATATATTATTTATAAATATTTTATGAAGTACATGTATAAATCTTCTTTCTCTAATTATTAGACATGTTTAGATATAAGTATAAACGAAATAAAAAAAGTTATATCATCAGAATCATTTTACTATTAAAAAACTATACCATATATTTACAAAAAATATCATATATAACTTTATAATTAAGTATATCGGTTATTGAAAAATAATTCTGAAAGAAATCAATCAAGATTGTAGCAATATTTGATATTGTAATTAATTCTAACGATAAATTTATGCTATAATATGAATATAAATATACTGCTATCACAAAACGATTTTTATTATAATAAGTTTATTATAATAAGTTTTATTATAATAAGTGTAGAAAAAAAGTGACAAAAATTAAATAAAAAATATTAATAAGAAAATAGATTTCATTTTATTAATTATCATATCATTATTATTCCGCTAGAGAATTATTATATGGTAGAAACAAAACCAAAGACGAAATATTTACGGATAACATATTGTTCTACATTTAATTTTAATAAATTTTTTTACTATTTCAATTGAAATTAATAAGTTGTCCATTCTTTAATCTCTACATGATTTCTTCAATTGAAATTAATAAGTTGTCCATTCTCTAATCTCTACATGATTTCTTCTTTATATTGATTACTAAGAATAAAATATACAGTTTGCTATCATTACCGAATTTTTTTAAATAATTGATGTAGAGCATGCACGCACGCACGCACGCACGCACGCACGCACGCGCGCACGCGCGCACATATATACAACATATACGTATACGTACGTGCGTGTGCGTGTGCGTGTGCGTGTGCGTGTGCGTGTGCGTGTGTGTGTGTGTGTAGAGAGAGAGAGAGAGAGAGAGAGAGAGATATGTCTAAGAACAAATAATATAAAAAAATAATGATAAGAAAAGAAAATTATAAAGAGAAAAAGGAAAAAATATAAAAAACAAATTAATTTGAAAATTAAAGAACCTCTTAATTTAATTCTTTTTAGGGAACCATTTGGAAATAATTATATAATTAAGAATATGTTAACACAGTTAATATATTTTTTTACACAGAAAATATATTTTTCAAATTGTAGCATGTGATATTTTAAAATAGATTATTGGCTAATAATTGAAGCAAAAAAATAATTATTTTTTCTATTGCATTGATTTGGAATCTTAAAAATTGAAAGGAAATAGTAACAGAAATCACAATTATTAACATTAATATAATAAATAAGTATAAATAATTAGTACAATAGTATAACAAGTATAAATAAATAAGTACAAATAATTATTTTCATTCAATTAATTAAAATGTATGAAAAATAATTATAAAAAACCTCTATATATATATTTTTAACTCTACATAAATATACTGAAATCTATATATATATAAAAAGTATAGATTTCTTAAAATTTAATTTAATGATAAAAACAAATTGATTTTAAATTGTACAAATTATAAGTAAATCTTTTTGGGTAAGTTATGAACATTTTGTATACATGAACAAAAATTTTTGTCTATTTATAAATTTAACATCTTTATAATAAACATATTGATATACTTGTTAAAATCTATAAACTCAAAGCTCCGATAACGTCCAAAGTTGCAAAATATTTCTGGCAAAAGAAGATGTGCTTTGATGACAATATTTTTTATAAGTCGGTGTGACAGGTAATATTGTTTAGCAACTGCACAGCGATTCCTATAAAATTTTGTAGCCCATAAAGTACGACTAGGATGTTCTTCTTCTCTCTTATATGATGAAATGGTGAAAAAATTGTCATTGTATATTTTTTCATATTTAATAGCTATTATTTGACATAGTGCCATATCATGCATTATCTCATAATATTGATCCTTTATTTCTTGCATTTGCTTCTTGAGAATATCCATATATTTGTCATATATTTTCGATTGAGTTGTCAATTCGTAAATATCATTTTCCCATTCCTATTACATATTGAGTTTAAGACATTTAATAATCAATTATTCCATATTTGAAATAAAAATATTTATAAATTAAATTAAATTAAATTTTAATAATAAATATTCTTAATTACTTTTTCATAAAAATACTTGTTATATAAAGATGAACAGAAACATATAATAAATAAACATCACAAACATTTTAATATTTTATTTATTTTCTATTTTAAATAATCTTATATATTTAATGATCAAACGTCTTTCCTTTTGTGAAAAAATTTTTTAGAATAAATAATATTAATAGTAACAACATTAATAATAACAAAAAGACGTTTTTTTCTGACAATTTTCTTTTTATGTTTTTCTTAATATTATTAATTATAAAATAATTTCACACATTACCTATGATTCATTATATTAAAATGATTTTAGAAACATGTTTTGGAAAATATATATTTGAAAGAATTTTTCTCTTAAAATTATTTTAGTTATATATATTTTATTGTCTTCATAATCATATATCTCACATACACGCACACGCATACGTACATGACACGCAAACGCAAACGCATACGCACACGCAGATATATATTTAAATATATATATATATATATATATATATATATATACATGTATGTATAAATATATATAATATTTAAATATATATCTGCATGTGCGTATGCATTTGCGTTTGCCTGTCATGTACGTATACGTGTGCGTGTATGTGAGATATATGATTATGATGACAATAAAATATATATAACTAAAATAATTTTAAGAGTACATATATATATATATGTATATATATATATATATATATATATATATTGATTAAGTTTATAAAATTGTGAATGAATAACAAATAATATTAATAATATAAAGAAACTTACATGGTTTCTTAAATATAAGTACAAGCTATCTATTCAATAATCCAATACGAATCTAATAATAACCTTTATTCAAAATAAAAATGACTATCAACATTAAAAAATAATTAACACAATAATTATAATTTTTAATAGATATTAATTTTTATAGATTAGCTACAAAGTTTGCATAAATATTATTTTTATTATTGTATATTATTAATCAATAATTATTTCAAAATCCAATCTTACCAAAAGTAAGCCAGTAACAGGTACTTTCTCAGCAGTTTCCTTCATTTTATTAAAGTTAAAATTTTGCGATTCCAATAATTTGCATTCTTTTAAATAGATATCAAATTCTCTGTAATGATGTATCTTAGCTTTTGCTGATATTGTTTCTAATGCATTCTGTACTTCCTTAGTGGTTAAGTTAAAGATCAGACATGTTAAAAAAATATCTATCATTATAAAATATAGATATACAACTATATAATTATATAATATAAAATGCAAAAACTATAAAATACAATTATAATTTATTTATGTAAAAGTTGATATTGTAAGTTATTTAACTTTTATAATTTATAAGTAAAAATATTTACAAAACTCAAAGATTTATATCTCTAATTACTTTATTGTAGATTATTGTGTATACTGGATCATCCTGGATCACTGGAACAATCTCTGTAATATCCGGTACAGAGGACCATCTCTTCATCGTGTTTATTCTCTAATATGTTTCTAATAAAAAATATTATTTGATTTTCTGATAAATTATTTATTTTCAATGAAAATAAAATTGATGTTGACTTATCTTTTTTGTTTCTTATTAGTCAGTTTTTCATAGCCGATTTCATGTATGTAACTATAAGAGTCAATCCAGACGAACTTGCATAAGTGCACAAACATATGCAAAAGAGAATGGATTCGTCTATTTTCCTTATGCACACGTTTATGGACCAATCAATTTTCTTATGCATTCTGCTGATGTAATTTTATGTGCTTCCACCTTAAGCCCGGATCTATAATAGGTGTAGTAAGCTTTAAGCTTTAAGAAATTGACCAATGACAATCAATTATTCTCCTCATCTTCGTCTGTGATTGGTCAATATTTTAAGGCTTAAAACTTACTATATCTATTGTAGATCCGGGCTAAAGGCCGCAGCACAGACTTTTGCATAACGCATAATACATAACGCAAGGAAATTAATCAATCAAAGTTCTTTATTTCCATTTTGGCGATAGAAATGGAGGTTTCCATATGCGTTATGTATTATGCATTATGCAAAAGTCTGTGCTGCAGCCTTTAGGATCAATCCAGATAAACTTTCATAAGTGCATAAACTTATGCATAAGAGAATGGATTGGTCTATTTCCTTATGCACAAGTTTACGGACCAATCAATTTTTTTATGCATATATTTGTGTTATGCAAGTTTAGACCATAGAACAGACTTTTGCATAAGGCATAATACATAATATATAAGAAAATCAACCAGAGTTCTTTATTTTCATCCTGGAGACAGAAATGTAGAACTGATTGGTTTTTTGATTAATTTCCTTATGCATTCTGTATTATGCCTTATGTAAAGTCTGTGCTGCGGCCTTTTGTGAATAGACCTTTAAGGTACATCCACACAAACTTGCATAAAGTTATATAGATACGTAAGCATATGCATAAAAAAATTAACCAATCACATGTTTAATATAAAAGCCGTCATATTACTGCATAGGACATAAGCATACTCAAGGTCCGTAGATGAACGACGGGAGGGGAAGCAGTGCTGCCAGTTTGGGCCGGGTTGCCCGGCCCAGCCCGGCCCGGCTTGGCCCATAGACATACCTAGACGGAACGTTTGTACGAGGGGTAACTGATAATCGCGGTAAGGGGGGCACTCGTCTGACTTCGATTATTTTCGTTGTGATTCGGATATGTTCGGCTTTCGTAGCTGCACTGAGCTGCACTGCTGAACTGGTGCAATAAGTTGGAATGAAACAAACATATATATATTTTTCTCTTTCTAACTTATTGCACTGGTACAGCAGTGCAACGGAAAGAAATAGGCTCATAATTGCAGTCTTATTACTTATAATAAATCTTATAATGAGTCTTAACCTAACCATTATTCATAAAATAGTCAAAAGAAATTTATAAATTATTCATAAAAGTATTTAAAACTAATATTGAACAATGTAATTTCTGTAATTATTGTTTTTGCGATTCCGTGCGCGCCGAATACTTCAGCAAGTCTTTATGAATAATTTATAAATTTCTTTTGACTATTTTATGAATAATAGTTAGGTTAAGACTCATTATAAGATTCATTATAAGTAATAAGATTGCAATAATGAGTCTATTCCTTTCCGCTGCACTGCTGTACCAGTGCAATAAGTTAGAAAGAGAAAAATATATATATGTTTGTTTCATTCCAACTTATTGCACCAGTTCAGCAGTGCAGCTCCGAAAGCCGAACATATCCGAATCACAACGAAAATAATCGAAGTCAGACGAGTGCCCTCTCGCCCCGAAAATCAGATCCCCCCTTATCTAGAGTAGCAGCTTATGCTCCGTCTAGGTATGTCTATGGCTTGGCCGCGTTTAGAGTCCTATAGTCAGAGAAGCGACATTTACCCCCACCATGATTTTGGTTCGCCATCTTGTGTACCTTAGGAGCTGATCCGTGAGTGTGTGAGTGAGTGTCCATGAGCTTGTAACAGCTGCTGACGTCAACAAAGCGGGTTTGGAGCACACAGTCACATAACAATCATATAGGTTAAAGTTAACTGACATTGGAGAAACAGACTCATAATAATATAATAATATTACATATTATATAAAATAAGATTTTACCTTATAATTTCTAATTGCATTGTCTCTTTATGTAGCACTGAATAGTACGGAGCACGCTATTTTGTTGTATATGAAGCCCGACAGTGGTACACAAAATGGCGACTAAACCACGTGACTGAATTGACCAATCAAAAGGAGTTCGCTAATGTCGCTTCTCTGATTATAGGACTCTAGCCACGTTAGGCTGACGCATGCGCTTGCAAGTTAAATACAGTACCGTTTTATAAAGGTGCGGACCCTCGTGAATATAAATGCACATGCATACGCGCGCGAAGTTAAAGAGGAGGGATATTAGGATATTAAAATAATTGTAAATAAATACACATTTGTATGTTATTAAAATTAAATATTTTATTTGGCAGAATCTATTAAGAACACCAACATTCGTTGCTTGAGCAAGGAAAAACTGCCGAAAAAACCTTACCAGTGTTCATAAAACAAAAATTACATAATATTTTTAAATAAAAAATAAATATTTTAATACAATAAATTATTATTCTGTATATTATAACTATACTAATAATATTATAATTATTATATATAAACTTTATACGACAAAAATGAAAAAGAACAATGAAAATCTATAATTCTAATTTATTATTTAAAAAAAAATTAATTAAACATGTATTAAAATTAAAGAAATGAAACAAAAATCATAAACTATCACAAAATATAACTGCCTGAAAATAAAAGAAACATTAATATTTTATAATTAACATACATAAAGAAATGAAACAAAAATCATAAACTATCACAAAATATAACTGCCTGAAAATAAAAGAAACGTTAATATTTTATAATTAACATACATAAAGAATTGGGCAATGTGAAAAAAATTAAATTTAAATGTTTTCTAATTAAAATGCATAAAAATAAAAAATTCTTTAAACTGTTTTATAATTAATATAAAATAAATATAAACATAAATAATTATGCGTGCAGTGGAAAAAAATAAACTGTAATACTACTTATAAACTATGACAAAATTGTAAAAAGAAAACAATTTAAATTTATAATTATAATTTATTCTCTTTAAAAAAATTAAAATTTGTGTTAGAATTATAAAAATAAAAATCTTATAATATCACAGATAATTACCTGAAATTAAATGAAACGTTAATACTTTATAAGCAACATGCATAAAAAATTGCCATACGTACGATGTTAGAAATAAAAAAAGTTTAACTTATTAAAATTAATTTCCAAATATACATGCATAAAAAGCTGCTACAAGTGCGGTGTGAAAAATAAAGAAATAAAAATGAAAAAAATTATGCGTTGTCGGATTTATGTTGCTTCGAATATAAGTTTTGCGCATTGTGCAATTCCAAATGTCACGAATCAATTTTAAAATTAACACAATTAATATTATGAGCCTGAAAACTAGATCTAATTTTACAAATTGCAGAAATAGTATTATTACTTAAAGAATTTCTTTTTTTATTTTTTACATCAGTTAATATTGAAAATATCCGTTCTGCCACGGCATTTGAATTAGGATAAGTAAGAACTGACTCAACTAATAATTCTAAATTTGTAAACATTTTTTTATCATCAAAATCTTTAAAATTTAATATTTTAGTCCACATTTCATCGATTTCTAACGAAGCTAACTCTTTTTTTTCTAAATCAGAAAAAACTGATGTCAAAGTTCTCCATTCTATTGCTAATTTAGTAATATTAATATTTTCTACGCATGTAGCAATAAACGATAAATCTTTAATTTTATGTCTGGACTCGTCATATAGTGCAATTTTGTCATCTAAGAAAGTTAATTCTTCAAAAAGCGTATCGTTATACGGCAAACGTTTCAACATTTCTTTAATAGCAGTTTTATAAAAATTTAAACAATTTAATTTAATTTCTTGGACAAATTCTAAAGGCTCAGTTCGCAAAAAGCTTTCACATTCTGGTCCCACATATATATCGGTCAGATGTTTAAAATTGTTTTCATCTTCTACATTTAAAGTAGAAATATTCTTTAAAGTCTCTGAAACCATGAAATTTTGAGCAATCTAATAAATAATTCGTTGACTACTATAATATAATTTGTGAATTAAAATTTTGCGCGATTGGAAAAGAACATTAAAGTTATTAAACATTTCTAATGAATATTTTAAAAATAATAAATGAGCTTTAATAGATTTATCATTTAATTGTACTAAGATATGTTTTGCAGACTGAGATTTATCTTCTACAACAGCTAATGTAAAATAATTTTTAAGAACATCCCAGTTTTCAAATAATCTGACAACACAGCTATGCAGCACAAGCCATCTTGTACTCGACAATTTAAGAATTTGTTTCTTTTTTACGTTAAAAAAATCTTGGAATTCTTGTAAAATTGCACATCTTCTCGCACTGCCCGAAACATAATTTGCAACATCTCTAACTAAATTTTCACAATTTCTTGGCAATTTTTCACAAGCTTTATTGGCTATAATCGCGGATGAATGACATATACATCTTAATAATATTACACCGGGTACTTCATTTTTTAGGCGAGAGAAAAAAGAATTGTTACATCCCGTTATTACTGCTGCGTTATTACTTGCCATGCTAACGATATTTTTAATAGGAATGTTATTTTTTTCTAAAAAGGATTTAAAATTTTCAAAAATTTTACTCGCAGTAGTATTTGTAGCATCTAATTCTAGTAATTCTAACAGTTGCGTTTTTACTTTTTTATCGTTTGGTGAAACATATCTAACAACTAAACACATACATTTTTTATCCGTTATATCTGTTGTTTCATCTATCAAAATAGAAAATTTACGCGTTTGCAACATTGATACTAACTTTTCTTCTTCGCGTTTAGAAATTACTTCTTTTAAAATTTGTACATTTGTACATTCGTTTCAGTGCAAGATTTTGTGCAACCTTTGACTCTGGACCAAAAATATTTTTTACTAATAATATTAAATGATCAACTGTACAAAATGCTAAATTATGTTCAGCATAAAATGTTACTAATTTTATTTCCGCGCGTTTTACTCTATCTCTGTCTGAAACTTGCTCATTGATCTCATTATGGTTATCAAGACCTTGACCATTTATATTTGTTATATGTGTTACAGTCTGCGAATGCTGTCTTATATCCGTCTTGCAACATCTAATACTTCTATTATACACTACGCACAAAGCTTTATTTTCTTTAGGATGAGGAGCCAGCCATCCTTTAAAAGCAGGATCTTCAAGCTATGCATTATTAAAATTGCGAATCTTTTTTTTAATAGCTCCTTCCCCAATACTATTATCCATATTGCATTTATTGCATTTATATCACAGATATATTAAAATATCACAAAATATAACTACAACTAAACTACAACTAAACTAATGCTACTACAACTACATAATACTATATAATACATAATATATAATATATAATACATACTTACCTATCTTCTCATCTCCGCTTCTCCGCCTGCTATTGCAGCACTTATAACCTCAAGCAGTGGAGCCCGCCAAAACTATCCGCCATAACGTACATTACTGTTCGCTCTGTTCGTTCTATTCGCTCGGCACATGCGCGGCCTGACCCCCGTGGAGGGGGTACCTGGCCTCTCTGGCAGCACTGAGGAGAAGTAAGATCATCGCATTCGTATTTAACCATTTAGCCCCAAAATGACGGTCGCTATCTTCCATATGTTTAACCTGACGTTTTTGATCAGAGCTGTCAATGTATCAATGTATAAAAGAGGTTAAGGGAAGATAAGATACTGCTTTAAAAGGGTAGACAAGACTGCTTTAAAAATTAATATAATTAAAATTACATAAAAAAAGTGGTAAAATAAAAGGAAAGAAAGTGTATTTAAAATAAAATAAATGTAGTAAATTGTAAAATATTTAAGTATTTATTATAATTCAACAAAAGAACGCAATTTTTGAACATAATATAATTTTTAAATATAATGTATTTTTAAACATAACGCAATTAAATATATAGTTTTAAGTATAACATGTATTACGTTAAGTATAACATGTATTATAATATTACGTTATTAAAAAAATAAATTATAAAATAAACGTTATTTTATTAAATCTCAAAATAAAAAATTAACTTATTACTTGTCTAACAAGGGAAGGTCACGACGTTCGGATCACCGATTTGGATAAAACTTGGTGAGCGTGTAGTACTCGGTACCAAACTTAACTGTGTGAAGCAGTAGGGCCAGATGGCCAGGCGTTTTCGAGAAAAAAATTTTTAAAGTTTCGCGAGGTTGTTATAAGGAGTTCGAATACCATTAAAATCACGAACCGAGCGTAGCTTGGTGAGTAAGGCCACTACCCTGGAGGGTGATCGGTAGATCTCTGGCTATACTGGAGGTCCCGATCTACCTCCAGGCGGTGATAGCGCGGGGCTACCTTTCCGATAGGTGGCTGCTCGTCAGCGAGGCGGACGGGCGGGTGCGCCGAGTGGCGGTGCGATGCGGCGTTCCGCAGGGATCGGTGTTGGGCCCCTGCCTGTGGAACGCCGCATATGATAGTGTTTTGAGGGAGGAACTCCCCGCGGGCTGCAGTGTTGTCTGCTATGCAGACGACACGTTGGTGGTGGCCGGCGGGAGTTCATGGGAAGATGCCGCGCGTTCGGCGGAGGACGCCGTGGGTCGGGTCGTGCGCGCTATTCGAGGCTTGGGACTCGGGGTGGCGGCCAAGAAGACGGAGGTGCTTTTCTTCCATAGGCGGGGGCCGCCTCCCCGAGGCCTGAGCCTCCGGATTGGAGGGGAGACCGTCCCAGTGGGCTCCGAGTTGAGGTACTTGGGGCTCACGCTGGATCCGAGGTGGCGCTTCCGCGCACACTTTCGGGGGGTGGCCACCAGGATGGAGGGCATGGCGGCGGCTCTGAGCCGCCTGCAACCCAACCTGGGGGGTCCGTGTGCGAAGGTGCGCCGCCTCTTTCATGGGGTCGTGCGGTTCGTGGCCCTTTACGGTGCCCCGATATGGGCGGAGAGGGTGGTCGCGGACCGGCTCATTCGGTCGCTACTTCATCGCGCCGAGGGTCGATCTGCGACCAGAGTAGTGAGGGGGTACCGCACGATATCCCATGCGGCGGCCACCGTCCTGGCGGGGGTCCCCCCGATCGAGTTCACGGCCCTTGCTCACGCCAAGGTGTATCGGAGTGTGCGGGGGGTGCGGGCGGATCGGGGTGGGCTGGCGCTGGAGGCGCAGGTCAGGGCGGAGGTGAGACGCCGGACTCGGCGGCTCGCAATCGAGCAGTGGCAGAGGAGTTTAGCCGCTGTTGGGGGGCGGGTCGTCGAGTCGATCCGGCCGATCCTGCCCGAGTGGGTGGGCAGATCGTGGGGCGGTCTGTCTTATAGGGTGACACAGGTTTTCTCCGGGCACGGATGCTTCGGGGATTACCTGTGTCGCATCGGGAGGGAGCGCACGACCGAGTGCCACCATTGTGGGGACCCGCTGGACTCCGCGCAGCACACCCTGGCCGAGTGTGAGGCCTTTGGGGTGCTGCGCGGAGCCCTGACTAGAAAGGTAGGGGCGGACCTCTCTCTCCCGGCCGTGGCAGCGGCCATGGTTCGGGACAGGGAGGCGTGGACGGCGGTCGTCTCCTTCTGCGAGACGGTGATGCTCGCGAAGGAGGCGGCCGAAAGAGAAAGGAGGGGCGGCGAGCCGGCGCGTGGCAGAGCGCGGCGGCGTCGCCGACTCTCACCCGTAGGATGACTTGGCCGGGCGGGCCGGCGGAGGAGTCTGTCTTTACGACGGAGTCCGAAGCCGGCTCGCCCGGCCTCGGGAGGGGAGCGGTGACCAGGGGTGGTGCCCTCGTCACCGCGGAGGTTAGCTGGAGTCTCTCAAGGAGACAGTAGAGAGGTGGGTCTCCGTCGGAGGCCCCATCCTGGGACGCGTCCGGATGTAATACGAGGGTATCTCTCGGGCGCGTCCAAGCAGGAAGGGAAGGACATCCGTGGTGGTTTTAGTGCGGTATACCCGGACATGCACAACCAGGGAGAGGGATTAGCCCTCTTCAACGGGTCCGGGGAGTCCCACACTCTCCTCCCTCACCAGGGAGGGGGTCAGTCCATAAAGGATTTCCACCGCGTTACCAAAAAAAAAAAAAAAGCTTGGTGAGTAAGGCGCTAGCGTGCGAAGCGCTGGGTCTGTGGTTCGATTCCTGGCTTTTACTTTTTTTACCATTTTTTTTGTATTTTAATTATTTTTCTATTATTATTAAACGCTGAAAAATGAGAAGAATTAAATAAAAATTAAATTTAATTACAAATTAATAACAAATTATATTAAAAACTGTATTTTTCCGAAATGTTAAAGTTTATTACAAATACCAATATAATTAAAAATTAAACTTACATTAATTTGTGTCAATAATGAAAATTTATTACATTATTTCTTCTTGTTAGAATCTCATAATCACATAACCTCGAATCTCCTTTTGGATGTTTACCACATTGTTTAATCCAAATTTGTTTCCGTTTTTCCTCAGCAGGAAATCTAAAAAGACGAAATCCTTATTTTGCACTATTGCGACAATTTTTCGCACAACAGCTTGGCATTATTACACTTATTTTTTAAGAGGATCCTAAAAGTGAACGCTCGAATTTGATCGAGGTCAATAATGTAAGCCGGAATTCTAAGCTATAATATTATATCTATATTATATATATAAATTATCAAATTGGCTTTACAGAATGGTTACGTTCTTAAATTCGCAACGATGTAATCCGGTGCATAATTTAGTCGTTCTTAATATCTGGTTGCGCATACAAATTGTAGTTTGAGTTAACCTAAATCGTTCTTAAATTTAAGTTGCGAGCAGAATTGCTCAAATTGTATGCAACTTCCAGCATCTGGATCCAAGGAGGTGCTGAAAAGATTAAAAATATTGAGAGGAAGTGCAAATACGATTCGGTGACTCTAGCATTGATAGATTAAGAGGTTAGACGATCTTAATATTAAAATAAATATGTTCAATTAAATGTAATTAAATGTGTATTAAATATAATTAAAATATTACAATAATTTTTTTAAAAAATTTGCAGAATTAATTTATTATAATTTATTACATTATACTATCAAATTATAGATGAATACTGCAAAAGTAGGAGCAATAAGCGGTTTACTTACAATAGCTACATCTCAAGTGGCATTTTCCGAAGACTCTTCGTCCTCTGACGATGAATACAAAGATGTTATTACGTCAACAATACTTGTAAGTTAATATAAAAAAGTTTTATTATTTACGTATTTAGTTAATAACTTAAAAAATGTATTTAATTAATATAATTTCATAAATTCACAGGTACAGCGAAGAAAAGTAATAAAAGTGCAAAACTTTGATAAAATATGTTTTTCCATGCATGACCTTACTTTTCAATCACATTTTCGATTAACCAGAGGAACTTATAAGGTAATTTTAATTGAAATTACTTATCTATTTATTTAATAAAATAATATTTCTTATGTTAACGAAAGATTCCATACGCATACATACGCATCACATGTACACACACCTTCCACAGAATGTTATATTACAATATTTATATAATGTACACGTTTCTAAATGGTTAATTCTTTTAATGTAGATTCTACGAAATGAAGTATGTATGCGAGTACAAAGAAGATTTAACATCAAAGATAGACGTCCAACTGTTTCAACAGACAGAGCTTTATTGTTGACATTATGGATTCTCGCTAACCAAGATTCATTTAGAGAGGCTGGTAATATATTTAACCTTTCAAAAGGAAATAGCCATTCAATTTTTATAAATATTATTCATATAATTGTTGAATTAGCTGACATTTATTTAAAATGGCCCTCAATTAAGCAATTGAATATTATAAAAGAAGAATTCAATAATATTGGAGGAAATAATTCATTTCCTAACGTAATTGGAGTACTTGATGCAAAACACATTGCTATTCCAGCACCAAAGGAAGATCGACGAAGCTATATTAATCGAAAAGCATTTTATTCAGTAAATTTACAAGCTATATGCGATCTTCTTAGACGTTTTTGTTGGTTGGCCTGGCTCGTCACATGATAGCCGCGTTTGGCGTAACAGTCCAATTTCTAATTTTCTGGAACAACTAAAAATGTAATACCAAATAATACACATATAATAGCGGATTCAGCATATCCTTTAAAACTATATCTGATGTGTCCTTTTTGAGATAATCATCATTTAACGCGAGCACAAAAAAATTTTAATACCAAACTTTCAGCGAATTAACGATCAGTGATAGAACGTGCTTTTAGTTTATTACCAGCACGTTTTCAAAGATTGAAATTTTTGAATATGAGCAATTTACAAGAAATCCCCAATGTCATCATAGCTTGTTGCGTTTTACATAATATTTGCATAAAATATAATGATTCATGGGAAAATGACGAGTACTTTGATATAGCTGATAATGATTATGATGAATATTTATTTGACGATCCAGATGATATTCCTGAAGCTCATGAAAAACAAAATGTCATTTTACGTTCCTTGATGTGATATTTGTAAATGTTTTTAAACTAACGTAATATATGTTTAATAACAATATATATTAAAATAATATATATTTTATATACTCTAATAGTATTAAAATGTATTTAAACAGGTACATGTAGTCTATCTATTTTGTCATAAATATATTAAATAATTAAAAAATTTTTTATATGATGTATAATATATGCGTATAATGTATTTATATGATTTAATATGCGAATATATTATTTATATAATATATACATATATATATATATATATATAAACTACAGTTTATTTTTATTTAATTGTAATGTAAATATTGTAAATATATCTGCCTAATTAAACATCTGTTTTATTTACTTTTCTCTATACAATTAGTAAAAAAACACTTTAATAATTAGGAACGTAAATTAATAAGTACAATATGTCCAAAAAAAATTTATAGGATTTCTAAAATAATGAAATATTTATAATTATTTTATAAAACATTTATTGTATTACTATAATATACTTTAATGTTGACATAAAACTCTTCGTAAATTAATAATTGTGACGTTATTATTACTCGCTTGTATTATAAAAATAACTTAATTTTTTAAATTATTGCATCAGTAACTTAACATATATAAAAAGCATCAATAATTATAAAAGTTAAAAAACTAACAAAAGATTTAGTTTTTTTTAGAGACAATTATATTTATCACAGAGATTATTTCTCACTTATATAAATTTTAACATCTACATCTTTGCTAGGAACTATAATCTTTTCCTTAATACATAAAAATAAAAAGAATAAATATTTTAACAAAATTATTTTACAAAGACTGTGGATACTTTGGTTCACAGCATGTTCGTTTTATTCTTAATTATATTTATTGTCTCATTTTGTATTTGCATCGCGCAAAGATTTTATGCAGTCACCTACGTACATAAGCGCTTTATTTTGTTGTTCTTTTAGAGTCTTCTTTTCCTGCCACTGATTAATTTTTGCTTGAAGAGTCTTATCCAATATTTCAACCATCTTCTCATTTGCTGAAAGTCGCTTATTTTTAATTCGTACTCTATTATTTTCATTATCAGATGATGAAGTGCTAGCCATATCATTAATAAAGTGTGTATCAACAACGTTAATTGTATCTTGCTCATCTTCGTTTTCTTTATTTTCTGCTAAAGTCAATTTGGCCTCCTCTTCTCTCTTTCTTTTTCGAGTTGCAGTAAATGTACTTCCCAAGTGTATATCCTGTGGATTCAGATTTTTCTTCTCTCCATAAACTTCGTCAAAACGATCGAAGTATGGCCATTTCACTGAAGATTCTCCTGTTTTATTTCGTCTCTTATCTGCATTTCTTTTATAGATAACCATAAGATTTTTAAATTTTGTTTTCAAACCATGTATTCCTTTTTCTTTGCACTCCATATAAGCGTTACTAATCATTATTTGAAGAATTTCATTCCAATATTTATCAACATTAGATTTTGGATTTTGAAATTTGCTTTCACGTTTGAAACGTTCTTCAATAAAAAACCATGTTTTTTTTTGGTGTCCATTGAACTTTATCTATAACAAGTGGAGTGCTTATAAACGAAACAAGCGAACTGTTTGACCCACTACATTCGGACAATTCAGCATTTTTGAGTGTTCCAGGGTAAGTATTATTTTTATCAGTGTAAATGATATCATTCGTATCATCATTATTTTCACATTTTGAATCCACTTTTAGTAAGAGCATTTCTTTCCAATCTTCTTTCAATGTCATATCTACAAAATTGTTGTAATTATAAAATAACTTATAAATTAAAATGTTACAACAATACATTATTTTATATACCATTATGCATTCGTAGAAACATGTTTGCCGTCACTAATTCTTTACATTTGTAATTTCCACAAACAATATCAATTTCTATCAAAGTGCTTTTGTCAATGACTGGTGAATAAGAAGTATTTCTTTGTTTCAACAGCATCTCGTGATAATCCTTTACTAATGTCGTATCTGAAAATTAATTACAATGTTGCATATTGTATAAACAAATGTTTTTACATATTTTAGCTCAATTAATAATTACAAGTACTACAATAATACTTCAATACTAATACTACAATACTGTTTGCATTGTACCGTTTAATCAAAATAAATTACATTAAAATATATTAAATATATAGCAAATTATTTTAATAATATTTACATTTTCAAAAATAATTTGTGCATAGGTTAATTTTATGTTTAATACAATTAGCATCCTTATCATTGTAGAATCGCTCGTACAATTTAGATGAGATAAAATCTTTAACAACTGGCAACGTTTCATTTTGAAAATCTATTTCAATTAAAGACATTTTTTTAAGTTTATTATATTCTTTTCGGATATAAACGAATGTTTGCTACACTCATAGACATAGTCTATGGCTACACTAAACTATACTGCTATATGACAGCCGCTATTTTGATGTATTCATGAGATGCATCCAGCTACATCTGTTGCAAATTTAAGAACGCAACCAAGATGCTTTTGCAAGATCAAAGTACGCGTAAAAATGAATCATGTGAGTATCGACTTCATATCAAAAACGAAAAAAAATTAAAAACATTACCAAAATCTGAGGCACGTATGACTCGAAATTTTTGCGGCGCTGACAATTTTTTTTGGCTTTATAGAACTAAAAAATTCTTGTACAGATTTAAAGTTTACACTCAAGTAAAGGGGGTTCGATAGTTATTTTGTGCCTAAAAGCTCTAAAACTATTATATGAAGCTAACGTATTCACAAGTTGACAGTTCCAACCTCAATGTTGTGTAGGTAAATAGACATGTTTGTGACGACACAGTAAAGTGTCGTCACTAAGTCCCCCGGCCGACCATCCGCCAAACACGGGGACACGGCGTGCGCGAAACCCACGAGGATAGGCGACCCCACCACGAACCGTCGCGTGGAAGGGGTCGCCAAACCGGTATATAAGCCGGCTCGCATAGAGAGCCAGGAGCAGTTCCTGACCCGACATCCTTTCCGATACCGGCCTCAGGAGCTTCCGAGGACTCCTAGCAATCCTACACCCGCTTCCGATACCCGCAGTCGACGGAGACGGTGCGACCTCTCCGCAGCTTGGTTACGGCCAGCGTTCGACATCCCGATACCCGCAGTCGACGGAGCCGGTGCGACCGCTCCGCAGCTTGGTTACGGCCAGCGTTCGACATCCCGATACCCGCAGTCGACGGAGCCGGTGCGACCGCTCCGCAGCTTGGTTACGGCCAGCGTTCGACCTCCCGATACCCGCAGTCGACGGAGCCGGTGCGACCGCTCCGCAGCTTGGTTACGGCCAGCGTTCGACATCCCGATACCCGCAGTCGACGGAGCCGGTGCGACCGCTCCGCAGCTTGGTTACGGCCAGCGTTCGACATCCCGATACCCGCAGTCGACGGAGCCGGTGCGACCGCTCCGCAGCTTGGTTACGGCCAGCGTTCGACATCCCGATACCCGCAGTCGACGGAGCCGGTGCGACCGCTCCGCAGCTTGGTTGCGACCAGCGTTCGACTTCTCCGCCAACCGGGCCGGCGTACACCCCGCGGCGTACACTATCGCAACCGCGAAGGCTACGACAAACCGCGCCTCGCATACATCGCACCGGGGCCGTTTAGCAGGCTCCCTCGCCGCGTTCCCGAACCCTGGGTTCCGACGAGCCCATCCGCGGCAAGCAAGGAAGAAAGGTTACATGGCGCCCGAACAGTGAACCCGTAGAATCCTGCTACCGATACCCGAATGAGTTCCTGGATCAACCGGCTATCCAAGGAGGAGGCAATAGCACTCGTCAACCAGTACGGGATTGACCCGACCGCACACCTAGACCTGCTCAGACGGAGACTACGCGAATACGTGGCCACTCACCCAGAGGCCAGAAAGGAAGGAGAGCCACCGGAACAAGAGGCGGACCACGAAAGACAAGAGTCCGAAGACGACGAAATGGAGGAATCCGAGGATACGCGCTCGTCCAGGATACCGATCGCTCTCAATACTATGGAGAGAATCAAGCTGATTAACCAAATGCGCAAATGGGGCCTCCACTTTGATGGCACAGACCCCCTGACGTTCCTGGAAAGAATCGAGGAGTTACGAGCAGGATACGGCCTCGATCACAATCATCTGCTGCTGGGGCTGCCGGAGTGCCTCCGGGGCAACGCGCTGCTATGGTACCGAAACAACCAAGCAAGATGGGCCGCATGGAACGAATTTGAGGAAGATGTGCGGACCCATTTCCTGCCCCCAGGGTACCAAGCTCACCTGCGCCGAGAGATACAAGCCCGCAGCCAACGACAGGGGGAAGCTTTCCAGGCATACTCCACGGAGATCCTGACCATGATACGGAGAGCCGGGGGATACTCCGAAAGGGAACAAGTCGAGCAGGTCTACGAGAACATGGATCCGGACTATCAGCTATACATCCCCCTAGCCGAGGACACATCAATGGCCGAAATAATGAAGAAAGCGGCCCAGTACGAAGAAATCTCACGCCGACGAAAAAATTGCGCGGGCAATGCTAAGCCAGACCCGAAGCCGATAGTAGCCGCCACAGCATATAACCGGGACGAATGCTGCTGGCGATGCAAACAAAGAGGCCACACGAGACGGGACTGTAAACGACCGCCAAAGAAATTCTGCTCACGATGCGGCAAAGATGGCGTACTGACGCGGGACTGTCATCCACCGGCGGGAAACGCCAAACGGGC
Organism: Tetramorium bicarinatum; assembly: GCA_928718305.1. NCBI lineage: Eukaryota > Metazoa > Arthropoda > Insecta > Hymenoptera > Formicidae > Tetramorium > Tetramorium bicarinatum. The sequence goes on from OV788323.1 coordinate 2,732,790, forward strand.
CGGGGACGTGGCGGCCGCCGTCCAGCCCAGCTCCGAATAAATTATACACCGCGCCCGCATATACAAGTCCGAATACAAGGACACAAGCTACAGGCCCTGCTCGACTCCGGCTCAGAGTTATCATTCCTCAACAAGGAAACAGCCCAGCTATTCGATTCAAAACTACGTCAAGCCACACCCACCGGGGAATACATACACCTGGCGGAGGGAACAAGGGTCCCGATTACGGAGACCATGTACCTGCCCCTCCGCGTCGGAGGCCGAACATACAGACACCGCTTTACCGTTCTCCCCTCGCTAGAGAGCAAAGTGCTGATCGGAGCAGACCTGTGGGCCAAGCTACGAATCCCGTTGCTACCACCACCGCGCGGAGCCACAAAAACACTCGGATCTTATAGCGGGTGCATCCAGGGTCTCTCCCAGCGACCCACCAACGAAGCCGCCCGACTCCGGGAGTTCCTCGCAACCCAGTTACCGCGATTTGAGCCAATACGCGGACCGACCGACCGCGCACAACATCATATCAGGCTAAAATCCAGCACACCTATTAAACAACGGTACCGCCCCAGAAACCCGGCCATGCAAGCAATAATCGACCAAGAAGTCGAAAAAATGCGCGGGGATGGCGTCATCGAACCGTCAAAGAGCCCGTGGAGCTCGCCAGTAGTCATAGTACGGAAAAAAGACGGAAAGTACCGGTTCTGCGTCGACTTTCGCCGGCTCAACGCGGCCTCGGAAAAGGACGCATACCCGCTGCCCCACATAGCGGCCACACTGGACAAACTACGCGGAGCCAAGTATTTGTCCACCCTCGATTTAAAAAGCGGGTACTGGCAGGTCCCACTCACCACCGATAGCCGACCGGCGACCGCGTTCACCGTACCCGGAAAAGGACTGTACCAGTTTACGGTCATGCCGTTCGGGCTGCACTCCGCGCCCGCGACCTTCCAGAGACTACTGGATTCAGTTCTGGGACCGGAACTAGAGCCCAACATACTAGTCTATCTAGACGACATTGTCGTGGCCAGCCGCACCTTTGACGAGCACCTCCAACACCTGGGCGAGGTATTCCGGCGACTGAGAGAAGCCAAGCTACGGCTAAACCCGGAGAAGTGCCACTTCTGCCGACCAAGTCTCCGATACCTCGGCCATATAATTGACCAATAAGGCATACACACGGACCCAGAGAAGGTCAGCGCGATCACGGAGTGGCCGACACCGACCACAGTGCGCCGAGTCAGACAATTCCTGGGCGTAGCCTCATGGTATAGGAGATTCATACCGAACTTCTCCGCCATAGCAGCCCCACTAACCGCACTAACGACAAAAAGTGCGAAGTGGAAATGGGAGGACAAAGAGCAAAGAGCGTTCAACGAACTCAAGCAAGCCCTAACATCGGCACCCGTCTTGGCCTGCCCCGACTTCGAACGGCCATTCGTGCTACAAACCGATGCCAGCCAGGACGGCTTAGGAGCCGTACTAACCCAGGACACGGGACAAGGGGAAAGAGTCATCGCCTACGCGAGCCCTAGAAAAGGCGGAGCGAAATTACAGCGCAACGGAACTAGAGTGCCTCGCGGTTATCTGGGGGATACGCCGGATGCGCGGTTATCTGGAAGGGTACCACTTTACCGTCCTCACCGACCACCAGGCCCTAAAGTGGCTGCAACAGCTAGACACCCCGACGGGCAGATTGGGAAGATGGCTGTTCGAATTGCAACAATTTGACTTCGACATCCAGTACCGACGAGGAAGCCAGAACCACGTGGCAGACGCCCTGTCCCGCGAACCCAGGATCGGTGCCATTACCAACTGCCCATGGTATACACGTATAATCGAGCGAGCACAGACGCAACCAGAAATAGCACCGGAGTACACAGTAAGAGACGGCAAACTATACCGCCACGTACTTCACGAATTGGACTTCCGGGACACCCCTCCCGAGGAGCAGTGGAAGGAATGCGTCCCGCAGGAGGAGCGGAAAAAAGTGCTGCAGAGATTACACGACGCCCCGTCAGCGGGCCACCTGGGGGTCGCCAAGACCATAGCACGGATAGCCCGGCTATATTACTGGCCACGGATGTTCAGAGACGTCACCCAGTATGTGCGCCGATGCCCCTCCTGTCTCGCACACAAGGTCCAGCAACAACGACCAGCGGGACACATGCACGCTACACCGACAAGTGCACCATGGCAACAAGTATCGATAGACCTGATCGGCCCGCTACCGAGATCAACACGCGGCCACACTTGGCTACTCACGGCCCAAGACCGGTTCAGTAAATGGGTGGAGATGGTGCCCCTCCGCCGGGCCACAGCCACAATCCTCGCCAAAGAGGTAATAAAAAGAATCATCTTCCGGCACGGATGCCCCGCCCAGTTGATATCGGATAACGGCACCCAATTCACGTCCCGCCAATTCCGGCAACTCCTCGCGTCGTTCGGAATCGACCACCGAACCTCGCCCGTATATACACCCCAGTGCAACCCGGTGGAACGGGCAAACCGAACCATCAAGACCATGGTCGCACAATACGTGGGGGACCGACACAAAGACTGGGACGAGCAACTAGAGATGCTGCAATTTGCCATAAATACGGCACAACACGCATCGACCGGGTACACGCCCGCCTTTCTAGTACATGGGCGAGAGCTGGCGCGCCCCCATCCCGAAGATAGGCGGCCCGATATACCCACCACGCCGGATGAGCGTCACCGCCGGCTCAAGGAAGCCTACGAAGTGGCACGCATTCACCTGGCTCGGGCCTTCCAGAAGCAGGAAAGACACTATAATCTCCGACGGCGGGAGTGGAGACCACAGATAGGAGACAGGGTGTGGAAAAGAGACCGTCCATTGTCAAACAAGGAAGAAGCGTTCAACGCCAAGCTAGCCCCGAAGTACATCGGCCCCATGACGGTGCGGAGAATCATCTCACCCGTCATCGTCGACCTACAAGACGAACAGGGGAAGTGGCATCGCCACGTACACGTCCGTGACCTAAAGTCCGACACCGCGGACACTAGCGAAGACGAGGGTGAAAGTCCGACACCGGATGAATAGGCCGAGCACCTTCGCCTCCGGACACCCGGTGGGCAACGGCCTACCCCCACTCGGACGCACGCAACGGCTCGCCCCACCACGGCACCCGCAAGATATATAAAGCGCGTCGCAACACGGAGCACGCACTAATCTCCACAATGAGCTCACGGGAGGATTACATCCGCGAGCTATTTGGAGAGATTTCGAGCTCATCGAGCGAGGAGAGCGGGTCCGGCTGGAAGCGTCGACCCCCGGCGGCTCCGAACCTACCACCCAGCAGGAGCACGGTGCCCCGAAGGGGCACCACGATTCAAAGATCGGACGCTGACCAACGTCGCCGGGCAATCTGGCTGACGAGTCCACCGCCGCCGCCTCCACGGGACAGGAGGCGAGAACCGGAGGCGTCGCGACCACTGCGACGACCAGCAACCGCAGCCCCGAACATCCGGGGCCTAGACCACCGCGACCCGCGGAGCGGGAACGGTCGGGGATGGCCGCGAGCACACCGCCCGGTTCCTCTCCGGGAACCAGGACCCGATCCGGCACGACGAGCCGGACGAGCCGAGGCTCCGCTAAGACGCCCCGAGCCGCCGGACCACCGCGACCCGCGGAGCGGGAACGGTCGAGGATGGCCGCGAGCACACCGCCCGGTTCCTCTCCGGGAACCAGGACCCGATCCGGCACGAAGAGCCGGACGAGCCGAGGCTCCGCTAAGACGCCCCGAGCCGCCGGACGGAGCCACGTCACGACGACCGGGGCCCGGGACACCAGGGCGCGAACGACCCGTCGCTCGAGTCCAGGCGAACACGGAGCTAAGTAATCACCCGCCAGCACGACCACCAGTGCTGGCAGCGTGCGCAAGGGCACCAACGGCGGCATCCCGACCACCGGACCACGTTCTCTCGGGGGCACGGAGCACGCCACCCGTGCAGGTGACCCTGGGAGACGGTACCGTCGTCCAGGTGCCGTTCCACGCCGCGGCTCTAGGACGCAAATACCACGCCAACTCCGCTACCGGCCGGTGGATCATCCGGTTTAATAGGAGCGGGCAACCTAGGGCCGTAAGACGGCTACCGCCGCGCGCCGCCCCTAACAAAGGGGGTGATGTGACGACACAGTAAAGTGTCGTCACTAAGTCCCCCGGCCGACCATCCGCCAAACACGGGGACACGGCGTGCGCGAAACCCACGAGGATAGGCGACCCCACCACGAACCGTCGCGTGGAAGGGGTCGCCAAACCGGTATATAAGCCGGCTCGCATAGAGAGCCAGGAGCAGTTCCTGACCCGACATCCTTTCCGATACCGGCCTCAGGAGCTTCCGAGGACTCCTAGCAATCCTACACCCGCTTCCGATACCCGCAGTCGACGGAGACGGTGCGACCTCTCCGCAGCTTGGTTACGGCCAGCGTTCGACATCCCGATACCCGCAGTCGACGGAGCCGGTGCGACCGCTCCGCAGCTTGGTTACGGCCAGCGTTCGACATCCCGATACCCGCAGTCGACGGAGCCGGTGCGACCGCTCCGCAGCTTGGTTACGGCCAGCGTTCGACCTCCCGATACCCGCAGTCGACGGAGCCGGTGCGACCGCTCCGCAGCTTGGTTACGGCCAGCGTTCGACATCCCGATACCCGCAGTCGACGGAGCCGGTGCGACCGCTCCGCAGCTTGGTTACGGCCAGCGTTCGACATCCCGATACCCGCAGTCGACGGAGCCGGTGCGACCGCTCCGCAGCTTGGTTACGGCCAGCGTTCGACCTCCCGATACCCGCAGTCGACGGAGCCGGTGCGACCGCTCCGCAGCTTGGTTGCGACCAGCGTTCGACTTCTCCGCCGACCGGGCCGGCGTACACCCCGCGACGTACACTATCGCAACCGCGAAGGCTACGACAAACCGCGCCTCGCATACATCGCACCGGGGCCGTTTAGCAGGCTCCCTCGCCGCGTTCCCGAACTCTGGGTTCCGACGAGCCCATCCGCGGCAAGCAAGGAAGAAAGGTTACATGTTTTTATACTTTTGTTTCGTTTTTAGCGTGAATTCTAGTCCAGCTCCCTCCGTTTGCGTATATATACTTTAATCCTGGAGAAGGATTTTTAATTCTATGAAGCCAAAAAAAATTATCGGCGCTGCAAAAATTATTATATTTTTGACGGTAAAACAGGCCATTTTAGGATCCCCTTAATATTATACTTATGTCAATTCCACCTTCCACTTTTACTACTATTCACTCACTCTTCTCGTACAACACACACTCACACATACTTCGTAGCCCCAAAATGGCGCTCTCATGAGAAGACTTTACTTCCCCTCCCGTCGTTCATCTACGGACCTTGAGCATACTCATATAGCACAAAAAGTTGAAATAATGTTGCTGAGACGTTGCAGTGTTGAATGTTAAAATATCAAATTTTTTCAATGTTAAATTTATATTGATTTTCTTACATTGATTCTTTATGTCATTACAACATTGAAAGAACATTGAATAATAAATTATTACCTAGACAGCACAATGATATCATTCAAATATTCTATATTCATACTATGAATATACATCATATACGTAATTTACTGAGAAATTTTCTACAATATCTCGTATAGTATTATAGTATTATTTCTTATATATCTTCAGAATATACTTGTAATATCTCTTATAATATATTTTGAATTACGCAGAAAGTAGTCATTAATGGATAAATGTGTAGCAATGTGTGTAACAAAATAAATAATATCTTTTTAAATTTTTATAAAATATTTTCATAAAAAAGTGTCGCGTTACAAGAAAGCGCTCTTTTTTGGTTAGGTTAAATATCCACAAATTCGCATAAGTTCGGTTCACGCCGCTAAGAGTCGCAAGGATTATTCGTTTTCTCATAAGTAAAGTCTGTTTCGGAAACTATATAAATAAGCTTAAAGTTCATCTTTTAAGGGGATGCTGGAGTGACGGCCAAACTTGATCAGGGTCGATAATCTAGAATATGGTATAAAAATTTCCTATATTATCGATCCTAGCTCAAGCATGTATACATTGCGCGCTTGTGCGTGCAATGTTGCCACCTCGATTGTTTACGATACGAGCAGGATAGATATATAATCTTTCGTCCTTTTCCTCTCATTGTTACCAAGAATCTCGATGTTGCCAAGATTCTCGATGTTCTGAGACGGCTAGAGCGTCCGAATTTCCTTTTACCAGGCACTGCAGGGCCGCCCTACAAATTGTGGGCCCCTCATCCTGATAATATTTTAATAAATATTAAAGTCGCGTACGATTTTAATACATATAATAATATAACGACTTTATTATATTTTATGAAAGAAATATATTCAGTAATTTGTACTATATGACTTGTATAATACTAGTTTTGTCTTGAAGTGTGACTAAAATTATAGTATTATATAAAATCATATTATTTTATGATTTTGAATATTGGGAACAGTGAATGGGCCCCTCCAACATTCATTCCCGTGAGAACGCAACAAATAAATTTTTCTCGTCTCTCTGAATCAAATTTATAAATATTTGTAATAACCAGTACCATCTTAAAAACGAGATGCTTCTGATTTTTATTAACATCAGTATCGTCATATCACAGACGCCTCTGACTTTTATATATAATATATAATCATGCAGTTTATATTTTAATTTTATATACTCAGTATCGTCAAAATAGACGCTTCTGATTTTTATATGTAATATACATATAATCATGCAATTTTATATATATCAATTTTATATACTCAGTATCGTCAAAATAGATGCTTCTGATTTTTATATGTAATATACAAATAATCATGCAATTTTACATACTCAGTATCGTCAAAATAGACGCTTCTGATTTTAATATGTAATATACATATAATCATGCAATTATATATATATATATATATATATATATCAATTTTATATACTCAGTATCGTCAAAATAGACGTTTCTGATTTTTATATGTAATATACAAATAATCATGCAATTTTATATACTCAGTATCGTCAAAATAGACGCTTCTGATTTTTATATGTAATATACATATAATCATGCAATTTTATATATATCAATTTTATATACTCAGCATCGTCAAAATAGACGTTTCTGATTTTTATATGTAATATACAAATAATCATGCAATTTTATATACTCAGTATCGTCAAAATAGACGCTTCTGATTTTTATATGTAATATACATATAATCATGCAATTTTATATATATCAATTTTATATACTCAGTACCGTCAAAATAGACGCTTCTGATTTTGATTGTACATACCATTAGAAATCGGGACTGAGAATCTTTGAAATTATTTCACGATTCTAAAGGCTCGCCACCGCGATCGAGAAATCCGAGTGGAAGCGCTCGTTCGACGTGGAGTTGGCGCGCGAGAAGTCCGACGAGTCATAGTTGGCCCGCATGGAGAACCGCTCGAGCTGGAGCGCGGTATCGAGGACCGGCTCTCGGACTCGGAGTTCTTCGAGAACCGGCCCTCGCTCGAGTCCGAGTCGTTGCGGCTGCGCCACGTCGACTCCTCGTCCGATCTGTTCATCAGCAGCCGGTCCTCCACGCTGCTCGACTTTATGATCTCGTTCTGCTAGCGCTGCTTCCTCGCGTGGTGGCCGACGCGCTCGGGACTGCCCTCAGGGCTACTCTAATTATCACGACTATCACTAATTGTCACGACATTGTCCGTCTCGTCGTTTGTCATGAAATACGGTACGAATACACAATTACACTCCAAAATACACGGAGCGAACAGGCATTCGCGCGCTTTGACAGTTCGGTCAACTTCTTTCCGTTTACGTCGCGTGTTTTGACTACGCGCGTATCCTCACGCACTCGGGTTGTGTGTAGTAGTGTATACGTGTGAATCTTCCTTGTGCTAAGTTACTAACACAAGGAAGTATCACACCGACACGCCAATGCCATCTTCTAAAAAATTTCGGAACTATCGTCGACCTATGTATATATGTAATCACTGGTCTGCTGACCGCTCCACATGTACACTACGTAGGTGCATGTGAATAAAGTGATCTCGTCAAGATATCTTTTTTATTAGACATTTGTTTGTATTTTTATCGCTACCACAGTGTTCGTTATTCCTGTCCGTGGGGTGCCGTGACTCGGTTTATGTGTCTAACCTCATATAACCTTTATATGAATGAATGTTTCTGTGTGTTGACAGCTCAAGAGTGCAAAAGGTACTGTTCACAATAGATAATTAATATAATGATTTAATTTTATGCCTTTTTCGGTCTTCAATTGGGCACGGCACCCCACGTTTTCGTTCGTACTTTATACGTGTCAAAGGCTTTTTTAATCCGTAAAGCCAATTCGATGATATCTTGCTCATTAGCGAAATGAGCTGTAATGTCGGTATCCAGCATCCCCTTAACTAATCAAAGCACAACGCTTCTTTGTGTATGTGCGTTGAATGTAACCTCAATAAGGCATCTAATTTATGTGGAAATAGATGCTCTTAATTTAAATATGTACATTTTGAAAATAATACATAGTATACAAATTAATATAACCTAATTTAATAAACGTGTATGTGTGCATGTGCTATCTCGGTATTTAATGTTTTTTTAATGTTGAATTGCAATGTCTACAGGATATTGTAATTCAGAGGACATTAGACGTTTCTGCAACGTCTTTTCAACATTGAATCTACCCAGATAGCCAAACGTGCAAAAGCACTGAAACACGCTATAATTTTTAATAGTTCAAATATCATACTGGAATCGTGCAAGTCAATGTTGTCAGATTTTAGTCATTGCTTCAAATTATATCACAGTGCCAGTATTAAAACAAAACTGCGTGCTACAACTTTGAAAGCGCACGGTGCTGTTACGCGTGTCGGGTTTCGTGTCGAATCCCTGTGCCCGTTCCGAACTCGCACATAGTTTTTCTTCCGTGTTTGATCGCATTGTCAGCATAAAAACTTTACGACGTGCTGTAATTTTGAAACTGCACGGCGCTCTCACGCGTGAAGAATCGATATAAACATCGGCCTATATTGGCTCCTGCCTGGATGCGGAAACGCTTGCCGCGCGGCGGAAGTTGACTCGATAGCCAATCAAATCTTCCGCCGTGAGGAAAAAGTTAAACTCCATCCAACTTTGATTATCTAACAATAAGAACAAAGAATTCCTAACTTATGTATATATATATATATATATATATATATATATATATGTATATGTATAACAGTTACAACAGTAGGTCATATTTTGATTCTAATTTTATTAAAATCTTGTTTTATCTCCGTAAAAGTTTCGACTGTTATATCAATTCAAGACTTCATTACACATTCAAGATATCATTACACTTTAATTTATCCTTATTTTTATTTTTATTTTTTTTAAATATTCGTGTTTGTATTATGAATTTGATTTACAGAGTTTACGGTAATCATATTGGAATTACTCTATCGGCGTTGATTGATCTGTTGTGTTAGCAAAAATACCGGGCCGACTCATATCAGCGCGGGTTCGACGGTGCGCAGACGGACGGGGAAGGCGCTGCCGCACAGAGAAGAGAGGGTGGGGGCCTCGAGGCCCAGATCACGGACGAGTGCGAACGTGTACGCACGGGCAGTATGCGCTTGTTTTGAACCTTGCGAGTGATACAGTTTATTCTCGCAGAAAAAATATAAATTACCTAACACGTTATTCGGCTCGTTAATTGCTAACAGTTGCTTCTCCAGGCCTATGTTTGGATATGTTTGGATGCTGCTTTTGATGCTTTACTGCCATGGCTCAACTATTACCAGTAAGTTATTCTCGATCATGCATTTAGAAATGTTTACATTTTGTCTTGAAAACAGTACAGAAGTATATGTCTGTGTAAGTTCAGCCTCAGAGGTAAAATGCCTGATGTTACTTTGTAATCGTTCAAGTTATTTTTTGTTACAAGGACGAATTGAAGAATATCGTACTAAATTATTTTACATTTAAAATATTCATGTAGATAGTTTCTACTGTTCGTGGCATGGTGTTGAGGTTAGGAATTGTGTTGGTGGCCGGCTGTTGAATAAAGGTGCGTTCCGTTTCATGCATGATGCGCATGATGCATCATTTGTCCTTCTTGTTTACCAAAAAATAAACAAGGATAAATTATGCATTATGCGCATCATGCATGAAACGGAATGCACCACGTGAGAAATGGTTGATCGAATCGATGTCAAATCGATATCGATTCGATGTTTTTTGCGTCGAAAAAGCATCGATTCGATATCTTTTCGATCATTATTTCTGTTTAGTGAACAAGAGATATCTCTTGTTTACTAGTAATCTCTTTGTGGAGTTTTCAGCTTATATTGTTTATTTTATTATTAATTTTATTAACAATTTACAAACGAAACCTGTCAGAAGCCCCCTTTGAAGTTAATAGATTAAGGATACATTCTCATGTAACTGCACTAAAAATAAGAAATTTTTTTAAAAGAAAATTATAGAACATACTGTTCTAATTTTTTACACATTTATTAGTCCATATGTCAAGATGTAAAAAAAATTTTTACAGCAATATTTTCATTCCAAAATTACAAAATATTAATTGAGAGGTATAACATTGAAAAAAAAAACAGTCGACACGATATCTCAAGAACCAATAGCCTGAAATAAAAAAAACAAATTTTTTCTTAAAGTTTATTTGCGTGCCTATCGCGTAAACTAGAATTATTGACAAATATTGAAAATTCGTAAATTGACACGTGTTTTTAGTAAGTGATGTAAAAAACTTTTGCATTACTTTCTAAAAAGACGTCAATTTGCGAATTTTCAATATTTGTCAATAATTCTAGTTTACGCGATAGCCACGCAAATAAACTTTAAGAAAAAATTTGTTTTTTTTTATTTCAGGCTATTGGTTCTTGAGATATCGTGTCGACTGTTTTTTTTTTTCAATGTTATATCTCTCAATTAATATTTTGTAATTTTGGAATGAAAATATTGCTGTAAAAATTTTTTTTACATCTTGACATATGGATTAATAAATGTGTAAAAAAATAGAATAGTATTTTCTATAGTTTTCTTTTTAAAAAATTCCGTATTTTTAGTACAGTTACATGAGAATGTATCCTTAATTTAATACGCGTCTTATTATTGAGCAGGAGCGTTTGTAATAGATTAGCACGTGAATTTCATTTTAGATTGTTTCGTAAGGTGTTCTGATTATGTACTATAAACTGTTGTCTGTGTTTATCAGTGCAGGAAAACTTTTAGACGCAAGGCTGCCACAGCTGTTCAAAATCGAGAGGCGTTTCTTGAATTGCGAGAACGTTTGCTTCCAAAGAGGAAAAAGACACAGGAGAGAGCATTTAGGTGTTCACGAAGCTGACGGAAGTATCTATATACATGAGCGAAAAAAGTGGACACTCAAGATGGCCGCTCACGCGCGCTATAATTGAATCATATTATATTTCACAGTATAAGTTCCATTTAACGCTTGCAACGCTCGTGAAATCATGTTAATTTTGTTTTTCATCAAATATTAAACAAGGACCAACGATGCTCGCGAGCATTACGAGCGTTAAATGGAACGTAGCCACAATTGTATCCACAACAAATATATCAACAGTTTCAACACTGCCTGCTAGAAGGCGCTGATAAACGTCAAAAAAAGTGGACACTCAAGATGGTTGCATGACGTATTTCCGTCAGCGATTGCCCATACCCCCACTACCGATACATTCCCTCCTGTGTCTTTTTCCTCTTTGTTTGCTTCAGTACAATCCTGCCAGTGATAGTAGTAATACCAGTGGTAACATTGAGAGTGAAAATGAAAGAGAAAACAATGAAAATATTTCAAATGTTAGTAACTCAGACAGTATTTTTGAAAATGATCAAGATTTAGAAGAGAATATTACTGTCACTGAGGATGATAGTGACGTCTACAGCGTGCCAGAGGATATGAATGTGGATGAGCTGGTTGGTGATAGTGATCATGAATCAGATATAGCATCATCTCACAGTGAAGTAGGAGTTGATGAGAACCTCACTGAGGAGGAGAAGGAAGATTATATTATAGAATCTATTCGTCAGTGGACGCTTAGTGATGGCGTCTTGTCGATGAGAAAACTTGACGAATTGTTAGGTAGACTGTCGTTAGTGTTTAAGAGAATGCCAAAGAGTTATAAAACTTTGCTAGGTACTGATAAAAAAGCAGACGTCCAAGATATGGGAGATCATTTAATGTGGTATTATGGTATCAAAAAGAATTTGGACAAGTATCAGTTGGATTCTTATCTTCAGAGAAAAGGTTCTATCTCCATTGACGTGAATATAGATGGGCTTCCATTATTTAAGAGCAGCATTTACTCCAAGAAAAAGTTTTGGCCCATTTTGGGTAGGCTAGTTGGAACCTTGAATAATCCTTTCATCATTGCCATTCATTATGGAGAAGATCCAAGGGATGTTGATCTGTTTTTGGGAGACTTTATTCTAGAGATAGAAGAATTACAAAATAATGGTTACAGCTATAATGGTGTTCAATATCCTTTCTCCATCAAAAATTTTATTCTTGATGCTCCTGCTCGTTCTCTCGTCAAGTGTTGCATTGGACACGGAGGATATGGTGCATGTGAGAAATGCACAGTTGTAGGTGCTTATGCAGAGAGGCGAGTTCATTATGCAAATGTTGGTATTGACTGTCAACCTCGCAGTGATGAATCATATGTCAACCAAGTGGACCGGCTTCATCATACTGGCCACTCGCCTTTGGAACTCATAGGAATCGGTATGGTAACACAATTTAGACTGGATTCTATGCATCTAGTGTATGAAGGAGTTTTTAAGAGATTTCTTGAAGTACTGTTTACATGGGAAGGACCATGGAATTTGGACATAAATACGATGCAGAATATATCAGTTACTTTGCATCAGCTGAAATCAACTTGTCCGCAAGATTTCAACAGAAAGCCCAGGAATCTTGAAAATTGGTACAAATATAAAGCCACTGAGCTTCGACGTTTATTGTTATATGATGCAATGCTTGTATTCAGAGATCATTTGGATCCAGCCGTTTATAATCAGTTTCTTCTTCTTCAGTGTGCTATATACATATTAGCTAGCTCATATTTGTTGCCAATTTTCAATGAAAAGGCAGAAATATTTATAAATACATTTATTGATTATGTTGTACAAGTGTATGGAGAGCATTTTGTGTCATATAATGTTCATGCCTTAAAACACTTAGTTAATGAATGTAGAGACCATGGGAATCTCGAATCATTTAGTGCCTTTCCATATGAAAATGCCTTAAAGACAATCAAGCAAATGCTGAAGACAGGCTACTTACCACTTCATCAAATTGCTCAACGGATCTCAGAACAGACCAACAAAGTAGAAGTGCTATTGGATGAGAAAGACAATTTAATTAAACTTTTGCATCGTCATGAAAACCCTGATGAGACAGAACCTGGTCAGCAATTTAGAGGAATTTGTGTCAACAATGTTATTTTGAAGATTGGTGAGAAGGACTCCTGCTTTATGACCACTGAAGGCACGGTTGTTATACTAGAGAACATAATTAGCAGAGGGAGGAATACTGTAATCCTCATTGGTAGACAATTAATCATTCAGATGACTTCTACACTTATCCAATGAATTCATCACAGCTGAGCATTATGAAAGTATGGGGAATCAGTGATATTCGTAAATCTTTTTTTCTAGAACATGTGTTTGGAAAGTGTTGGCTTATGAAGGATAGTGATTGTTTCTTATGTGTACCATTGTTGCATTCTACTCCATTTCTGCATTAAATTAGCTTCAGATTGTGTTTATATACTTCAATAGATATTTATATATTTGATTTTTTTAATGAAATTTTGTTTATTTCACCAACTCATTAAGTCAACTTATCACATTCAGTACAATGAAGGTATGGTATTCCATCTTAACATCATATATTTTTGCTTTGTTCTGAATGTGTCAAGATCTGTGTTTTGTAACTAATATACTTTTTTCTTGTTTCAGTTTATTGTTTTTAAGTTTGTTCAAGAATCTTCTGATCCTGATACATCTGATGATGTATATTATGAGGTGGCAAGCAGTAAATGGCTTCTGTTTGAAAAAGAGACTAACACATATCAAACATGCTATTGGCCTCCTGAATCTTTCACTGAACATGAAATTGTCAAAATGATCAAGAATCAGACACCACCACCTAATGATAATTCATGGACTGTTTTACCATGCGAAGTAAAATCATCTTATGGTTTGTATCAACACAGCATAGCATCTATTGTTTTATCTTTTGGTCACTGGGTCTTATTCATTATTTTTTCTTTTCTAGCTGATTACTTAACTGCTCATCTAGGTGCTAAAAATAGACTCAATGATTCTTCTTATGAAACTGAGAAGGAGCTTGGAAGGGGCCGCAGAAGGAGAGTGCAAAAAGCAATATCTTCATCTGAAGATGAAAATGAGCCTCCTCCAAAGAAACAGATTATAACTCCTCCTAAAAACATTGCATTACCAAGCAAAGGCAAAGAATTATCTCGATTCAATGCTCAGCCGAAAGTGAAGTCTGTTGTGAAAGTTTGTGAGGTCAATACTTCCAATAGGCAAGATCAGAATAAGGCCATGAATATAATGCGAAAGAACAGAGGTTCTGATGCTTCATCTACAACGGAACTTAGGGCGAAACTTCTAGAACGAAAGAAGCAAATGGAGCAAAAGGTATCGTTCCCTGTGAAAAGTATTTCTTCAAACTGGAAGACTAAACGTGATTCACATTCACCTGGACAAGAAAACGCCTTGCAACATTCACAATCCTTTGTGCAAGAAGGAGAGACTGCACGACAGTCACTGTCATCTGGACATAAAGATGAGCAAAATAATTTCTTATCTGATGATTTTGCTCAGAATGTAAAAATCTCAGGCAAAGACTCTGATGTAGAAACACAGTGGAACTGTAGTTTTGCTACAATGCAGATCCCCACAAAGAAAACAAAAAAGAAACTGTCTTTTTCACCTGTGAAGGAAGTTTCAGGGCAACTGGAATCTTTGCATAAACCATACTTTTCAGGTATGTTCTAGTTTCCTTTGTATAATTAGATTTTATTGTTCTCACTCTCTCTTTCTTTCTTTCTTTCTCTTTCTCTCTCTTATTTGATTAACTTAAACTAATGTTTTTATATATTCTTATTTCAGATTTTGAAAAAGATGTGCTGAAGTTACTTAAAGAACTGAATGGAAAGATTGAAACGGTTTCAAGTAATGTGGCAAAACTAAATATGCATATACTACCAAATGAAAAAGTATTTTCAAGACCTAAAGACATGCCAACTCTCCCTGAATGCCAACACTGAAGACTTTAAAGGAAGTTTCTCAAATGGAGACATTTTTACAAGATAAAGATAATTTATCATGCACAGTATGTATGCTTTCCTACTTGAATTAAAAGTTGAATATTCCGTATAATAACTGAGACTGATTTCAATCTGTTAATTTTTAAGTTCAATTTATGTATCTCAATACTCTTTTTCTTTTCAGTCCATTTATCTGAGTTCATATGTCTCCAAAAATCCTCTATCGGAAAGGACATCTGCGATGAAATTGATGGCTCAGATTTTTACTAATGTTGTTGGTAGTGAATTCAGCTTCAGTGGTCAAGCAGGCAAACACAAATTTGAGGATCTGTTATTATGGACTGCCCTCAAAGGTAAGAGTATTTCTTACTTCTAGTGAAACATATATTTCACATCTCTCAATAGATTGATCTTTTCATTACATGTTAAAATTCATGTTAAAGCAAGTATTGATTCCAATGCATCATTGCTCAATGTTTCATTTTGTATCTAATTGGTCTTGGTTCAATAAATGTACTGATTTAATAGCTTCTGAACTGTAACCTATTGTAAATATCATGTCCTAGTATTTAGTTTATCAAGAAGTAGTGTTTTTTTTTTGTTTTAATAAGCTCTGATATGAACATATAGGTTTTCTGTCAATAAAGAAGTGTAAAGTGTTGAATTGTCTTAATTGTCTAATTGTCCAATTTTATCTATTTGCTTTTACTTTTCATGGAAATGAAAATTGGAGTTCATTTTTTGGCTAATATTTAACTGATGAAGGGCATAAGAGTTTTTTATTTTAACTATGAGCACAGATTTACTTTTACATAAAAAAATATTATGTGTAAAAAAATGATAATTTTTCTTTGCATTTGTTTCTATGCATTTTGTGATTTTAACAAATATAAGTTAGTGTACAGCTTTCTAAAACCTGTGCTTTTGCCTTATTCAGGTGCTGTCAGTTTAAAAATAGCTGATACAGACTTCTCAGCGTCTAAAAAAGGAGTATAAGTTTGGCTCAAAGATGCCAAATGGAGAGATCAAGAAGGTAGCACTTCTAGTCAGCAGCCATCTCCTAGTCAGAAGAAAAGTACCAGGCGAGAAAGAGGATTGAGGCAGAAATCTAGCAGTACTAGTGAAGAGAGTACTTCTTCAACCAGCCATACACTTCATATAACTTAAGAACCTCATATAACTTAATAAGTTGCTGTCCAAGGTTGAGATTTCATACGTCCGACAACGACATTGTCGGACGTATGAAATCTTAGCCTAAAAATATTCAAATGAATATGCATGTTGCGAACAGAAATTTGATTCCTTTTTTTCTATAGATTTTCTTGTATAAACTAAAACTGGTTTGTCAATTTTTATCACTTTTGTCACTTTTGTTTACTCTACTAATTTTCAAGAGTTCTTGTATACATTTTGTAATTTTTTTATATGTTCTCTCTGTGGTCATTTCAGTTAGTTTCATTGATCTCATTATAGTCAAATGTATAAATGTATAAGTAGTGTTGACTTTGCCTTAAAGTTAAATTCAATTTTTTTTTGGTCGCACTAATTTTTATAAGCTGTGTTGTCTACCATCTTTAGTTTCTGTTGTATGACAACAATTGCTTGCTAATTTATAAGACTTTTGACTACTAATTTTCAAAACCTCTCGTATATTATTAGTTTTTAGTTTTTAAGTATTAGTTTATTTAGTTTTTAACATGTTTGCTTTGAGATTATTTAATTTGAAGTTTGATTAATTTTATCATATATATTTTCAAATATATGTATAGACCGGTATTCATAGTTAGTTCTTATTTCAAGACCATCTTAAATAATGTCTTATAATGTTAATACGGCTTTGGGATTGATTTACAATCTCTTAAGACTATATTTAAAATGATTCTGAATATAAGAACTGACTATGAATATCAGTCATAATGTTGACTTCAATTTACAAATGTAAATTCAATCAAAAAAAGGTACAAAAATGCGCCAAGTATACGCGCTCAAAAAACGCCTAAAAAATTACGCTTCAAAAAAGAATCCTTCTACAAAAGTACGCCTAAAAAAAGAACTCTTGTATTAATTACCTTTGTACAAAAAAGATTTTTCCTACAAAAAATGTGATATCAAGGAAATGCGCCAACTATAAAAATGGATAGTTCATAATACTCTTTGGTTAGTGTTTATAGTCTGTAAGAAATAAAAAAGATAATATAAAGCAAACAAATAAGTATTTTTATACAAATAATTATTTTAATACAAATAAATATTTTAATATATAAATATTTCAATACTATACATAAATCTTTTATAAATAAATATTTGATCGCACGCACGCACGCACGCACGCAGTGAGAAAGAGAAAGAGAGAGTTAGGCAATTAAGATATTTATTCGGTATGAAAGATAATAATTTTAACACATAATTATTTGAGTACAAATAAATTTTTTTTTAAATACTTGGCGCCGCCAAACCGATTAAATTAATTGTCTAACCTTTTTTCTCTTAATGTGTTTGTGCGTGCGCAGATGTGTGTGTGTGTGTGTGTGTGTGTGTGTGTGTGTGTGTGTGTGTGTGTGCGTGCGCGCGTGTGCGTTTGCGTGTGCGTGTGTGTGTGTCTTTCGTATTTTCCTCCTCCTGCGTATATGTATAAATTATTATTATCATAGTTGATAAGTTAGTATGTAATTTAGTAAGAAATGATTGTTAACATATTAAAGCAACTAAGACATTTATTCGGTTTGGCGGCGCCAAGTATTTAAAAAAAAATTTATTTGTACTCAAATAATTATGTGTTAAAATTATTATCTTTCATACCGAATAAATATCTTAATTGCCTAACTCTCTCTTTCTCTTTCTCACTGCGTGCGTGCGTGCGTGCGTGCGTGCGATCAAATATTTATTTATAAAAGATTTATGTATAGTATTGAAATATTTATATATTAAAATATTTATTTGTATTAAAATAATTATTTGTATAAAAATACTTATTTGTTTGCTTTATATTATCTTTTTTATTTCTTACAGACTATAAACACTAACCAAAGAGTATTATGAACTATCCATTTTTATAGTTGGCGCATTTCCTTGATATCACATTTTTTGTAGGAAAAATCTTTTTTGTACAAAGGTAATTAATACAAGAGTTCTTTTTTTAGGCGTACTTTTGTAGAAGGATTCTTTTTTGAAGCGTAATTTTTTAGGCGTTTTTTGAGCGCGTATACTTGGCGCATTTTTGTACCTTTTTTTGAAAAGGTAATTTTGTTAGGATTTCACACATTTTGTAGTAATAATTATATCTTTTTTGAGACGTAGATTTTTCGTGCGATTTGAAAGAATCTCGACGTCGATTATTTCGATGTTTCTATGTTTTTACAAAATATTATTTAAAAAAATTTCGCTACGTCTACTTTTCATGTCAAAATAGGATTTGTTAATATTATAAATAATAATTCTATTTAAAAAGTATGAATTCATGAATCTGATAATTGGCGACAAAAACATTAATACCACGAAAACGTGCACATGAACTACATAGCCAACGTACACGTTTGGGCTGAAAGATAACGCGTATGTGCACGATTCTGATTCTGTTCCGTATTATGGTAGACGGGGGTTGTCTGGCACGGTCTCTATGCGTGCCCCGGTGCCGTCGAACTCATTGGTTCTCGTGGCGCATCTCTGTGTTGCGATCTTCGCGACCCGGACATCCCGGTTGACGGGAGTCGCCTGGCACGATCCCTACGCGTATCGCGGTGCCGCCGAACACATTGGTTCTCGTGGCGCATGTCTGTGTTGCGATCTTCGCGACTCGGACATCCCGGTTGACGGGAGTCGTCTGGCATGGTCCCTACGCGTACCCCGGTGCCACCGAACACATTGGTTCTCGTGGCGCATCTCTGTGTTGCGATCTTCGCGACCCGGACATCCCGGTTGACGGGAGTCGTTTGGCACGGTCCGTACGCGTGTCCCGGTGCCACCAAACCCATTGGTTCTCGTGGCGCATCTCTGTGTTGCGATCTTCGCGACCCGGACATCCCGGTTGACGGGAATCGCCTGGCACAGTCCCTACGCGTACCCCGGTGCCGCCGAACACATTGGTTCTCGTGGCGCATCTCTGTGTTGCGATCTTCGGTTTCTTCCCTATCGGTGCCGTTGACGTGGCGTGTGCGATCTTCGCGACCCGGACATCCCGGTTGACGGGAATCGCCTGGCACAGTCCCTACGCGTACCCCGGTGCCGCCGAACACATTGGTTCTCGTGGCGCATCTCTGTGTTGCGATCTTCGCGACCCGGACATCCCGGTTGACGGGAGTCGTTTGGCACGGTCCGTACGCGTGTCCCGGTGCCACCAAACCCATTGGTTCTCGTGGCGCATCTCTGTGTTGCGATCTTCGCGACCCGGACATCCCGGTTGACGGGAGTCGTCTGGCATGGTCCCTACGCGTACCCCGGTTGCGATCTTCGCGACCCGGACATCCCGGTTGACGGGAGTCGTTTGGCACGGTCCGTACGCGTGTCCCGGTGCCACCAAACCCATTGGTTCTCGTGGCGCATCTCTGTGTTGCGATCTTCGCGACCCGGACATCCCGGTTGACGGGAGTCGCCTGGCACGTCCCTACGCGTACCCCGGTGCCGCCGAACACATTGGTTCTCGTGGCGCATCTCTGTGTTGCGATCTTCGCGACCCGGACATCCCGGTTGACGGGAGTCGTTTGGCACGGTCCGTACGCGTGTCCCGGTGCCACCAAACCCATTGGTTCTCGTGGCGCATCTCTGTGTTGCGATCTTCGCGACCCGGACATCCCGGTTGACGGGAGTCGTCTGGCATGGTCCCTACGCGTGCTCCGGTGCCGCCAAATCCGTTTAATAACACATTGAGATTATGGGTCGGTTCTCTTTATTATAACTATCCTGAGTTGCACTAGTTCAGCAGTGCAGCTGAGTCAGTGCAGACGCCGCATAACAGTGGCGCTCTTACGTCGAAAAAGCGAACTGGACATTTTTCGCTGGGGCGACGATGACGTTTCTTAAGTGAAAATTGCCCATTTTATATGATTTTAAATTTTACATCGCGATATCTCCGCTCGTGGTTCACGTAAAATAAAAATAAAAACACTTTCATTATATGATTCGACCCCAAGCTTTCGATTAAGCCTACTTAGAATTTGATCGGTTCCGTCGTTAATGAGATCCGATAATCGAAGGATTTCTCATAACGACGTCTCGCGTAAAAGAGGCACGGCCGTGTCTCGGCGCTCCGTTCGCGTAACTTGGCGCGCGAGACACTACCGTGCCTCTTGATTATTTTTGTTTTTGTTTGTCACTAATTTTTAAAGTTATGTTGTCTACCATTTTCAATTTTAATCGTAGAAAATGTTCTTTATGTGATCATTAAAATTGATGTTAATCTCAAAATTGATTTTTTGTACACAATCCTCCTGATTCAAACAGGCAATGATTGCCACAAAGATTATTCGACTGAATTTCAAAGGTGTTTTATCATATTTTATTCACATACATGGCCGGCTGTTCTGTTTATTGACGTTATCAGAACCTCAGAGATGGGATGGAGAAAGAAAAATAAGGGGAGAGGGTGCACACACATTCGAATCAACGTCGATTTGACTTCTTTTCGAAGATGACAAAGTAAACTATGTAATGAGTCTAAATATTACTATGATGGCTATTCAAATTTGAACCCATTATAGCAAATATCAGGTTGCGCATGTATTCAGACATCATAGTAATATTTAGACTCATTACGCGTGTATTCGCGCGCGCGCCAGTGAGAATTGATTGGTCAAATCGATTTCGAATCGATATCGATTCGATGCTTTTTGTATCGAAAAAGCATCAATTCGACGTCGATTCGATGTCTTTTCGAACATAATTTCTCATTGATTTAGATCGAAATTCCATCGATATCGAAAACATGTCGATTTTAGGGACAAAATCACATCGAATCGATGTGCTCGATCGATGGCTTTCACATACACGCACATGCACACGCAAATGCACACGCACACACACACACGCATACACGCACACACGCACACACCTGCGCACGCACAAACCCATTAAGAGAGAAAGTTAGACAATTAATTTATTCGGTTTGGCGGCGCCAAGTATTTAAAAAAAAATTTATTTGTATTCAAATAATTATGTGTTAAAATTATTATCTTTCATACCGAATAAATATCTTAATTGCCTAACTCTCTCTTTCTCTCTCTCACTGCGTGCGTGCGTGCGTGCAATCATATATTTATTTATAAAAGATTTATGTATAGTATTTAAATATTTATATATTAAAATATTTATTTGTATTAAAATAATTGTATAAAAATACTTATTTGTTTGCTTTATATTATCTTTTTTATTTCTTACAGATTATAAGCACTAACCAAAGAGTATTATGAACTATCCATTTTTATAGTTGGCGCATTTCCTTGATATCACATTTTTTGTAGGAAAAATCTTTTTTGTACAAAGGTAATTAATACAAGAGTTCTTTTTTTAGGCGTACTTTTGTAGAAGGATTCTTTTTTGAGGTTGTAATGTACAACGCCATTAAACCAAAAGAAGATTATTGTCGTGAAGAGTCAAATTGTTTGTGAAAGGAGTGCGAGTAAGAAACGTAGACGAAGAACGTGTGTGCTTGCGGTGTGCGAGTCGAATCGAGGCACAAGGTAAGAGTTTTAAGGTAAGGTAGAATTAATGGCACTCAGCTCCTATTCCGGAGCTGATACGATCATGAATACTATATATATATATATATATATATATATATATATATATATATATATATATATATATTGTAAATGCCGCAATCTCGAACCATTCTTTTTCAATTTTGTATGCTCTTGCTTTGTTATTCGCCATTTTCAAAAAAAGCAATAAATTCGTTGCGCATAATTGCAATAAAATGATACTTAAAGTACATATGTCAAGCTTCATTTTCATTTTTTAATCACCTTTTTATCTGTATTATTTACCAAAGTGGAATCTTAATTTTTTATCTATCAAAGAAAGTCAAGAGTCAAGAGTCAAATTGTTTGTGAAAGGAGTGCGAGGGAGAAACGTACCCCGTGGACCGTCCACGGTGAGAAACCATACTGAGAGGGTTTTGCGAAGCCTCTCGACGAGCGGGAAGTAGATGGCCGCCAACTGATTGGAATTAATATAAGTTTTAATTAGTGCAGGTAGTGTTTTATTTATAAATTGTAATCTAACGTGAATTTGTGCATTACATTTTGTTGCCTTTATTTATTTTAAAATATTCAAAACTTAATATATTGTAGCTTTAGTCAGTTACTGTATCGACAACGTAGAAGAATATTACTACACACAATTCTGCCGCGGAAGATTCTCTACTTTCTAAGTCGTTAAATGCATTTCATAGTGTGTCAGGGGATTTAAGGAATAAAATTTCTGAATCGGCTGATGCTAACTTGGTTCTTCAATCACTCGTATCTTCTGTATGCAACAGCGAATTATAGCCCTCTGCATCGAGTGATAGCTCAGTCGCTCATAAAAAGGAAACGATTGATTTTTCCAGTGATGATACTGATGAGGAAAGTAAGCACTCGTTCTCGCAACTGCTTCGTCAATGCTTCATCGATAATAACATACCATATACGACAGGAAACAATGGGCGCGTTCAGCGGACACAGTGATCAGTGAGCAGTTAGTAATGATTGGTTGTTTCTGTTAGATCCCGAAATCTAGACCAATTACATTGACCAATTACTCAACTGTTGTGCAACCGTTGTGTCCGCTGAACGCGCCCAATATTCTGAAAGTATTGAGAACGCATTCTTGTTTTTCTTCTTTGCCGAAAGACTCGCGAACGCTTTTAAAAACCCCCCGAATTCAAATAGAATTGTCCATTGTCGAACCTGGCGAGTACGTCCATTTTGGATTTAAAAAAGGAGTAATTGAAAGCCTTGAAAAAATTCAGTCTACTTTGATTCCGCAGATATTGGAAATAGATTTTAACACTGATGGCGGTACTTTAGATAAATCCGGAAATTCTCAAATATGGCTAATTCATATCAGAATTGTAAACATTCGTAATACTAGTCCTGAAGTAGTTGGAATTTACCGTGGACCAGGCAAACCCGCAAATGCCTGTGATTTTTTAAAAATGTTTGTAAATGAGGTGACTGAAATTATACGTGACGGTGGTATTGATTATAAAGGCACTAAGTTACCGGTTCGTTTACGTGCATTCATAGCTGATGCGCCTGCTCGTGCTTTCATTTTGAACCATAAAGGACACGTGGCATTTCATCCATGCTCAAAATGTTATGTAAAAAGGGTGACAATAGAAAAACGGACAGTTTTTCCGTTCGATCTACTGCGTTGTAGAACGGATGACGAGTACTCCAGGCTCGTAGATCAAGATTATCACAAAGAAGGGGTAAATGCACTATCCAAACTTCCTGTAGGAGCGGTTAGCCAAGTCCCTTTCGAATATATGCATTTGATTTATCTGAGGGTTGTAAAAAAGTGCATATCAGCATGGATAGATGGTGCATTTACAAAGTCGAGTAAATTATGTACCCATCAAATATTTCAAATTTCTGCGTCTTTAAACAATTTGTCGTAATTTTGCCCTCGTGAATTTGCTCGTCGTCCAAGATCTATAGAATCTTACAAAAGATTTAAAGCAACGGAATTCCGTCAATTCCTTCTGTATACCGGGCCTGTTGTTCTTAAGGAAGTTCTTCCCGAAGATCATTATCTTCACTTTTTGCTCTTACATTCAGCAATTCGATGTCTAGTACTACCGACTAGAAATGATCTGCATTTGCGATATGCGGAGCTCGCTTTACAAAAGTTCGTCAAGATGTGCGAAAATTTGTATGGACCGTTTTTTTTATCGTACAACGTACACGGACTACTTCATGTATGCGATAATGCGAAAAATTTTGGTCCTCTTGATTGTTTTTCAGCGTTTCCTTAGAACAATATGCGCCTTATAAGTAGACTCTGCAGGAAACCAAATCAACCGCTGCAGCAAATTGCACTTAGAAAAATGGAACAAAAAAATTCCTACATACGCGTTTGCGCTTTCAAAGAATCGTCGAATAGATGCCTCCAACCGCATACAGAAGGTCCTGTTCCTGCAGAATTTTCCTCCAACTGTATGCAATATCGCCCCATTGAAAGTGATGCGTTGTACTTTAGTATTGCGAAACGTAATAATTGCTGCATGTTGCGTGATTCGTCGATTTATATAGTTATTAACATTGTAATAGAAAATTCGGTACACTTTCTAGTTATTCAAAAATTTTCAAAGATCGAATCATTTTATGATGTAGAATCGTCTTCAGAATTTTGTGAATTTTTTAAATGTTCATTGATCTCCACAGAAAACTCGTTTATTCCTTTGTCTGAGGTATATAAAAAATGCTATCTGATGCATTCATTGCAAAGAAAACATAATCATGAAGAAAATCAGTTAAAAAATAGTGCCCTTAATTTATGTCACGATTGCGTATTCATGTAGCTACTATTTTGTAAGTTTTACTTCAATTTGTCACAAACATGTTGTGTATTTTTTAAAATTTAAAGTCATTTCTCCCTTCATGTAGAATGTTTCTACATGAATTATTCTTTGACTGCCTTTTTCTATTTTTATTTTTCGGTGAAGAGCATCAATGGACAACCAATCTAAGAGAAAAATTCAAAAGCCAAAGCGATATAAAACGACATCCTCCGACAACGATGATAGTCCGAAAAAAACAATCAATTCAACTGCAATTGGTACAGAAATTGAAGATATCAGAGCTGAACTCCGAAGTTATGAATCCTTGAAGACACAGACATCCACTATGAGGACACAATGAACACTCATGACAATGTACCTGATGTTCAAATACAACAATCGCGCGACATGCGAACACAGAATATACCGAATATTGTATACAGGCCGAGTCTACTCACTTTTACTCAACTTCGGATACTCGTGACCCTTACACACAAAATATGACACCAGCAATCAACCAAATTGTTTACAAAACAGAATACTTGCTACACCATATTTACCTCAACAGAACGACCATAGTTACATACAAATGCTTCACCCATCGGAATATGCAATTCCAAATTTTTCATACTTCACGTGAACGAAACGATAATCAACCATATTTGTCTGGAATTCACAATACCACGTACCCACCTACTAATTATTATGAATCTTATACACATTACGCACCTCAGCCTACAGTTGTTCAATCCCTTAGTTCACCAACAGTCATTGCATCTAATAATGAACATTACGCACCTCAGCCTACAGTCGTTCAACCCCTTAGTTCATCAACAGTCACTGCATCTAATAATAAATTGTATTTAAACATTGCACCGATATCTGAAACTGGAAAATATATTATCTCAATAACTCTGCATTCTGCCACCACTACACATAGCACACAAGTTCATACGACCACGCAAGTTAACACGAAACCAATAATCGTATCAGACATGGTCAGGGTTGGGAAGTAACGCGTTACTTGTAACGCCGTTACCGTTACAGTTACTTTTTTTTGGTAACTGTAACAGTAACGGTGTTACAAATTTTGTTTGTAACGGAAAAAGTAACTTCGTTACATTTTTTGATAACGAGTAATGATAATGATAATGAATTTTACAGTTACTTTTATCGTTACTTTTTTCGAATTTACGGTATCTTCTTTAATTGGCCCTCTTATTATTGATTCGAGGGCGATTCTGGCCATCACCAGAATTTAATAATTATTTATTTACTATAATTTGCCATATTCTGACGTGATCTTTGGTCGCATACATAGACATACAAACACGTATGTATGTATGTACATGTATTGCGCAACACATGCATACGTTCAACGCTAAAACATGCGTTCCATAGATGCAATGTTAGGAAGTGGTGTATTATATTTAATAAAAAGTTTCTTGATCTTTAGATAATTATTTAGCATATCGATATTACATCTAAAAATTGTAATATCGATATGCTAAATAACTATCCAAAATTCAAGAAACTTTTTATTAAATATAATACACCACTTCCTAACAGTGCATCCGTGGAACGCGTGTTTAGCGTTGGAGGATTAGTATTAATGCCACAACGAGGTCCTTTAAAATGATGATACCATTGAGCAACAACTTCTTCTAAAAATTAATAAAGATTTCCAATGAAATTTAATAGTTTTATGTTAAAATAAACCTTGTAATATTTAATAAATTTATTATATATTTTATAATTATAAAAGTAACGGAAATTGTAACGATTCGTTACTTATTGAGTAACGGTAACTGTAACGAGTTACTTTTTGAAACTAGTAACGAGTAACGGTAACGAGTTACTTTTTAGAAAAAAGAACGGTAACGATAACGAGTTACTTTTATGATGTAACTTTCCCAACCTTGGACATAGTACTAAAAAGGAAACCGCTAATGGAAATGCAGCCGACAGCACTGCAGCCATCAAAAATTAATGATTTATTGATGTACGTTAACACTTAATTTTCTATTTACTGCCGAAAATTTTATTTCTCTTTAGTTATGTAATATATATTGTACATTTTATGCTTTCATCTACATATACTAATTTTTCTATTTATTTCAAACAAATTGACATTCATTACTCACTTTAAATTATTTATGTTTACATAGGAATATAAAAGATTACTTCGATCCAAAATTAGAGTACGTACATTATGTGTATTACACAATGCTACAATATTTGCTTTTATAATATTTGCTACGTTACGTGAATTTTATTTTGTTCATTTATAGGGACATTCATGAACGTATTGTTACAATTGAAAAACTTCTGAAGAAGAAAGTAATAAACAAAGGGAAAGTTCCCAACAAACCAAATATGTTGCCATTACACACGATCGAGGAATTCGAACGCTTTGAAGAACTTTCGCGGGAAGAGTTAGATGAAATCGTAATAACTTACATAATTTTTCACTATAATTGTACTATCATTGCTGTTAAAGCAATTCTAATTTACATATGGGTTTAAGTTGTCGTATTCAAGCATTTAATACTTGGCGCCATCATAGGAGCGCTTGTGAAATTAAGATTTCAGTTACGCACTCTGATTCGTTCATTAATGCGATGACAGCGCCACGATTTATATATTCGGTCACTCTCTCTCTGTATTTGTAGCGCATTTACGCATTTTTACGCATAATCTTCAATAAAAGATTATTACAAGGAAAAGCCGCATCTCAGGCAATATTCATTTGCAAGAACCCTACACAAAGCAGCAATTAGTCCATACATATCATTTTGGTCCTTCGAGACGGATCCAGCCGCGAACGGCTGGATATTCAAGAAGATAAAACATAACCTCTAGTGTTACATTGCAAGCATCGAAAACGGTCGATTTCCGTTGCTCGTGAGTGCAGCATGCCGATCACACGGGATAACGTGCCTCCAGCATCCGCCTTGGCATCGACGCAGCCAGCACGCGCCTCGACGTCGGAGCATGATGATTCCTCAGTGTTAAAGCCATTAATAACACGACGTGCAGCTATAAAGAGGCAATGCACAAGGACGCAGACGTACTTAAATGAGCTGGATCGTCAAAATATTTCAGTAATCGAACTCCGAGCGCGATTACAAAAGTTCAGTAATACTTGGGAGGAGTTCAACGAAGTGCAAACAACGATCGAAAATTATAGCAGCCAAGAGCAGGATATAATAGTACAAGAGGAAGAGAGATCAGCATTCGAGAATAGGTATTTCGCAATAATGACTGAGTTAGAGTCGCTTATACAGGAGAGAAGTCCAGCATCGCAATCAGCGCATTTATCCCAAGAGCATCAGGTAAGACTATCAGCCCCATTTACTAATACGGGAAGCGTAACAAATGATAGCTTAAAGTTACCTCGTGTAAACTTACCAACATTTAGCGGTAAATATGAAGAGTGGCATGCGTTCAGTAACATGTTTATAAGTATGATAGATCAAAATGCAACATTACCTGAAGTGCAGAAGATGCAGTATCTGATGGCATCGCTCAAGGGAGAAGCGCACGATGTAATAAGTTCGTTGGAAGCAACAGCCGAGAATTACAGAGAAGCATGGCAAATGCTTAAAGAAAGATATGATGATCGCGGATTAATTGTCAGCAAGCATGTGAAAGAGCTATTCGATCTACCTGTCATGAATAAAGACAATCATCTCGCTTTACGTAAGTTATTAGATACCGCGTTGAAGCATATCCGCGCTCTCAAGGCTCTCAAAAGACCCACGGATAGTTGGGATGATTTAATGATCCATTTGATCACCAGCAGATTGGATCAAGCAACATATCGCGAATGGGAGAACACAATAATACGAGGCAAAATACCGACATTCGATGAACTGATTTCATTTTTAAATCAACGTTGCAGGGCGTTGGAGGTAACAGCGCGTACATCAAAGACTGCAGGTCCTCAATCGCAGGAGAAGTCACACGTTAAAACTACAGCGGCTAATGTGGCAACCAATAGAAACACATGCAGATTCTGTCAGCAGAGTAATCATGCAATTTATAAATGCAAGGATTTTTTAGCGCTCAATCCGGATCAAAGATCAAAGGAGGCGAGGACGCGTAAGTTATGCTTAAATTGCTTGGGGAGTACATTTCATCAAGCAAGGGAGTGTACGGCAGGAACATGCAGAAAATGTAGCAAGCGTCATAATACGCTAGTACATATCGACCAAGCGACGAAGACCAATACCGATTCCGAAACCAAGACGGAAGAGGCTGAACAAAAGGAAGACATAAGTTCAACGATTGTAAGCCACACAGCAATTAATCAAGAGCCACAAATTTTATTGGCTACTGCAATAGTAAACGTAACAAACAACAGAGGAGAAATAAAGCAAGTTCGCGCATTATTGGATAATGGATCACAGTCGTGTTTTATAACCAACGAATGTTGCAAGCAGCTTGGACTCAAGCATCAATCTACAAATATTCCGGTTTGCGGATTGGGAGGACAATCTGTATCAACTAGGAGTAAGACGAGAATCGTTATACAATCTAGAACAACTGGCTACAGGAAATCGCTAGAGTGTCTAGTTGTGGAGACAATTACACAAAATCTTCCAGTCAACAAAATAGAAAGAAGTGAATTACGCGTACCACCTGGAATTACACTAGCAGAGCCTCGATTTGATCAGCCTGCGAAAATAGATTTATTATTGGGAGCAGAGATCTTTTTCAACTTATTGTGTATTGGCAGGATAAAGTTGGAGGAAAACCAGCCAGTTTGGCAAAAAACTGTGCTTGGTTGGATTGTTTCAGGAGGATTCATATCAACGGAGCAACAGGCAAAGCGAACAGTTTGCAATTTAGCCATAAATGATCCAATAAATGTAAACATTGCTAAATTTTGGACAATCGAAAGTTGTGAGAGATTAATCACGAGATCTCCGGAGGAGCGCGCATGTGAAACACATTTCATGCAAACATACAGGAGAAATGACGAAGGAAGGTTTATAGTTTCATTGCCAATTAAACCAGATATATTGAAAAACTTAGGAGAGTCCAGAGAGATCGCATTGCAGCGATTGCGTAGCATAGAGAGAAAGCTCAATCGAGAGCCACAACGCAAACGTGAATACAATGCATTTTTACAAGAATATTTGAAATTGGGTCATATGCGGGAGCTTCGGGAACCTGTAAATGATAATGAGGCCCATGCATATTTGCCACATCATTACGTCATCAAGGAAAGCAGCACTACAACGAGGTTAAGAGTTGTGTTCGAAGCATCAAGCAGTACTACAAGCAGTATTTCATTGAATAAAGCTCTCATGGTAGGTCCCGTTATACAACAGGAAAGTACTTCAATTTTAATACGTTTTCGAATCCATGAATACGCATTGACAGGTGATATAGAAAAAATGTATCGCCAAATTCTTGTTAATCCAACTCAAACTTCATTGCAAAGGATACTGTGGAGGGAAAATCTATCAGATGACGTCAAGGTTTATGAATTGCTTACTTTAACTTACGGAACCTCGTCGGCATCATTCATTGCGACCAAAGTCATTCAACAGCTAGCGGAATTAGAAGTTCATCGATTCCCCAAGGGAGCCTTAATAGCACGCAGGGATTTTTATGTCGACGACCTCATTTCGGGTGCGGATAGCAAGCAGGAAGTATTACAGATTCGAAATCAATTAATTGGATTACTCGCTAAGGGTTGTTTCAAAATACGCAAATGGGCATGCAGTAGCAACGAAATATTGAAAGATATATCAAATTCAAAGGATCAAGTGCTGGAGTTAGATAAGGATGGATCTGCTAAAACTTTAGGAATCAACTGGAACACCAGCAAGGATGCATTTCAATATAAAATCTCAATTAAGAGCTACCAGTTGCAAACATGTACGAAAAGGGGGAGCCTATCACAAATTTCACAAGTATTTGACCCGTTAGGTCTTCTAGGGCCGGTCATAATAGCTGCCAAAGTATTAATGCAGCGCCTTTGGAAGATGCAAGTTGATTGGAATGAAGCATTGCCACAAGATATTCGTGCAGAATGGTTAGCCTACACGGAGGATTTAAAAAGATTGGAGAAACTCGTTATACCTCGTAAAGTGACAGGTACCGCACAAGATGTTCGCAGAGAAATCCATGGCTTCTGTGATGCAAGCGAACGAACATACGGAGCGTGCGTGTATATGCGCAGTAGCAGACTCGACGGAACCACGGAGGTACATTTAATATGCGCCAAGTCTCGAGTTGCGCCACTTAAGACAATATCAATGCCTAGGCTCGAACTCTGTGGTGCACAGTTATTAGCGCAGCTCATGGAAAGGGTTACGAACGCCATATCAAGCAGATTGGATAGTAAATATTATTGGACAGATTCATCAATAGTACTGCATTGGATTCAAGCCAGCAACAAGAAGTTACCGGTCTTCGTAGCTCACAGGATCGGTGAAATTCAAGAAATAACGCGCATCGAGAATTGGAAACACGTTACAAGCAAGGATAATCCCGCGGATCTAATCTCGCGAGGCATCAGCGCTCAGGAATTGGTGGATTCACAACTCTGGTGGGAGGGTCCACGGTGGCTACGCTGTAACGAACTTCCAGATAGTCAACACAAGGTAACAAAATACGATGAGGAACAGATTGACAAACACGATAAAATGAAAATAGTTGCGACAGCCAGTTGCGAAGAAGCAAATCCATTCGATAAATTCTCCACATACACTAAACTCATTCGCATAGCCGCTACGTGTCTACGATTTGTACGTAACTGTAAGAAGCAAAAGCAATACGGACCATTAACTGTTGGCGAGTTACAAGATGCCATTAAGTGTTTGATAAGAAGGCATCAAGAAATCACATTTGCCAAGGAAATCCAGGAATTAGCAAAGCAAGGCACTGTATCCAATCAGAGTAAGCTGAAGCATTTAAACGCATTCATTGATAAAGAAGGTTTGATACGTGTAGGCGGCAGACTACGGCATGCAAACTTGCAAGTGGATAGTAAACATCTATGGCTATTGCATCAGCGGTCAAAATTCACTGAGCTTATCACGCAACATGAGCACTGCAAACTTATGCATGCAGGTCCGGAGGCTACTTTAGCAGCAATACGGCTCAATTACTGGCCTCTCAGGGCGCGCGGCACTATCCGAAAATTACTTCGAAATTGTATAGTATGTTTCAGGGCCAGGCCTAGATTCTCAGAGCAAGTAATGGGAAATCTACCCATTCATCGTGTGACGCCTTCAAGACCATTTAGTCGCACCGGCGTGGACTTCTGTGGGCCAATATACGTACGGGAAGGTATACGAAGGAATGCCAAGAAGATGAAGGCTTACGTGGCTGTGTTTGTCTGCATGGCGACTAAGGCGGTACATTTAGAAGTGGTTTCAAACTTAACCACGGACGCATTCTTGAACGCATTCAAGAGGTTCATCGCGCGAAGAGGCAAACCATCCGATGTATTTTCGGACAATGGTACCAACTTCGTTGGAGCGAATCGGGAACTCGAGGAGCTTAGAAGTTTATTCATGAAAAAAGAGCATCAGCGCAAACTCGTAGATGAGACAGCAATGAATCATATCAGATGGCATTTCATTCCACCTAGAGCCCCTCATTTTGGCGGACTATGGGAAGCCACCGTCAAGGCTTTCAAGAAACATTTTTACAAGATTGTCGCAGATGCTTCGCTCACCTTTGAAGAGGCATCGACACTGGTGACACAAATAGAGGCCATTTTAAACTCCAGGCCTCTAACAGCTGTATCATCAGATCCTAATGATTTCACTTGCATCACGGCGGGACACTTTCTTATAGGCGATGCAATAGTATCATATCCAGAAACTGATTTTACTCAAACGAGAATAAATCGGTTGTCACGATGGCAGCATTTGGAAAACATGAGGCAGCACTTCTGGAAGAGATGGACTGGCGAATATTTGTTACAACTGCAAGGTCGGTCAAAATGATTCTCCAATCGTGGTCCGATGCTTAAAGTCGGCCAGCTAGTAATTTGCCGTGAAGACGGGCTACCGCCATTGCACTGGTCACTTGGTAGGGTGCAAGAAGTATGTCCAGGAGCTGACGGAGTAGTGCGGACTGCCATCATCAAGACATCAACTGGGTCGTTTAAAAGAGCAGCCGCTAAACTCGCAATTCTGCCAATCGAGGAAGATGAAGAATAGAACACATGCCAAAATATAGTTTCTCTATAATTTTACTTAGAGTCACGCCAGCTCAAGGACTATCATTTACGAGCTGGCAGGCAATAATTTCATATATTTTTAGTTTATTTTATTTATGTCTATTTAGTTTATTTTGATAGTTCAAGCCTATCAAGGCGCGCGGTATGTTAAAGCAATTCTAATTTACATATGGGTTTAAGTTGTCGTATTCAAGCATTTAATACTTGGCGCCATCATAGGAGCGCTTGTGAGATTAAGATTTCAGTTACGCACTCTGATTCGTTCATTAATGCGATGACAGCGCCACGATTTATATATTCGGTCACTCTCTCTCTGTATTTGTGTAGCGCATTTACGCATTTTTACGCATAATCTTCAATAAAAGATTATTACAAGGAAGAGCCGCATCTCAGGCAATATTCATTTGCAAGAACCCTACACAAAGCAGCAATTAGTCCATACAATTGCATTATCAAGTTATAGTATTTGTATATGTATAATTTTAGGTTGATTACTTCATACATATTGGAGGATTCAATTTGCGAGAAACAGTCAATTTTATTATCAATGAAGCGATGACTCCGGAAGTCACTACACATTTTACTTGGTGGGGCAATAAAAATAAACGTCAACTTGTTGATACGAAATTGATGTACACGATATTTCGTGAGTATATTTATTTTATATTAATTTCCCTAGCGTCCTTTACTCTTTTATGTATTTTGCTTTACTCATATTGCTTTCTCGTTTACTCTCTTATAGCCCAGGCTGATGGGTTCACACTCTTATACTGCACGACGCCGCCGCTTTTTCGTTTTCTCTACTCTCTCTTTCAGTTTCCATTTATTTTTAATTATTCTTCCTTTTTTTCTTCATTTTACTCTGTAGTATAGTATAATAATTCAATTAGCTATAAAAGTAGCATCACCTCCAAATCATTGAATGAACATTTAAATTCTTGTTTATTTTTTAATATGTTTCAGCCTTATATATAAGCTCTCTTATAAGTTTACGGAAACATCTACAAATAAAAATAAACGATATAAAATCTTAAAGACTAGATTTTGTAAAGATAAAAACATCCATACAACCATCAATTCGTAACAAACATTTTCCTCTTTCAACAATTTTCATTCGGCATTTTACCATCTTTTTTAATAGCACTATGTACTCTATTCAATACATACACAATACGCACTTATAACTGTCGTCAATTCATCCATCCAGCTCAACTGAACCAATACTTTGCAAGTAATTTAAGTGTATAAGAAATCTTATTGATATCAGATTCGAAGACACAATCTTGTGTAGAATACTCAAACTCAGTTTTATAAACCAATTTCTTTTCGAATGTCACTTGTCAAGCCATGTCAATCCTTCTAATAGCAGAATATTCAGCCTGATTTTTTTGCTCATACATTGTACTTTTCTGTCCGTGTCCATGCTCTTTTAACTTGTCTTTATATATTTCAGTTCTTTGCTACGTGCTGTTTTTCTATAATTTTTTACTGTTAAATTTCATTTTTGGTTTCCAACAGTTTTTGTTTCCTTCATAACGTTCTTTGCTTTTTTTCAAACTTCCCCTCCTGTTCTTTTCTCTCTTTAGTGTAAACATAACATGTTTTAATCCATTTATTTGTATAACTTTTTATTGCGTACCTAAGCACTGCCTGTTAAGATTTTCTTTTTTTAAACGAAGCTCCAATTGATATCTCTCTCTCTCTCTCTCTCTCTCTCTCTCTCTCTCTCTCTCTCTCTCTCTCTCCCCCCCCTGCCTTCGTCTCTCCTTTTCTTCCTTTTTTTTAAAGACTGATGCCAACATTATCCTTAAATCTGGTATATCGAAATGCGGTTCGAAAGTGATATCAAATGAAAGATCTCATCAATCTTAAAGGCAATAAAAAAAATTCCAGCTTGGAGCGACTCACTGTTCCAAAGAAAACGGCTCCTAAAAGTTCCAAAACTGCCGTTTTCTCTGAAACGCTCCAAGCTGGAATTTTTTTGTTAGCTTTAGACTGATGAGAGCTTTCATTTGATATCACTTTCGAACCGCATTTCGATGTACCAGATTTGAGGATAATAGTCAATAGTATCTTGGTATTAGCCTTTCATTATTTCCTCTTTCTAATTATAATTTCAATGTCTACCATTCTTTTCCTTTTTTCGCACCATTCCTTTATTAATTCGACTCTTCTTAGTACATTTTGAATTTATCCTCCCTAAACATTCTTTATATTTAAATTAATTCTTATTTGATATGTAAATGTTCTTGATAAAACTAATTTTAGGAGCTGTTCGTGAAAATAGAAATTTCGAATCCCCTGACAGAAAAATGTTTCAAGACTGCGTCATGAACGCGTTGCGAGCAGCAAAGCAAAAACATGCAACTGACATGAAGGACAACGAAGTAACGACACGACGTCAAATGGAACAGGTCGCCGATGTACTTTACACAAAACCCAGCAACAATGGCTGTGTTCCGATATTTACTGCCAGTACTGGCAGTACTGAAAATTCGTTCCGTTATTAGTACGCAGTGTGCTGCGACAGCGTCTAGTTCCATCAATGACGTCATAAATGGTAGCCATATTGCCACTGCGACTGCTGTAGCTTTCGAGGTGAGGCAGTTGCAGTGCAATATGGCGTCGAGCGGTATGGCGCACAAGTCATTAGTATCCACATGGATAATTTGTTTCAAATGGTAGGATTCTGTGAAAATACCACAGACTGCCGTAGATTGCTACAGCTTAATTATTTTGGGGAGATATTTGATAGTAAGCAGTGTATCTCGAATAAGATATCCACGTGTGATAATTGCAGATGCAAGGTACGTTGTATAGATTGAAGAATAGAACAATTGTCACAGATGATACATATATCGCTACATTGATTGATTATTTCTGATAGGGCGAGATTACAATGTTGGATGTTACCGAAGACGCGAAAGAGATTATGAAAGCTGTACGAGATATTAACGGAAAGAACATCAAACTCACACTAGTATTCTTAACAAGTATTTTTACGGGCAATAATCTGAAAAAGATCAGAGAATCAGGTTTATACTCATTACATATATAATGGTGAAAGAAAAATTGAATTTAACAGAATCACAATAACAGAATGAAATAATTCTCTATAGGTCTTACGGAGCATCCTTTATTCGGCCGCGGTGAATCGTGGAACAAGAGTAACATAGAACGCCTTTTGCTTTATATGATATTACAGAAATACTTGCAAGAAAATATAAGCCTCAGTAATGGTATTGCTCGTGTATATGTGAACATTGGACCAAAAGCGAACGAACTCATGACGAGAAGAGACATAAAGGTATTCATTCTTAATCCATAGATACTCAGTGCGTATAAGTTGACCGTACATTTTACATCATTTAGACGATATTAATAAATGTATATGTGTGCTTTATTATTTATCGAATTTACCGAATAGGTCAAAATCACAACGAGACAATCGAATAAATCTACAAGTGAGATGGCTACAGTTTCGACAGTTACGAAGCAACGATCGAGACAATCGAATAAATCTACAAGTGAGATGGCCACAGTTTCGACAGTTACGAAGCAACAATCGAGACAATTGAATAAATCTACAAATGAGATGGCCACAGTTTCGACAGTTACGAAGCAACGATCTTGCAATTCTTATACCATGCCATCGAGATCAAAAAAACTCGATGAATTGCATGATCGTTGCCGTGCTTCGTTAATAGCATTAGTAAAGCAAATCGCTGATACATGGGATCTACCGGCTTCTTTTATCATGGACATGGCAGCTGTCAAAGCTATGAGCCAGCGTTTACCGGAAACCGAAGAAGCCATGTTACAAATAACACACATCACCAAGGATAAGTTTGATGTGTATGGCCAAAGTTTTTTAAGCATTACGCAACAATACGCGGCAAAAAAAAAAGAGGTATAGTACTCGCGCATAACATATTATTAACTGTATGTATATTGTAAAGTAATACTTGACAGATTATTGATTATTCAATTATTTTTAGTATTGGTGAATGAAATTAAGGAAGAACAGAATAACATCGATAGTAACGATAACAAATGAGACTACCATAAGATATATACATTATATCTAAGTCCAGAAGATGTAGATAAAGCAAAAAATGGTAAGTAAAATTTACATTATGTATTTAACTATATTGTATTATAAACTAATTATATTGTAAAATTGAATATTCGTTGAGTATGTTATAACCTCACTTGTAGTATGTATTGTTTTATAATTAATAGCTTTTGTACATACATAAAAGAATAAATTATATTGTATAATACGATTTATAACATTTCTTATATACAGTATATTTCAAAATTGTAATATTCCGTTGTGTATAAAATAAATAAATATATAGATATATAAATCATGCTAATACATACTGATCCATAGTTTTATTTGATTATCATATAATTATGCACGTATAAATTAATAAGAAATAATAGAATCATAGTACTATTGGCTATCATTAGTAACTGAAGGAAATGATAGTCAATATGTCAAAGGATATACTTTTTCTAATTCCTATATATATATATACAGGGTGTCCCAGAAATGTGGAACAAATTTTCTTGAGCAGATAGAGCGGACGAGACTGAGTCGAAAAGTCCTCTACCATTTTGCAATTTTCTCAATAGTTAACGAGATATTTATGATTAAAAATCACCGTATTAGCCCGACCCTCCGCCGAATATAAGCGCGCGGCGCGAGACGACCGCCCAGCGTTGCTAGGCACTCAAGGAATTGTTTACTATACGCGGCAGTGCCTACGAGCGGCGGTTTTGATGAATTTTTAATCATTAATATCTTGTTAACTATTGCGAAAATTGCAAAATGGTAAAGGACTTTTCGATTCAGTTTCGTCCGCTCTACCTGCTCACGAAAATTTGTTCCACAATTCTGGGACACCCTGTGTATATATATATATATATATAAAGTTACATATATATATATATAAAGTTACATATATTTTACAGATATGAACTTTGCCTCTACCTTATTAAACTATGCAAAAGGAAATATATCCGATTCTGGTATGTGTATTATTTATCTTACTATAAAACATAACTTAAGTACTATTATATATTATATGTAATGATCTTATTTTATTGTGTTAAATATATAATTTCATTAACAGATACACCAAGTACAAGTACTACACCAAGTACAAAAATAACAGAAAGTTCTGCATCAGATGTATCAGACAATAATAATACAAAATCTGATAATGAAGGTATGTATTAATAATGGTTTTTGATTTAATATATATTTGATGTTTTTTAATATAATATTACTCATTATTTATTTTTTATTGTTTTATTATTTATTATTTTGCTATTTTGTTATAGAAAATTTCATAATAATAAAAATTTCTACAGTTGATGTAAAATTTTAACTTATCCTTTAAATATTACACATTACTTATGGATTTATATGTATTAATATGTATTTGCATATGTTATATGCAAATGTATTTGTATATGTTATATTGCAGATGTCTACATATGGAATAAGAAAGAAACCTTACTATTAATAAATGTATATAAAGAACATCAAGAAATATTTACCTCGGGTCAAGAGGCACGGTAGTGTCTCGCGCGCCAAGTTACGCGCAGCGAGGCGCCGAGACACGGCCGTGCCTCTTTATACGCGAAACGTCGTATTGAGAAATCCTTCGATTATCGGATCTCATTAACGACTGAACCGATCGAATTCTAAGTAGGCTTAATCGAAAGCTTAGGATCGAATTATATAATGAAAGTATTATTATTTTTATTTTACGTGAACTACGAGCAGAGATATCGCGATGTAAAGTTTAAAAAAGTTGAAAATGGGTAATTTTCATTTAAGAAACGTCGTCGTCGTCTCCTCCGCCCCGGCTAGTGGTGGGGAAATGTCCAGGTTCGCTTTTTTACCGCAAGAGCGCCACTGTTACGCGGCATCTGCACTGCCTGAACTGCATTGCTGAACTAGTGCAACTCAGTGCAGTTATAGCGAGAATCGATCCATAATCTCAATGTATTATCCAACGGATTTGGCGGCACCGGAGCACGCGTAGGGACCCTGTCAGGCGAGTCCCGCCAACCAGGATGTCCGGGTCGCAAAGATCACGACACAGAGATGCGTCACGAGAACCAATGGGTTCGGCGGCACCGGGGTACGCGTAGGGACCGTGCCAGGCGATTCCCGTCAACCGGAATGTCCGGGTCGCGAGGATCACGACACAGAGGTGCGCCACGAGAACCGACGGGTTCGGCGGTACCGGGGTACGCGTAGGGACCGTGTCAGACGACTCCCGTCAACCGGGATGTCCGGGTCGCGAAGATCACGACACAGAGGTGCGCCACGAGAACTGACGGGTTCGGCGGCACCGGGGCACGCGTAGGGATCGTGCCAGACGACTCCCGTCAACCGGGATGTCCGGGTCGCGAAGATCGCAACACAGAGATGCGCCACGAGAACCAATTGGTTCGGCGGCACCGGGGTACGCGTAGGGACCGTGTCAGACGACTCCCGCCAACCGGGATGTCCGGGTCGCGAAGATCGCAACACAGAGATGCGCCACGAGAACCGACGGGTTCGGCGGCACCGGGGTACGCGTAGGGACCGTGCCAGACGACTCCCGTCAACCGGGATGTCCGAGTCGCGAAGATCACGACACAGAGGTGCGCCACGAGAACCAATGGGTTCGGCGGCACCGGGGTACGCGTAGGGACCGTGCCAGGCGACTCCCGTCAACCGGAATGTCCGGGTCGCGAGGATCACGACACAGAGGTGCGCCACGAGAACCGACGGGTTCGGCGGTACCGGGGTACGCGTAGGGACTGTGCCAGGCGATTCCCGTCAATCGGGATGTCCGACTCGCGAAGATCGTGACACAGAGGTGCGCCACGAGAACCGACGGGTTCGGCGGCACCGGGGTACGCGTAGGGACCGTGTCAGACGACTCCCGTCAACCGTGATGTCCGGGTCGCGAAGATCACGACACAGAGGTGCGCCACGAGAACTGACGGGTTCGGCGGCACCGGGGCACGCGTAGGGATCGTGCCAGACGACTCCCGTCAACCGGGATGTCCGGGTCGCGAAGATCGCAACACAGAGATGCGCCACGAGAACCAATTGGTTCGGCGGCACCGGGGTACGCGTAGGGACCGTGTCAGACGACTCCCGCCAACCGGGATGTCCGGGTCGCGAAGATCGCAACACAGAGATGCGCCACGAGAACCAATGGGTTCGGCGGCACCGGGGTACGCGTAGGGACCGTGCCAGGCGATTCCCGTCAACCGGGATGTTCGGGTCGCGAAGATCACGACACAGAGGTGCGCCACGAGAACCGACGGGTTCGGCGGCACCGGGGTACGCGGAGGGACCGTGCCAGACGATTCCCGTCAACCGGGATGTCCGGGTCGCGAAGATCACGACACAGAGGTGCGCCACAAGAACTGAAAGGTTCGGCGGCACCGGGGTACGCGTAGGGACCGTGCCAGACGACTCCCGTCAACCGGGATGTCCGGGTCGCGAAGATCACGACACAGAGGTGCGCCACGAGAACCGACGGGTTCGGCGGCACCGGGGCACGCGTAGGGATCGTGCCAGACGACTCCCGTCAACCGGGATGTCCGGGTCGCGAAGATCGCAACACAGAGATGCGCCACGAGAACCGACGGGTTCGGCGGCACCGGGGTACGCGTAGGGACCGTGCCAGGCGATTCCCGTCAACCGGGATGTCCGGGTCGCGAAGATCACGACACAAAGGTGCGCCACGAGAACCGACGGGTTCAGCGGCACCGGGGCACGCGTAGGGACCGTGCCAGACGACTCCCGTCAACCGGGATGTCCGGGTCGCGAAGATCGCAACACAGAGATGCGCCACGAGAACCAATGGGTTCGGCGGCACCGGGGTACGCGTAGGGACCGTGCCAGGCGATTCCCGTCAACCGGGAATGTCCGGGTCGCGAAGATCATGACACAGAGATGCGCCACGAGAACCAACCGGCGGCACCGGGGTACGCGTAGGGACCGTGCCAGACGACTCCCGTCAACCGGGATGTCCGGGTCGCGAAGATCACGACACAGAGGTGCGCCACGAGAACCAATGGGTTCGGCGGCACCGGGGTACGCGTAGGGACCGTGCCAGACGACTCCCGTCAACCGGGATGTCCGGGTCGCGAAGATCATCACGACACAGAGGTGCGCCACGAGAACCAATGGATTCGGCGGCACCGGGGTACGCGTAGGGACCGTGCCAGGCGATTCCCGTCAACCGGAATGTCCGGGTCGCGAGGATCACGACACAGAGGTGCGCCACGAGAACCAATGGATTCGGCGGCACCGGGGTACGCGTAGGGACCGTGTCAGACGACTCCCGCCAACCGGGATGTCCGGGTCGCGAAGATCACGACACAGAGGTGCGCCACGAGAACCAATGGGTTCGGCGGCACCGGGGTACGCGTAGGGACCGTGCCAGGCGATTCCCGTCAACCGGAATGTCCGGGTCGCAAGGATCACGACACAGAGGTGCGCCACGAGAACCGACGGGTTCGGCGGCACCGGGGTACGCGTAGGGACCGTGCCAGACGACTCCCGTCAACCGGGATGTCCGGGTCGCGAAGATCACGACACAGAGGTGCGCCACGAGAACCGACGGGTTCGGCGGCACCGGGGTACGCGTAGGGACCGTGCCAGGCGACTCCCGTCAACCGGGATGTCCGGGTCGCGAAGATCACGACACAGAGGTGCGCCACGAGAACCGACGGGTTCGGCGGCACCGGGGGCGTAGGGACGCGTCAACCGGGACGGATTCGGCGGCACCGGGGCACGCGTAGGGACCATGACAGACGGGATGTCCGGGTCGCGAAGATCACGACACAGAGGTGCGCCACGAGAACCGACGGGTTCGGCGGCACCGGGGCACGCGTAGGGACCGTGCCAGACGACTCCCGTCAACCGGGATGTCCGGGTCGCGAAGATCGCAACACAGAGATGCGCCACGAGAACCGACGGGTTCGGCGGCACCGGGGTACGCGTAGGGACCGTGCCAGACGACTCCCGTCAACCGGAATGTCCGGGTCGCAAGGATCACGACACAGAGGTGCGCCACGAGAACCGACGGGTTCGGCGGCACCGGGGTACGCGTAGGGACCGTGCCAGACGACTCCCGTCAACCGGGATGTCCGGGTCGCGAAGATCACGACACAGAGGTGCGCCACGAGAACCGACGGGTTCGGCGGTACCGGGGTACGCGTAGGGACCGTGTCAGACGACTCCCGTCAACCGGGATGTCCGGGTCGCGAAGATCACGACACAGAGGTGCGCCACGAGAACCGACGGGTTCGGCGGCACCGGGGCACGCGTAGGGATCGTGCCAGACGACTCCCGTCAACCGGGATGTCCGGGTCGCGAAGATCGCAACACAGAGATGCGCCACGAGAACCAATTGGTTCGGCGGCACCGGGGTACGCGTAGGGACCGTGTCAGACGACTCCCGCCAACCGGGATGTCCGGGTCGCGAAGATCACGACACAGAGGTGCGCCACGAGAACCAATGGGTTCGGCGGCACCGGGGTACGCGTAGGGACCGTGCCAGGCGATTCCCGTCAACCGGAATGTCCGGGTCGCAAGGATCACGACACAGAGGTGCGCCACGAGAACCGA
Organism: Tetramorium bicarinatum; assembly: GCA_928718305.1. Taxonomy (NCBI): domain Eukaryota; kingdom Metazoa; phylum Arthropoda; class Insecta; order Hymenoptera; family Formicidae; genus Tetramorium; species Tetramorium bicarinatum. The sequence goes on from OV788323.1 coordinate 2,775,471, forward strand.
CGGGTTCGGCGGCACCGGGGCACGCGTAGGGACCGTGCCAGACGACTCCCGTCAACCGGGATGTCCGGGTCGCGAAGATCGCGACACAGAGGTGCGCCACGAGAACCAATGAGTTCGGCGGCACCGGGGTACACGTAGGGACTGTTCCAGGCGATTCCCGTCAACCGAGATGTCCAGGTCGCGAAGATCACGACACAGAGGTGCGCCACGAGAACCGACGGGTTCGGCGGCACCGGGGCACGCGTAGGGATCGTGCCAGACGACTCCCGTCAACCGGGATGTCCGGGTCGCGAAGATCGCAACACAGAAATGCGCCACGAGAACCGACGGGTTCGGCGGCACCGGGGTACGCGTAGGGACCGTGCCAGACGACTCCCGTCAACCGGAATGTCCGGGTCGCAAGGATCACGACACAGAGGTGCGCCACGAGAACCGACGGGTTCGGAGGCACCGGGGTACGCGTAGGGACCGTGCCAGACGACTCCCGTCAACCGGGATGTCCGGGTCGCGAAGATCACGACACAGAGGTGCGCCACGAGAACCGACGGGTTCGGCGGCACCGGGGTACGCGTAGGGACCGTGCCAGACGACTCCCGTCAACCGGAATGTCCGGGTCGCAAGGATCACGACACAGAGGTGCGCCACGAGAACCGACGGGTTCGGCGGCACCGGGGTACGCGTAGGGACCGTGCCAGACGACTCCCGTCAACCGGGATGTCTGGGTCGCGAAGATCACGACACAGAGGTGCGCCACGAGAACCGACGGGTTCGGCGGAACCGGGGTACGCGTAGGGACCGTGCCAGACGACTCCCGTCAACCGGGATGTCCGGGTCGCGAAGATCACGACACAGAGGTGCGCCACGAGAACCGACGGGTTTGGCGGCACCGGGGCACGCGTAGGGACCGTGCCAGACGACTCCCGTCAACCGGGATGTCCGGGTCGCGAAGATCACGATACAGAGGTGCGCCACGAGAACCGATGGATTCGGCGGCACCGGGGTACGCGTAGGGACCGTGTCAGACGACTCCCGCCAACCGGGATGTCCGGGTCGCGAAGATCGCAACACAGAGATGCGCCACGAGAACCAATGGGTTCGGCGGCACCGGGGTACGCGTAGGGACCGTGCCAGGCGATTCCCGTCAACCGGAATGTCCGGGTCGCAAGGATCACGACACAGAGGTGCGCCACGAGAACCGACGGGTTCGGCGGCACCGGGGTACGCGTAGGGACCGTGCCAGGCGATTCCCGTCAACCGGGATGTCCGGGTCGCGAGGATCACGACACAGAGGTGCGCCACGAGAACCGACGGGTTCGGCGGCACCGGGGTACGCATAGGGACTGTGCCAGGCGATTCCCGTCAATCGGAATGTCCGACTCGCGAAGATCGTGACACAGAGGTGCGCCACGAGAACCGACGGGTTCGGCGGCACCGAGGTACGCGTAGGGACCGTGCCAGACGACTCCCGTCAACCGGGATGTCCGAGTCGCGAAGATCACGACACAGAGGTGCGCCACGAGAACCGACGGGTTCGGCGGCACCGGGGTACGCGTAGGGACCGTGCCAGACGACTCCCGTCAACCGGGATGTCCGGGTCGCGAAGATCACGTGGGCCAAGTGTATGCGCAGCGTAGGGAGTCGAGTGTCCTCTGTGTCCGAGACTGACGAATCTCTTTTACGCGAGACGTCGTATTGACGGATCCTTCGATTATTGGATCTCAAAAACGAGTGAACCGACAAAATTTTAAATAGGCTCAATGAATAGCTTGAATTTAAGTTATATAACGAAAGTTTATTAATAGTAACAGTTTCCTTTTTCTCCAAGAGAAGATAATAAAAAAATGTCAATTTTATAATTATACGAGAGAGATAAATTAAATTGGAAGTGTCATATCAAAGGTCATTAAATATTCTATTAAATTTTTTCAGATATATTAATCTTATTTTATTAAAAGAATCAAGTATATATTTGTTTAATATGTTTAATAAATAATATTTTAGATGATTGTATAGTAGCAATAAATTTTATAAAATTACGCCTCAAAAAGATAGTAATTACTACAAAATGTGTGAAATCTTAACAAAATTACCTTTTCAAAAAAAGGTAAAAAAATGCGCCAAGTATACGCGCTCAAAAACGCCCAAAAAATTACGCCTCAAAAAAGAATCCTTCTACAAAACTACGCCTAAAAAAGAACTCTTGTATTAATTACCTTTGTACAAAAAAAGGTTTTTCCTACAAAAAAATGTGATATCAAGAAAGTGCGCCAACTATACAATTGGATAGTTTCATAATACTCTTTGGTTAGTGTTTATAGTCTGATTTTATATATAAAATTGTAAAAAGTACTTTTATACAAATAATTATTTTAATACAAATAAATATTTTAATATATTTTTACATATAAATATTTAAATATCAATAAAAATAATATATTTTACTGAAAGAATTTTCTGGTTTCCTTCTCAATCCCATTTCTTTTTGCATGAGTGAGTGATATAAATAATTCGATTCCTGTGACAGCACGGCTCTATTACGGCGTGCAAAATTTTTGCACGCCGTAACAGGATCGTGCGCGTAGCGTGCCGTTTCAAAAAGACAGAATTTGTGATTTTTTTATGCCATCGTGCCGTCAACGTGCTGTTACAGCGTAACTGCGTGTCAGCTATAAAGCATTACGTCGTGCCGGCGACGTACCGTTAACAGCTGTTTACATGATTTGCTTCATGTGACTTCACGAATTTAGACACATGATGTCTCACATGAGTGCAACGTGCGCGCACGGCGTAACGTTTCAGAGCTTCACCATGCCGGCAACGTGCGGTTACTGTGCCGTCCAAATGCTGTCTGGGTACCGGCCTATATTGGCTCCTGCACACTGGACGCGGAAATGCTTGTCGCGCGGTGGAAGTTGGCTCGATAGCCAATCAAATCTTCCGCCGTGCGGAAAAAGTTAAACTCCATCCAACTTTGACACAGCCCCACAAAAAAAGTGGTCTGTCCGACGAATCAGACGAGTATATCCTTATGTATTTTGATCCGCTGAATCCGAATCCGAAGTCAGAATTGTCATAGAGGCTTTTGTTTCACACCTACAACCTAACTAACCTAACCTTTAAAAAGCCCCACAAAAAAAGTGGTCTATCCGACGGACCAGACCAGTATATCCTTATGTATTTTGACCCGCTAAATCCGAATCCGAAGTCCAAATTGTCATAGAGGCTTTTTTTCACCCCTACAACCTAACTAACCTAACCTTTAAAAAAGTTAATTGTAGGAGAGAAAAAAAGCCTCTATGACAATTCTGACTTCGGATTCGGATTCAGTGGGTCAAAATACATAAGGATATACTGGTCTGGTCCGTCGAACAAACCACTTTCTTTTGTGGGACTGTGTTATCTAACAAGGAGAGGGCGCGAGGGCCGGGAAACGGATTGGAATGAGACTTAGTTTCATGAAAGTCCTTCATCAACACTTTATTGTGGTGAAACAATAGGGCGCACTTCTCAGCCGTTTTCGAGAAAAACGACTTTAAAAATAAGCGAGCGGGTAATGTACTGGTGCGTAAACATCTATTTTCGTTAAGCCGGCGCAGCGCAGCGGCTGCGGCAGCGGACTGTCGAGCCGGCAACCCGAGTTCAACTCTCGATAGAAATTTTTTTTTTATTTTATTTTTTAATCTTGTAAAATTTGAATAAAAATTTAAATAACAAAACGCGAACGCGACCACGAACGAGAGATAACGCGAGCGAAGTTTGAGGCGCGCGAGAGAAACGCGATTGAACGGGGGAAAGAGAGAGAATGCGAGCGATAATGGATACGCGAACGGGAGAGAGAACGCGAACGTGAACGAGAGATAACGCGAGCGAAGACTGAAGCGCGCGAGAGAACGGATGGGTTGGGAGAGAGAACGCGAACGCGAACGATAAAGATAACGCGAGCGATGATGGAGGCGCGAACGGGAGCGAAAGAGAACGATAGTGAAAGCGAGAAAGAACGCGAACAGTAGCGCGCAAACGCCACCGCGAGCAAGTGGTAGTGGGAGAGAGAACGCTAATACGAATAGCAGTGGGAGCGACAGAGAACGCTAATGCGAACGAATTGCTACTCCCCACGCCATTAGTCGCGATCATAGGACCCCTCCCTCCTTCGCGATTCCATATTTCGTGGAACCTTCCTCGCGGAATCATATTTCAAAGTTAGGTTGTAACCGAACAGCGTATAATATTTATTAATATTACGATAATAAATCGAATTGACTCACGGTCGCCACTGGTCTTGCTCAAAACCAGAAAGATCGGTTGTGGAAGAGTCCTAGCTGCTTCCCGGAACGTCGTCGTGTCCGTCGGCGACTTCCTTGCGTCTTCCTTCCGTACACCTCTTCGATGTATCGCGATCTCGTCTCGATCGTCGGAATACCGGTAGGATAGGATTCAATGTAACAATAAACACTCACTCTGTTTATCGTTTTGTAAAACAATATATATTTTCATAAACGTTACAAGTTCCTCGCTAGTCCCAAACACGCACTCGCGTAGTCCGTTGACTGTGGAAAGTTTCGTATACAATTTCGCGCGCCACGCGATTATGCAATTCGATATGGCTGTACTTGACTCGCCGCCGTTCTACGTGTTACGCGCGTCCGCGGGACTCGTATGTTCTCGGACTTGTTCACACACAATTCACACTGTAACGTTACGCACTTATGGTTAACGAATACAATATTAATCTTCCCGAATAGTGTCGATTGCGTCGCTATCACTATGCGACTCGCGTTCTCGAACTTTCCTTCGACGCACAACGTACGAACGAACCTTCGCTCGCGACCGAGAAACACCGAAAGACCTCCTTACTCGGCGTGAGCCCCCTTTTATCGCTTCACTACGCTGTGCATCCCTTCTTTCGGTACGCTGGCTATTCCGCGTTCGCGTGCCCTTCTCTCATCTTCGCAACCAATCCGAGCACTTGCCCAAAAATCGCCTGATTCCCGTACGCTCGCCTTGCGTCGCTAATCGACGACTACGCCATCTCTGGCGTCCATTTGGAATTCATTACCAAATTCTCCGCTTCACAACCCGTGACGCCATATTGGCCGCCATTTTACGAATCCTATTACTATGAACAAACTAACGATATTCGGGCCATCCGCCATTTTGACGAACCATCTTTGACCCTTATAGCGCTCTTTCTATATATCGAGCCGCCATCTTTAATCATGCTTTTATCTGATTGTAACTTTAAAAAATAAACGAAATTAACTAAATTCTCATCATTTAGACAACTAAAATTTTTATCTTTTTATTTTCAGGTAATGTACGGGTGTCCATGAATGTCCCCGCCATCTTGTTCAAGTAAGTATAATAAACAGTTACATAATTGGTAAGTATCTAAATGTTTCGAGCTCTTTGCTCTTAATCATAAAATAATAAAATAACAAAATTTTTCCTTCTTTCAGGTTTCCAGATTCCGTCCGGATCGTACCCGTCATCTTGGATCAGGTAATTGTATAAACCAGTGTCCGGAATTAGTTGCCCTTTATTATTATAATATAATAATAATCTTATTTTCAATATTATATAATTTTAAGTATCTCAAAATTTTGTAGATAATGCTTACATATTTGATTACTATTGAATAAATGCTAACAATAAGATATTAATGCTGTGAGACACAAAGTTATAGGTATGATAATATCACACTGCTATGGTATATTTAGTTTATAGATATAATGTAAAATAAAACTTTTTCTATAAAATTCTTTTATATATTATAAAATAATTTTAATTTCAGGTGCAATAAAATGAACCGAAAAAATAAAAAAGTTTTAATGATTGCTTGACATTGGATGCTATTATATAAATTGTTAAAACGTAAAAAGAGACATGTAAGATGGAATAATAGAAAATGGTATGTGCGACCTATAAATCAATTAAGGTACAAATACGGAGATTACGAAACACTTTTTCAAGATCTTAAAAATGATGAAAATTTATTTTTTCGATACACAAGAATGACTTTACCAATATTTAATAAATTGAATCGATTAACTGAACCTTATTTAACAAAAAATAGTTATCGTGCACTTCCAGCAGAACAAAGATTAATAATAGTATTAAGGTAATCAAACAATTCTTTTATTTAATCTTTAAAAAAGTTTTATTCTGTATAAACTACAAATTTCGTTAAAGCAAGCCAGGTTTTAATAATAAATTCAAAAAAATATTCTATATAACTTATAAATATAAATGTCAAATAGTTCTTATTATTTGTGTGAAAAAATTTTTATGAAATATGAAAAATATACGATTAATGATTGCTGAAAATAATTGATCACCTTATTCAAAATATGCTTTGAGAGTAATCTTTATATTAATAATGTGAGTATAGTAATAAAAATCTTTTTCAGGTATCTTGCCACCGGAGATCTTCCTTTATCTATCGCACTAGCATTTCGAGTTGGCGAGTCAACAGTGCGTTTATTAATTAAAGAAGTATGCCAAGTTTTAATTAAAGTTTTACAACCAATATATATGTCACAACCAAGTGAAGAAAAATGGAAATCATGTGCTGAAGGTTTTTGGAAAAGATGGAATGTGCCCAACTGTATAGGGGCAGTAGATGGCAAACACATTACTTTGCAGTGCCCTCCCAATTCAGGAAGTCTTTTCTTCAATTACAAAAAATATTACAGTATAGTCTTAATGGCAGTGGCAAATGATGTTTATCGATTCACGTTAATAGATGTTGGTGCTTATGGTGGTAACAGCGATGGTGGGATTTTTGGTGATTCGTTGATTGGAGAAGGACTCAATAACGAAACATTAAATCTACCGAAAGGAAATTTTAAATTACCTGGCAGTCAGATGTCTACACCAACTTTCTTATTAGCAGATGATGCTTTTTCACTAAATAATAGAATTATGAAGCCATATACAGAAAAAAATTTAGACGAGAAAAAAAGATATGCAACTACAGGTTTTCTCGAGCTCGGCGAACAGTCGAAAGTGCTTTCGGAATATTTTCTAATAGATGGAGAATATTTTGCCGTTTATAGGCGACATGCCATTTGTATATTACCAGAAACAGCCGATATAATAACAACAGCATCACTCTGTCTACATAATTTTGTAATGACTGAAGAAGAGCAATCTAAGGAAAAATTATATAGTACTAATCAACTTTTGCACGATGAACATGAAAAAGTAAGAGAAATATTTAAATTTTTATTTTATGGTTAATATTTAAATGTTAAAAATTTCATTAATTTATAAATGTTTAAATATTAATAAGTAACATAAGTAAATACATATATAGATAAACTATGTAATTGTATTGTAATGTAATCATAATTTATATTTTTAACTTCCACAGATCTTAATTAAAACATTATATTAAATGTTTTCAATTTAATTAATTGTGTTATTTTTCTATATAGGAAATACAATGGATGGCTTTATTGGAAAGTCAACATTGTGATAAAACTGTATCTTCTGCTTCAAAACAAAGAGATATACTTTGTGAATATTTTGTATCATCGGCAGGAGAAGTCCCATGGCAATATAATTATGTGCAAAGAGGTGTATATAGTGAGTGATATAAAGAGAATGTTTAACAGTAAAAATAATGATACACACATGTGTTTTCAATTATTTATTAAACTTTAGTTTGTAATACAAGTACAAAAGAAAATAGATATAAAAACATATAAGTACCCAAACATAAAATGTACAATAGTTTTTAATAATTTTTTCGTAGTATTTTGTAGAGCAAACTCAATTTAAGTAAAAAAATGTAATATGTAATTAATATAATTACACAAGTATATGCAATAGTATATTTGCATAAGTGAATAAAATAAAAAAAATACTTTATGTATCATATTGAATAATAAAATCATATTCTTTAAAATCAACATTCTTTATAAAACACAGTAACTAAAATATTTTAAATCTTTCATGACTATTTTAAATGATCACTGAAATGTTTTATTTATATATCTTTCAAATTACGTGCTAATATTTTACTTATAAAATGTAAAAATAAAAAAATTTTTAATCTTTTTTATATAATATATAAAACAGTCTTTACAATATCACAATCGTCAATCGTCAATCGCAATGTAATATCACAACAGAACAAAAAATAATACTTTGCTAGTGCAAAATAATAAAATAATTATTAAAACATAAGAGTAATAAAAAATATTACATCTTTGGCAGCGGAGAAAATAAAGCATCAGTTATCATTTTTTTTCTAATATTCTTTTCAGATGGTGTAAGGTTTACCAAATGAGCAATAATAAATTCAGCAAACGTTTCATCTTCATTGTTCTCATGTTTATTATCTAAAATACCGATGATTTTTTGGCTAACTGTTGAAAATATATTATCCAGTTCTTTCATTTCTTCGACTTTTTTTTTCTTAGGTATAGGTTTTATATATGATACATCTAAATCATTTTTAGAAATGTGTTTACGTGTTACTTGTGGAGTCTTTCCTAAAACATTTTCTTTAGTCTCAAAATTTCTCTCTTCATGTATAGAGTTACTCGATTCTTCATCAATATCAAGTACTTCATTTGAAGTACATGTTGCAATTTTGTTTGATATTTTATAAGATGATGCAGAAGATGTTGAAGCTTCATTGACTTTTACATTACTATACGTTCTAAAAATATAAGAATTAACAGATATGTATTATTATAAAAACATTTTTGAACAATTATAATTACAAACCTTCGTCTCTTCACATAGTTGTCAAGAAAAGATAATTGATTAAAAAAAACAAAAGGTTTATGAGTTGAAGCAGCACTTCCACTTTTATATAGGTTATCTAAACTTCGTTTCTCACGATTATATTGATTTCTCAGAGAAGTACACCTGATTTGACAGTATTCAGGCGTATAAAATTCACCTGCAAAAATGATGTAATATTGAAATTCATCATTCCATTATATGAATTTTAGATAAAATGTAGTAAAAATATTGATTGAAAAATAACATTTAAAACTTATCACAATTTTTCATTATCTTAGAAATTTCATTCCAAGCATTATCTTTAATTATCTTATTTTTGAAATCATTATGTCCTTTATTATACAAAAATGGGCGTTCTTTATACAGTTCAATAAGAAGAGCATCACTGTCTTTTTCTTGAATTGAAACATTTGCTCTTTTTTCTGGTTCCTCATTGTATGTATACGCATTAGATTCATAATATTGATGATCTTCCATTTTTTAAATTAACTATAAAAAAATTAGCAAAAGAATAATATAGACAAATGTACTTGTATATAGATTTAATTAAAAATTTTATATAATTTTGATTTACATAACGGAATTATTAAAGCATACATAATGTTATTAAATCAGAAATTTAATTTGGTAAAACATTTGATTTACATAGCACACACATTAAACAAATTTTTTTGATCAAAAGTTAGGTTAGATTAGGTTAGGTTATATTACATTGAAATACATTTGAATGTACGAAATTGTTATTATACATTTACGTCAGTTAAAAATGTATCAGATCATAAATATTTATAAAATATTCATTTATAATAATCGTATAATTTAATTGTTATTTTTATCTATTTATATACACACGTTTATTCCTTGCGCTATCTGTATTCTCAAGTATCAGACATAAGACAGTATTGTGCGTTGGTTCAAGACAAAGACTTAAACCATAAAACATGATAAGTCAGCCATTTTGCTTAGGGCCTTACGGTCACCACTTGGTTTAACCTGCAACCAAGAAGGATGTTCCTGGCGTGTGATGCAATCCTCTGTGCTGTGATACAATTCTTCGCCGATCCTTGTCCCTGTAACCGCTTTCTGGATCTCGTCCGTTCTCGTTCCTTTCCGCTTTTATCGTACCTTCTCGAAGGCGCGTACTCGAATCGGGATCAAGGTTGAAATAATTCACTTTAGTTCGAATATACAGGGTGTCCCATAATTATTGACACAACGCTCGTGTGCAGGTAGAGTGGACTAAACTGAGTCGAAAAGTCCTCTACCATTTTGCAATTTTCGCAATAATTAACGAGATATTAATTATTGAAAATTACCGATTTAGCCCAACCTACCGCCGAATGCAAGCGCGCGACGAGAAGCATTCGAGCCGCTCGAGCTAAGCACGGCCCAACGGAACAAGTATTGGCTGGCGGTGCGTGGCTAAGGAGAAGGACAGCGCACCGTTGCCCGTAGTTACATCGTTGCTCCTTTTCCTTGGCCACGCATCGCCAGTCAATACTTGTTCCGCTGCGCCGTGCTTAGCTCGAGCGGCTCGAATGCTTCTCGCCGCGCGCTTGCATTCGGCGGTAGGCTGGGCTAAATCGGTAATTTTCAATAATTAATATCTCGTTAACTATTGCGAAAATTGCAAAATGATAGAGGACTTTTCGACTCAGTTTAGTCCACTCTAGCTGCACACGAGCGTTGTGTCAATAATTATCGAACACCCTGTGTATATATATATATATATATATATATATATATAATTATCGAAATATATAATTCTATATATATATATATATATATATATATATATATATATATATAGAATTATATATTTCGATAAACAATTACGAGTTCGTATGCGCTCACACTCGCGTAACGCACGATAACACTACGGTGTTACGTTGGAATTTTCCGCGAAACACAACTCTTCCGTTATTGAGTGTGTTGTAATATGATACACCCTTTGTTCGAGCCGTATCGAATTACGTGACACGCGCGTCCACGGGTAACGACGAATAAACGTGATCAAGAGTTATTCGCGCACTTATAACTAAACATAAACGCATTTAAATACATAAAATATATATGAATGGTGTATAAAATACAATCTCTTTTTATCCTAATCGTAGGCTATCTTATCACGCCGTATCGATGCCATCTTGGTATCTTTAATTAAAACAATCTTTGGTTATTTTACCTATGTGCGAATCCTTATCGCTATTCACAATACTTATGATAGTATAAAGAACTAAAACAATAACGTTAGTATTAAATAGTTAATATTAAAATGAATGTAATTATTAGAACCTTCTCTCGGTCTGCCATCTTGGCTAAGTAAGACTTGTTTATGAAATTTTTATTTGTTACGCGATTTCACCGCGAATTAACTTTTATTTTTCAACGATTTACTCAAATGTAAAATAAAATGAATTGTAATATCAAACTGAAATCAAAATTGAAATTAACTTTACTTTGTTATCATGGCCGCTTAAATGCTGTCGCCATTTTGTTCGCGCTTCTTAATCTTATGCGTTTTTCTGTGTAGGTTTCTCCCGGCTCTTCCGCTCGTCCTGCTTCTTTTCGGCCTTGGTGAGGACTGGGATTCGCCTCCCTTGAGACGGTGGAATCTCCTCCTGTGTTGCTGTCTCGGCCATCTTGTCCTTATTCGCTGGCTCTGGCTCGTCCATCATTATCGCCTCGTCGAATGGGTGTCAGGTAAATTCTCCTTCTCTTCCGCCCTTACTTTGTCGCTTCGGCTCATTACTATTCTCGGCACCTGGTTCGCCGATAAGGCCAAAATTGCTGAAACGGACGGTTTCAAGGTTAGGTTGTGACCGAACGATGTCCGTTATTAATTAAATTCTTACCGAATTCACGATCGCCACTCGTTTTAGCCACCAAACGAGAAGGTTCCTTTCCAGCGCTGTTCCCTGCAGACGCCGATGTTTGTAATAATGTATTGAGATGTCTTCGAAGTATTCCTGTACGCAGACACCCGAATCCTCGTAGAGGATGTACGTCGCCGTATAAGGAAGGCAACAATAATTGTTCAGCACTACCGTGTAGTAAACTTTATTAAAACACATATAATAGCTAGCGCTCATTACGCTCTCGCGTTACAATGTTCGTCGAACTTTAGTTCGCGAAATTTCTTTGTGCCGTTCGCACTCGCGATACGCCACGCAACGACCGCTATTTCTGGCCGTATCTGTTTAACGTGCATCCGCGGAATCGGGCCGATCCGAGCTCGATGTTTCACTCGTATACGCGAGTTTAATAAAGGTACACGCACTCGAAAGTCCCTTCGACCGTACGCGTATGAGCATCACACGATATACTCTTTCCTTTGTTCGCCGAATGTTCTCGATGCCGGATATACTCTAGTGCTAACGTCCGTCCGATTCGAAAGCACCAACACGATTGCATCAGCCCCGGTCTCTCGCCACTTCGCCGGGCTCCTACATGGTGGGGATGTTGCCACCCGAAGGCTTCCGTCCTATAGCGTCACGTCTGATGTTGTCACGTGACGTCCATACTTTATTCTCACTCATTCGAGCATACCCGATACCTATTTGTTCAAGCATACTCGATTCACCCTTTCATACTGACATATCGCGAATTGACCATACATAAAGTTCTTTTCGCGTATCTCGCTCGAATATCCGCGTTATACGCCGCTGCGCCCTTATTTTCGCGTTTTCCGCCATTTTGTCCGCCATCTTGTTTTCGGACTCGCGGATTTGCTTATTCTCAACTCCATCTTGGGAGCCATATTCGATCGCCATATGTATTTCTGACTTCTTTCCGCCATCTTTGACGACGCCATTATTATTCGACTTAGTTCCTTATTAATCTCTTTTCTTTTCTAGGTCTCCAGGTTCTCGGATCCCCATTTCTTTCTTACGATAAGTGTAAACAATTAGACTCAAATGACTCTATTTATTAAATTTCTTTTTTAGGTCCCGATTATCCTATGGTGTCCGTTTTGGCTATTCACCATCTTTAACCTCAAAGTATCTGACTAAGTTAATTATCAACTCAAATTGTGTTTATTCATTGAATCTCTAACATAAAATAATAATCTTTTCTTATTTTTCAGGACTCTATATTGTTATTTAAAATCTCATGCCGGTTCGCCCTTTGTCGTCCGCCATCTTTGAAATATACCCGTATGTATCTGATTATATTATTCGCTAAATTAAACTTTGTAAAATCAAATAAGAAAATCAACTTAAAATCGTGATAATAATAATAACTTATATCTAACGATTACAATTTCGCTTAAATCTAATGTTTCTTCGCGCTCTTGTCCTCAGCCGCTTCCTTCGTGGCTGTCTCTGGCTCAGCGTCTTCGTCCTCGTCCGGCGATTCCTCGTGCTCGCCGTCCTCTGGTTCTTGCGCCGCTCCTTCCTTGTCGTGGGAATCCTTATCTTGGTCGGACTTTCCACTCGTCTTCCCATTGGCCATCCTGGTTGGCTCGCTTCTTCTCTCCATTTCTCTGGCTATCACCACCCTCGGTGTGACGTCCTGCACATCAAGGATCGTCGGTTGCAAGGTTGTGACCGAACTTCGTCGAGAAATGTTTAAAATCCACACAACTTGTTATGACTTACTGGTCGCCACTTTGTTTGCCCTCCAACAAAGAAGGATTAAAGGTGGCCACCGATGCAGCCGCTTCTGCGTAGATGCTATCCTGGCCTGTCCCTCTCCTGTATCTGCTCGTCGACTTATCGTCGCTCGCGTTCCTTTCCGCTGTAATGGCTTCTCCACGCCGTTGTGTACTAAGTAGGATGAGGATTTGGATACACGACACAATTTCTTCCGTATAAATCGTGTATTTCGTAACGTGGTTACAGTTCATACGCGCACTTACATGTAACGCGTACTTACAGTGTTCGCGTTGTTAGCGAGTTGTATCGAATTACTGCGTGTTTCGTTGCAATCGCTTAGATTGATAATTAAGATAATGTTTATAATTTAACACTATCGCTTTCGTGTAACGCGCGTCCGCGGGTATCGCCGATAACCGTTACGTTACGATTCGCACTTCGCTACTTCCGAGGATGATGCAATCTCACGCGATCTTTCGCGACATCACCTTTAATATGTACCGGGTACTGCGGTAACGTATATGTTATCTTTACTCGACGAATACTCTCGAGTATCGTTCCGGGCTCGTATATATAGGGTACCGATGTTACGCATCCCTTCCTCGCGGCCTTCCGCCAATCATGTCGTACGCCGCAGTTCGAGCCGCCACGCACGACTTACTCCCCACTCCACGACTCATAGCCAATCGCGTCATTCCGAACTTGCGTCTTGCGCTAACGCGTTCGGCTACGTCGCCATCTTGGATTTCGTTGCATGTGAAATTATTATTTACGCAACGAAACATTTTACAAATCTCGAATTTAATGTTTCGCGTAATTATTACGTGCGGCGCCATATTGGCAACAGCCATCTTGGTTCGCCGATATCCGAACGACGCCATGTTGATTTTCCGACGTTCGCCCTATTTTTTATTCAGTTATTACGTACGGCGCCATCTTGGCAACAGCCATCTTGGTTCACCGAGTTTCGAACGACGCCATGTTGACTTTTCGACGTTCGCCCTATTCTTTATTTAAGATGATCTCATCACCTATGGGTTTCCTTACAAGGTCCCTAATCATGTCTGGAATTACGTTTCCTTTGAATAATAGCGTATGTTAATGCTAATTCACGTTTACAGTTTCGGCCGCCATTTTGACCGATATTTCTAATTTAAGTGAAAGTCTTTCAATTATTTGTTATCGCGTTATATATTATTTCGTCGCGATATCTAAGTATCAAAATGTAATTTCTATTAAGTTCATTAGCGCCCTTTCGCATCATTGACGCCATCTTGGTTATAATCGGTTATTATTTATTATTCTTTTACGCGAACTTATATCGCTGTATCTATTTGGGAAAAGTGTATTCCAAATCAAACTAAACATAACTGTTAATAAAATAATGAATATAATGAAAATGACCTTTGTTCGGTCCGCTATCTTGGCTGATCTTATAATATCTGAAAGTTCTTTATTTTTTACTTCGCGAGTAATTATCGCTTTCTTTGTTATCTAAAACAATATTATAGATTAATATAACGAGTCTAACGCATATTATAATGCATACTATTAAGGGGATGCTGGAGTGACGGCCAAACTTGATCAGGGTCGATAATCTAGAATATGGTATAAAAATTTCCTATATTATCGATCCTAGCTCAAGCATGTATACATTGCGCGCTTGTGCGTGCAATGTTGCCGCCTCGATTGTTTACGATACGAGCAGGATAGATTATATAATCTATCTATAATCTTTTGTCCTTTTCCTCTCATTGTTACTAAGAATCTCGATGTTGCCAAGATTCTCGATGTTCTGAGACGGCTAGAGCGTCCGAATTTCCTTTTACCAGGCATTGCAGGGCCGCCCTACAAATTATGGGCCCCTCATCCTGATAATATTTTAATAAATATTAAAGTCGCGTACGATTTTAATACATATAATAATATAACGACTTTATTATATCTTATGAAAGAAATATATTCAGTAATTTGTACTATATGACTTGTATAATACTAGTTTTGTCTTGAAGTGTGACAAAAATTATAGTATTATATAAAATCATATTATTTTTAAATATTGGGAACAGTGAATGGGCCCCTCCAACATTCATTCCCGTGAGAACGCAACAAATAAATTTTTCTCGTCTCTCTGAATCAAATTTATAAATATTTGTAATAACCAGTACCATCCTAAAAACGAGATGCTTCTGATTTTTATTAACATCAGTATCGTCATATCACAGACGCCTCTGACTTTTATACATAATATATAATCATGCAGTTTTATATTTTAATTTTATATACACAGTATCGTCAAAATAGACGCTTCTGATTTTTATATGTAATATACATATAATCATGCAATTTTATATATATATCAATTTTATATACTCAGTATCGTCAAAATAGACGTTTCTGATTTTTATATGTAATATACAAATAATCATGCAATTTTATATACTCAGTATCGTCAAAATAGACGCTTCTGATTTTTATATGTAATATACATATAATCATGCAATTTTATATATATCAATTTTATATACTCAGTACCGTCAAAATAGACGCTTCTGATTTTGATTGTACATACCATTAGAAATCGGGACTGAGAATCTTTGAAATTATGTTATTTCACGATTCTAAAGGCTCGCCACCGCGATCGAGAAGTCCGAGTGGAAGCGCTCGTTCGACGTGGAGTTGGCGCGCGAGAAGTCCGACGAGTCATAGTTGGCCCGCATGGAGAACCGCTCGAGCTGGAGCGCGGTATCGAGGACCGGCTCTCGGACTCGGAGTTCTTCGAGAACCGGCCCTCGCTCGAGTCCGAGTCGTTGCGGCTGCGCCACATCAACTCCTCGTCCGATCTGTTCATCAGCAGTCGGTCCTCCACGCTGCTCGACTTCATGATCTCGTTCTGCTAGCGCTGCTGCTTCCTCGCGTGGTGGCCGACGCGCTCGGGACTGCCCTCAGGGCTACTCTAATTATCACGACTATCACTAATTGTCACGACATTGTCCGTCTCGTCGTTTGTCATGAAATACGGTACGAATACACGATTACACTCCAAAATACACGGAGCGAACAGGCATTCGCGCGCTTTGACAGTTCGGTCAACTTCTTTCCGTTTACGTTCGCGTGTTTTGACTACGCGCGTATCCTCACGCACTCGGGTTATGTGTAGTAGTGTATACGTATGAATCTTCCTTGTGCTAAGTTACTAACACAAGGAAGTGTCACACCGACACGCCAATGCCATCTTCTAGAAAATTCCGGAACTATCATCGACCTATGTATATATGTAATCACTGGTCTGCTGACCGTTCCACATGTACACTACGTAAGTGCATGTGAATAAAGTGATCTCGTCAAGATATCTTTTTTATTAGACATTTGTTTGTATTTTCATCGCTACCACAGTGTTCGTTATTCCTGTCCGTGGGGTGCCGTGACTCGGTTTATGTGTCTAACCTCATATAACCTTTATATGAATGAATGTTTCTGTGTGTTGACAGCTCAAGAGTGCAAAAGGTACTGTTCACAATAGATAATTAATATAATGATTTAATTTTATGCCTTTTTCGGTCTTCAATTGGGCACGGCACCCCAAGTTTTCGTTCGTACTTTATACATGTCAAATGCTTTTTTAATCCGTAAAGCCAATTCGATGATATCTTGCTCATTAGCGAAATGAGCTGTAATGTCGGTATCCAGCATCCCCTTAAAACGACCTTTTCTTGGTCCGCCATCTTGGCTACTTTAAAGTAAATAGGAATATTTATTATTTTATCGCGTTTTGTTTCGCGTTTCGCTGTTTTATGCTTAATCAACTCTTCTTTTGAGTAAATAACGAATGAAATTAAAATATAACGAAATAAATTTAATTCGTGCTTTCTTTAATTATTCAATATGGCCGCTCATTAGCTATCGCCATGCTACTCGCGTATCTTAATTTCTACGCTTATCTATGTTAGTTACTTTTAGAAGACTCTTCTTTCTTCTGTGCCTTAGTCTTGACGCTGCCTCGAGTCTCCTGCGTCGCTGGGATGACATCGTCGTCTGCGTCGGCCATCTCTGGTCTTGGCTGGTCCGTCGTCACCACCTCTTCTAAGGGTTGCGTTTCGGGAATGTTTTCCTTATCCTCTGCCATGATTACTTCTGGCAGCTTGTCAAGTTTGATGATCGACATGTCCAAAATGGACGGTTTCAAGGTCTCGCAGTATCATATCTCAAGACCATCTCGCGATATCATATTTCAAGGTCATCCCCTCCCCTGTGACGTCATACCCCTCTCGCCTGCGGGGTACCCCCTGCCCCGCTCCCCCTTTGGAGCTCCTGAGTTGAAACCGGCTTAACCTTCCTACTCCTATTTCAGTCGTGTATTTAGCAAGACTGAACGGAATTATTGTATTACCAGACGCGAGTTATTAGCCGTGGTGGATTCTGTGAAATCGTTCCATCACTATCTATATGGACACAAATTCCTAGTGAGAATGGATCATGGTTCCTTATGTTGGTTGATGTCTTTCCGGAATTTGAAGGGACAATTAGCAAGATGGCTAGAGCGCCTACAACAGCACGACTTCGACGTCTATTATCGGAGCGGAAAGGCTCATGGTAATGCAGACGGATTGTCAAGGCGTCCGTGCTTGGAGACGTCCTGTCGTTATTGTGCAAAGGTGGAACTCAGGAAAGAGTCTTCTGAGGGGGAAATTTTCGGAAGAATAATCTTGAGTGAGAATAACTTTCAGGAATGGCATTCCACTCAACTACAAGATCCCGAGATCTACAATTGCCGATATCATCCGAGCTAGAGGCCGGGAGGCGTCCTGATTGACAGAAGGTTGCTTCTCGTGAAACTTCTTTAAAAATTTATTGGTCCCATTGGAAAATGTTGCAAATGATTGATAGCATTCTCTACAAGAAATGGAACTCCCCAAATTTACAAAAATTTCTCTTCCAAGTTATTGTACCTCCCAAGAAGGTACATGAGATTCTAGAGGAGGTTTATAGTTCCCCTACCGGAGGACATTTCGGAATAAATAAAACTTTGCAGAAAGTCAGAAAACGACTGGGCAACTTATAAGAAGGACATCGAGAAATGGTGCGCTACCTGTAAGATCTGTGTCGAGAAAAGACCCTATTGGGAAGAGAAAATCTCCCTTAGACCGGCTTCACACCTTAGCAGAAAAGCAGAAGCAGAAAAGCAGAAGCCCAATCAGAACTCTCACTCATAGTAGGCAGTATGTGTTGGTATATACTACTACATACTGCCTACTATAAGTGAGAGTTCTGATTAGGCTTCTGCTTTTCGGCTAAGGTGTGAAGCCCGCCTTACAAATCTACAATGTCGGCGCGCCCTCCGAGAGGTTGCAGGTGGATATTTTGGGTCCTTTGCCGACTTCTTCAGTTGGAAGCAAATATCTTTTAGTAGTTGTAGATTGTTTTACCAAATGGCCGAAGGTTATGCCCTTAAAGAATAAAAGGGCTAGTACTGTTGCTAGGTCTTTGATTGATCAAGTTTTCTTGCGACATGGAGTTCCTTTAGAACTTCACACAGATCAAGGTAGAAATTTCGAATCTAAATTGTTTCAGGAGATGACAAAGCTGCTGGGAATCAGGAAAACGCGTACGACCCCTCTTGACCCACAATCGGACGGACAGGTCGAGGGTCAACACCGTACTATTTTAAATTATCTAGCGAAATTCATTTGCGAGAAAGGATTGGGATCGCTGGATTCTCTTATATTTACTAGTTTTCCGTTCCTCGAAACAAGAGACTACTGACGCGACGCCATCGGAGATGTACCTAGGACAGGACCTCCGTTTACCTCTGGATCTGCTAAGAGGGAGCCCGCCCTCAACAGCGGAGGAGGAAGAAGGAAAAAGTTACGTGTCCAAGCTCAGGAATAGGCTGGACCTAATTCACCAGTTCGCTAGACGGCGTCTTCAGATTAAATCCAAGAATGTGAAATCTTGATACGATCGGCGAGCTAGGCATGTGCGTTTCTGTTAGGATAATAAACCTCCAGATAATTTTTATTTTTGCCGCCATTCTCCCATCTTCACAACTCGGCGCTGCAAGCATCGGCGCCACTGTATTTCTTTTTCCATTCTATTGTGGGGATATAACGGTCGTACAAATATTCGACTTGCGAATATTCGATTCGCGTAAACATATTTATTTGGACAAGCCACGCGCGACATGGATGAAAGCAGTGAATCCGAAGACAAGAGACCGATCGCGAGGACAGAAGGTCGCGACGCTTCGAAGAGACAAGACGTCTTCCGAAAACGCGCAACGAAATAACTTTTATGCGCAGGCCTTCGCGATCCGTTCGCCTGACCCGTTAATATAAATTGTAAAGTAGGACTGTTTAAATATATTCATTATTATCGACAATTCCATCTCGATTTATTCCAATATCCTACATTTGGGAGCTCGTCTCGGGCTTTGGCGCGGATCGTGTGGCAAGTGAGAAGAAAAGAGAGACTTATAGACGATATTCCGAAACGGACGAGGACGATTGTAAAAATCGTGAGACGTTTTAAAGTACAAAGAAATTACGAGACGTGTATCGACGAACTGTACTGTGTGGACGAAGTTGATTACAACTGTGTGTGTGTGACGGAACGGTGGCTGTGTGTGCATTGGCGGGACGGTGGTGACGATCATTGCACATGCAGACGGACGACGTGTGTGCTCCTACGGTGGTGGCCATGGATCCTTTCGCTTTCAACATGGTGCAACTCAAGGCTGCGAGGACCCTCGGGTTGTCTAGCGTTGGGACAAAGGCCGAGCTTATCGCTCGTTTGACGGGGGTAGACCCATCGGGCGAATGGATGAACGAACGGACGGACGGTACTCGTGCCGTCGACGACAATTCTGGTGAGGATCGCGAAAGACTTGCGTATCAGCGAGAGATCGAGATTCATAGACGCGAAAAAGAAATCGCGGAACGTGAACTTGAGCTTGCCCGTCACAAGATTGCTTTGTTGCGTGGGTGTCGAGATGGTCTTGGGGATCGTGAACGGCGAGAGGAAACGATCGCGATCGAGGGAAGTGTGCCCACAACGTCGCATCCGCGATTGAATCTGACGGCGGTTGCGGATCTGTTGGCGGATTTCGATGGTAGTCCCGGCACTTTCGATACGTGGTAACGGCAAGTACAACTCTTAAGAATGACGTATCAATTAAGCGACGAATATATGAAGATCCTAGTTGGAATGAGACTTAAGAAAAAAGCTCTCGAGTGGTTCCATTCAAAGCCTGAATTTATTAGTATGACTTTCGATGCTCTTGTTTCGGAGTTAGAAACGATGTTCGGCAACCGGCAGAGTAAATTGCCGATCCGGAAAAAATTCGAGGCGCGCCTTTGGAGGAAAGACGAGACGTTTTGCAAGTATGTCCATGAAAAGGTGATCATGGGTAATCGTGTTCCAATCAAGAATGATGAAATGATAAAGCAAGTCATAGACGGTATACCGGATAATGTGTTGCGTAATCAAGTACAGATCCAACGTTTTAAAACATTAGAGCCGTTATTGGAAGCGTTCGAAGCGGTGACATTGCAAGATCAACATGCGATTTCGAATCGACCGGACAGACGAAACGGAAAACCGACGGTGAACGAGCGAGATGGCAAGGCAAATCGGAGCGAGACGGAAAACAACAACAACAGCGGGAAGAAAGAAACATCGGACATTAAACGTTGCTATAATTGTGGTATGCGCGATCATGTTAGAGCCGACTGTCCGTCGAAGAATCTTGGTGCTAAATGCTTTAATTGTAGCGAATTTGGACATATATCAGCGGAATGTCCAAAAAAGAGCGATGCATCGAAGAACTCCTACGTCGTGGAGCATTCTTCGCGCAGAAAATATACAAAGGATATTATAATAGAAGGCACGAAAACCGAGGCGCTTATCGATACAGGCAGCGATGTCTCGCTAATGCGTGCGGATGAATACGTATTAGAATTGGCTCGCCTTGTCTTCAGGTGAGTGAAACTCGAATTTCGGGTATCGGATCCTGTGAGATAACTGCGTTGGGACAGTTTCAGGCGCGTGTTGTGATCGATGGACATGCCTATCCAATTCTTATACGAGTTGTCTCGAATTCGGTATCGCGGCAAAAACTGTTAATTGGCCCCGATTTCCTGGATACAGTAGAAATAAACTTTAAGCGGGGCACGATAACGATTAGTCCGATAGAATCAATAACCGAAGAATTGCCGAGTATATTTCATGTCATCAATGTAGAGGAGACATGCGAAACGAATAAAGTAGATATACCACATGTGCAGAGTGAGCACAGACAAGCCGTCACAAAACTAATAGAGAATTATAAACCGAATAAAGTTACTGATACCGACATTGAGATAACGATTATTTTGAGGGATGATGAGCCGGTGTATCAGAGAGCGAGACGATTATCGCAGGCGGAAAAGAATATTGTTAACGCGCAGATAGATGAATGGAAAAAGCAGGGCATAATACGACCTTCCATTTTGCAAGTCCCGTTGCACTTGTCAACAAAAAAGACGGGTTGAAAAATCTTAAAATCGTGTTGACAACGGCGAGTCAAGCCGGACTGATAATTAATTGGAAAAAATGTCGTTTTCTGCAGGAGAAGGTTGAGTTTTTAGGGTATATTATCGAGAATGGTACCATTCGGTCGTCAGAGCAAAAAACGAAGTCCGTCATATGTTTTCCGGAGCCGCGGAATGTCAGGCAGGTACAGTCTTTTCTTGGCTTGAGTGGTTATTTTCGGAAGTTTGTTGCAAGGTACAGCACGATTGTTAGACCGCTATCAAATTTGTTAAGGGCAAACTTTAAATTTCAGTTTGAAGTAGCGAAAAGAGATGCGTTTAATCAATTAAAGATCGTACTTAGCGAACAGCAGGTTTTGAATTTATATCGCGTCGGCGCGGAGACCGAACCACATACAGACGCGTCGAAATACGGTTACGGAGCGATCCTCTTTCAAAGAAATGGGGAAGACCAGCGATTGCATCTGGTTTACTATGCAAGCGGCAAAACGACGCCGGCGGAAGAAACGTACTCACCCGTGATACGATACAGCTCAATCAAATTTTTGTGCGCCTTGGCAGTTAAATACAAATTAAAAATGCACCAGATGGATGTGGTTAGGCAGCTTACCTGCACGGTGAGTTAGACGAAGAGATATACGTGCAACCACCTGAAGAATTAATAGAACCAGGAAAACAGAGACATGTATGGAAGCTGAAAAAGGCCATCTATGGTCTAAAGCAGAGCAGTAGGCTTTGGAATAAGAAGCTCAGTAAAAAGAATCCAGGAGATGCAACTGCAAAAATCACGAACGGATCCCCGCGTTCAAACGTGATAAGAAGTATTTATTAATAATCAGTACATACGTAGATGATATATTTATTCTATCGAACAACGATAAGATGTTGCAATCCACTAAACAAAAACTCACAGAGGCTTTTAAGACTAAGGATCTGGGCGAAGCCCAGCAGTTACTGGGATTGCATATTACCAAAGACGAACAGAAAGGCAAAAGGCTGGATCAAGAGGCATATATAAAAGAAATCTTGCAAAGGTTTAACATGCAAGATTGTAACTCATCACAAACGCCGGAGGATCCGAACCAGAAGCTGTCCAAGGAGGAATCCTCTTCGCCCGAATCTGTGGACAAAACACTCAGTAGCATGCCTTACCGTGAGACCGTGGGCAGTCTCATGTACATCGCTCAAGGAACAAGACCTAATGTTTCACACGCTGTCAACATGGTTAATCGTTTTTCGAATAATCCTGGAAGGTCGCATTAGACGGCTATAAAACGTATTTTCAGATATCTACGAAGATTCATAAAAACAAAGTTGCAATTTTTCCAAGAAGGAAATCAGACGATTGAAGGGTACGGAGACGCCGACTGGGCAAACGTGCTAGACAACAGACGTTCAACTACAGGCAGTGTTTTTAAATTTCAAGGAGGAGCAATATCTTGGCAGAGCAAGAAGCAAACCAGTGTGGCTTTGTCAATGACCGAAGCAGAATATATGGCATTGGCAGCTACATGCCAGGAAGTCTTGTGGTTGCGAGCTCTAGCAACGGAAATCGATCCAGATTCAGTATGATCAAGCACAAAAATATATTGTGACAACTGAGGAGCTTGGAAAGACCTTGGAAAGAAAGCTGGTTATCGACCGAGAAGCAAGCACATCGACATTAAACACCACTTCCTACGGGAGCACGTCGAGAACGGAAATATCACGTTAGAACATATTCCCACCGAGGAGATGATCGCTGACGGACTTACCAAGGCGCTTTTTCGTCCTAAGTTGCAAAAATCCAAAGAAGATATGGGGTTGACAAATTAACGACTTTCAGTTTATGTGGGGGTGTTAGGATAATAAACCTCCAGATAATTTTTATTTTTGCCGCCATTCTCCCATCTTCGCAACTCTCGGCGCTGCAAGCATCGGCGCTACTGTATTTCTTTTTCCATTCGATATATATAGAGAGTTATCTATTGCTATTAAAGTATTCACTTTCACATTCAGAACGACTTTTATCATTCTCTACCTACACTTGCCTAATCCCAACAATTTCGAACCAGGACAAAAAGTCTGGTTCTATACTCCCCGACGGAAGTTGGAAAGGTACCTAAATTACAAAGTCCATGAGAGGGGCTATGGATGGTAAAAAAGAAGCTTAGTGATGTGGTGTTTTGTATTCGGAAATCACCGCGTCATAAGAACAAAATAGTCCATATAGATCGTTTAGCATTTACTCAGAAAAAGACTAGAAATATTTTGTTCTTTTTAGGGGGACACGAACCGACACAGAGCTTGTATTTCGATAAGTTACTTTTAAGATAGTTAATTTATTTTAGTTTGGTTTCTCTTTCATTTTCGTTTTTATTTCAGTAAACGGCTCGGTAAGGAGAGACGATCGTCTCCTGGGAGAAGAATTTCTATACGACGCACGAGGAACGACCATCGTCTTTTCGAAAGATTTGGGACTGTCTCTCTCACGGTTTTTGACCGTGATTTTCCCGTGAGACAGAGGGCGAATGCCGAGGCAGGGAAGAGGGAGTTCTTTTAGCGTTAGGTCCACGAATTCGCAACATCTTCCCCCCCCCCCCCTGATCCCAAAGAAAGAAGAGCGAAGCTCTCAAGACTGTAAGGGAGAAGTGCCAAGCGCGCAAGAGCAAGTAAGAAGTGCACAAGATGGTCAGCGAAGGATCTTCGGACGGTGCCGTGTGGACGCAGCTCGGTAACACGTAGCAGCAGCTCGGGGTAGAGCGAAGAGGACGTTCGACACGGACCGCCGATAGAAGGCTGACGGAGCGGAGACGCTGTCCGGTAACCTGTTGCAGCAGCGCAGGGTAGGACGAGAGAGACGTCCTCCGGTGCACAAGGAAGAACTTCCCTTCTAAGAAGAATTGTCGGGACGACAATTTCGAAGAGGGAGGGAAGTGTTGCATGCGCGAGTCTCGCACGATGTGAGAGCGAGCCTAATCGGCTGACGCGATTGATCGATATAATTGATCGCCTCCGTCAGCTGTGACAAGGAAGCTGCGTCACCAAGGAGCCGAAAATAAACAGAACGATCTCTGGACGTCGACTCGTTCGGACGTGCCAAGAGACTCTCCCGAATATTTTCGATTGTATTTCGAGTTGAATAGAGAGCCTTGTTTCTTGCTACAGAACGTGTCTTTATTTACGTGGTCGCGAGTGAGTGCGCGCGCGGGTGATAGAGAGTGCACGCAACAATATGTAATATATGTATAACACGATATTATATATTAATATATTGTGACGTGACAGGATCCGTCACAAGGGCTCGCCTGACCGAACGGGGTCCGAAAAGGGATCGGAGTCGCTCCCGCGGGGACCGCGGGGCGGGAGAGCGACGGTTCCCCTTATATTGAGTAATTGGGTCGCGTTGCGGCGCGTAATCCGCATGTTTCGTATTTGTGGTTCCGCTCGCGGAGCTGGTTTCCGAAAACTTACTATTTTGCAACTTGACAGGAATGTAAGAGACAGCTGGAGTGGTGGGTCGCGCGTAGATATCCATGTAACAGGAGAAGAAAGGAGTGGAGGAGCAGCGGAGCTGGCGGGACAAGGGCGAGGGCGAAGGAAAGGCGAAATGGGCGAAGCGATGGAGAGTCAGAGCGGAGAAGTGCGGGACGAGGCGCAGGGCGAGGGCCTCTCTCTGAGCCAGTGCTGCCAGTTTGGGCCGGGTTGCCCGGCCCGGCCCGGCCCGGCTTGGTCACGTTAGGCTGACGCAAGCGCTTACAAGTTAAATACAGTACCGTTTTATAAGGGTGCGGACCCTCGTGAACATAAATGCACATGCATACGCGCGCCAAGTTAAAGAGGAGGGATATTAGGATATTAAAATAATTGTAAATAAATACACATTTGTATGTTATTAAAATTAAATATTTTATTTGGCAGAATCTATTAAGAACACCAACATTCGTTGCTTGAGCAAGGAAAAACTGCCGAAAAAACCTTACCAGTGTTCATAAAACAAAAATTACATATTTTCAAATATAAAATAAATATTTTAATACAATAAATTGTTATTCTGTATATTATAACTGTACTAATAATATTATAATTATTATATATATATATAAACTTTATATGAGAAAAATGAAAAAGAACAATGAAAATCTATAATTCTAATTTATTATTTAAAAATAAATTAATTAAACATGTATTAAAATTAAAGAAATGAAACAAAAATTATAAACTATCACAAAATATAACTGCCTGAAAATAAAAGAAACATTAATATTTTATAATTAACATGCATAAAGAAATGCATAAAGAAACAAAAAATCATAAACTATCACAAAATATAACTGCCTGAAAATAAAAGAAACGTTAATATTTTATAATTAACATACATAAAGAATTGGGCAATGTGAAAAAAATTAAATTTAAATGTTTTCTAATTAAAATGCATAAAAATAAAAAATTCTTTAAACTGTTTTATAATTAATATAAAATAAATATAAACATAAATAATTATGCGTGCAGTGGAAAAAAATAAACTGTAATACTACTTGTAAACTATGACAAAATTTAAAAAAAAAATTAAAATTTATAATTATAATTTATTCTCTTTAAAAAAATTAAAATTTGTGTTAGAATTATAAAAAAAAAATCTTATATCACAGATAATTACCTGAAATTAAACGAAACGTTAATACTTTATAAGCAACATGCATAAAAAATTGCCATACCTACGATGTTAGAAATAAAAAAAATTTAACTTATTAAAATTAATTTCCAAATATACATGCATAAAAAGCTGCTACAAGTGCGGTGTGAAAAATAAAGAAATAAAAATGAAAAAAAATTATGCGTTGTCGGATTTATGTTGCTTCGAATATAAGTTTTGCGCATTGTGCAATTCCAAATGTCTCGAATCAATTTCAAAGTTAACACAATTAATATTATGAACCTGAAAACTAGATCTAATTTTACAAATTGCAGAAATAGTATTATTATTTAAAGAATTTCTTTTTTTATTTTTTACATCAGTTAATATTGAAAATATCCGTTCTGCCTCGGCATTTGAATTAGGAAAAGTAAGAACTGACTCCACTAATAATTCTAAATTTGTAAACATTTTTTTATCATCAAAATCTTTAAAATTTAATATTTTAGTCCACATTTCATTGATTTCTAACGAAACTAACTCTTTTTTTTCTCATTATCAGAATCAGAAAAAACTGATGGCAAAGTTCTCCATTCTATTGCTAATTTAGTAATATTAATATTTTCTACGCATGTAGCAATAAACGATAAATCTTTAATTTTATGTCTGGACTCGTCATATAGTGCAATTTTGGCATCTAAGAAAGTTAATTCTTCAAAAAGCGTATCGTTATACGGCAAACGTTTCAACATTTCTTTAATAGCAGTTTTATAAAAATTTAAACAATTTAATTTAATTTCTTGAACAAATTCTAAAGACTCAGTTCGCAAAAAGCTTTCACATTCTGGTTCCACATATACAGGGTGTAACCAAACAAACATATACGGTGTGCATTAGGTAAAGAACGAGAATCCAGATCGAAAAGTCCTGAGTCATTTTTTTATCTGAGCTTTCTGTTAGTTATTATAAAGTGTTAAAGTTAGCCACTCAGCACCCGTGTACAGAGGGAAGTCAGGGACGGCAAAGTAGCAAGGCATAGATTGTTGCTATTGCTTCGATTCTCACCGTCGCGCGTTGTTCTTCCGTCGCATAGTTCGCTCCATTCCGTCTTGCTACTTTGCCGTCCCTGACTTCCCTCTGTACACGGGTGCTGAGTGGCTAACTTTAACACTTTATAATAACTAACAGAAAGCTCAAATTAAAAACTGACTCAGGACTTTTCGATCTGGATTCTCGTTCTTTACCTGATGATGTACACCGTATATGTTTGTTTGGTTACACCCTGTATATCGGTCAGATGTTTAAAATTGTTTTCATCTTCTACATTTAAAGTAGAAATATTCTTTAAAGTCTCTGAAACCATGAAATTTTGAGCAATCTGATAAATAATTCGTTGACTACTATAATATAATTTGTGAATTAAAATTTTGCGCGATTGGAAAAGAACATTAAAGTTATTAAACATTTCTAATAAATATTTTAAAAATAATAAATGCGCTTTAATAGATTTATCATTTAATTGTACTAAGATATGTTCTGCAGACTGAGATTTATCTTCTACAACAGCTAATGTAAAATAATTTTTAAGAACATCCCAGTTTTCAAGTAATCTGACAACACAGCTATGCAGCACAAGCCATCTTGTACTCGACAATTTAAGAATTTTTTTCTTTTTTACGTTAAAAAAATCTTGGAATTCTTGTAAAATTGCACATCTTCTCGCACTGCCCGAAACATAATTTGCAACATCTCTAACTAAATTTTCACAATTTCTTGGCAATTTTTCACAAGCTTTATTGGCTATAATCGCGGATGAATGACATATACATCTTAATAATATTACACCGGGTACTTCATTTTTTAGGCGAGAGAAAAAAGAATTGTTACATCCCGTCATTACTGCTGCGTTATCACTTGCCATACTAACGATATTTTTAATAAGAATGTTATTTTTTTCTAAAAAGGTTTTAAAAATTTCAAAAATTTTACTCGCAGTAGTATTTATAGCATCTAATTCTAGTAATTCTAACAGTTGCGTTTTTATTTTTTTATCGTTTGGTGAAACATATCTAACAACTAAACACATACATTTTTTATCCGTTATATCTGTTGTTTCATCTATTAAAATAGAAAATTTACGCGTTTGCAAAATTGATATTAACTTTTCTTCTTCGCGTTTAGAAATTACTTCTTTTAAAATTTGAGTACATTTTGTTCGTTTCAGTGCAAGATTTTGTGCAACCTTTGACTCTGGACCAAAAATATTTTTTACTAATAATATTAAATGATCAACTATACAAAATGCTAAATTATGTTCAGCATAAAATGCTACTAATTTTATTTCCGCACGTTTTACTCTATCTCTGTCTGAAACTTGCTCATTGATCTCATTATGGTTATCAAGACTTTGACCATTTATATTTGTTATATGTGTTACAGTCTGCGAATGCTGTCTTATATCCGTCTTGCAACATCTAATACTTCTATTACACACTACGCACAAAGCTTTATTTTCTTTAGGATGAGGAGCCAACCATCCTTTAAAAGCAGGATCTTCAAGCCATGCATTATTAAAATTGCGAATCTTTTTTTAATAGCTCCTTCCCCAATACTATTATCCATATTGCATTTATATCACAGATATATTAAAATATCACAAAATATAACTACAACTAAACTACAACTAAACTAATGCTACTACAACTACATAATACTATAATACATACTTACCTATCTTCTCATCTCCGCTTCTCCGCCTGCTACTGCAGCACTTATAACCTCAAGCAGTGGAGCCCGCCAAAACTACCCGCCATAACGTACATTACTGTTCGCTCTGTTCGTTCTGTTCGCTCGGCACATGCGCGGCCTGACCCCCGTGGAGGGGGTACCTGGCCTGTCTGGCAGCACTGCACTGGCATACCCTGAGGAATCCCAGAGCACGGGCGAGTGGAGGGTCGCAGGCCGGAGGACGCTCCGGAAGGGCCCCACTGATAAAGAGCAAGCCCGCCGCCGAGACGAGGAGGTGACGACTGAAGGGCGAGCCCTGGCCCGGCCAGCCGGGGAATTCGCGCCAGGAAGCGCGCCTGACAGGCGGCAAGCAAGACGCACGGGCGTACGGACGAGTCAACGAACTTCATTGATAACGGTTATCGACCGTCATTATCGACCGCCCTTATCGATTGCCCGGGATCCGAAGGTGATAATCGATAGAAGATGCTAGGCGCGGAAGCGAAGGGAGGGCCCGACGTTGCGCCAGGAGCGTTCCGGGATCACTATCGTGTGAGATGCCGCAATGTGCGGACCGACTCCGGTCGAGAGTGCACGCATGCACGCACGCACGCACGCACGCACTCGCGACCATACGCGTAAATAACAGCGTTCCGTAACAGAAAAGAAGGCTCTTTATTTGACTGAGAATACAGGTGGTTAGAAAGTGGGAGAGTCTGCTGGCACGTCCGAACGATTTGACGTCCAGAGATCGGTTTGTTAATTCGTAGCCCTCGACGACGCAACTCCCTTGTCACAGCTGACGATCGTGAATATCGCTCGCTCGCGTCAGCCGATTAAGGCTGCTCACACACGAAGCGAGACTCGCGCATGCAACACTTCCCTCCCTCTTCGAAATTGTCGTCCCGACAATTCTTCTTGGAAGGGAAGTTCTTCTTTATGCACCAGAGGACGTCTTCCTTGTCCTACCCTGCGCTGCTGCGACAGGTTACCGGACAGCGCCTCCACTCCGTCAGCTTTCTATCAGCGGTCCGTGTCGAACGTCCTCTTCGCTCTAACCCGAGCTGCTGCTACGGGTTACCGAGCTGACCGCACGGCACCATCCGAAGAATTCTTGCTGACTATCTTGTGCACTTCTTTCTTGCCCTTGCGCGCTTGGCTCTTCTCCCCTCCGATCTTAAGAGCTTCGCTCTTCTTGATCTTGGGAGCTTCGTTCTTCTTTCTTCGGGACCAGGGAGGGAAAAAAAGGTATTACGAATCCGTGGACCCTTCACTCAAAGAGCTCCCTGTCCCCTGTCTCGACATTCGTCCTCAGTCCCACAGGAAAACCACGGTCAAAAACCGTAAAACAGGGTCCACATTATCGAGCAGAACCTCGAGCCGAACGTCGTCGCGAACCGATCATACGTCCATATTATCGAGCCAAACTTCGAGCCGAACGTCGTCATGAGCCGATGTTGCGTCCATATCATCGAGCCGAACATTGAATCGAACCTCGGCGCGTATCATTCGCATGTTCATTTCAAACATCAAAAGATTTCTATAGTCCAGCGTCTGGAATTAGTTGCCCTTTTCGATCAGATTTCTGAGGCGACACCTACTGTCTCCCCACTACCACTCGAAGATCGGCAGTCGAGCCGCCGAACTTCGAGCGATCAAATTATACGCCTTTGTTGTGCGCGATAACTGAGCCTCGAAGTAAGCAAATAAAGGACAAAAGAAAACGTAGATAGTTTTCTTTTGTCTGCAAATCCAGTATTTTTCCATTTACGTATGTACAGACAGTCTGTATAATTACTTCGACAGACAAAATGGTGTGATGAAAAAGGCTTGATGTTAATTAGTGCTTATGAACAAAAAAGGTTATTATGGGACGCAAAAAATTCCCAACATTATAATAAGTTAAAAAGAAATGATGCTTGGGAAGAGATAAGTAAAGAATTTGGTTACGATACTGATTCTTGTAAAAAGAAGATGACGACATTATTGGCATCTCTGCGAAGAGAAAAAGCTAAAATAAAAAAAAGTATGGGAACAGGAAAAGGTAAGTAAATATGTGTGTGTGTGTGTGCGTGTGCGTGTGCGTGTGCGTGTGTGTGTGTGTACTTATGTATATAATTTTTTAATTATTTTCTTATACAAACGTAATTTCTTTTTAAACTATAAAACAATATTTAAGAAATAGTAATTTTAATTGATGTTACATAAACATACAAAACCTATCATAAATTTAGAATTTACTGAATTGTAAAATTACTAAAAAAGTGTTACTAAACATATTAGTATTAAGTTAATAAAAAGTATTAGTATGTAAATATGACTATACATTTTGCACATGTGTTAAAAGTTTACATACAAGTTTATTTCTATTATATAAAAACAATTTTCAATATTTATTATTATAGGTTCCAACGAAGTATACAGTAGCTCATGGTTTGCATTTCAAAGCATGCAGTTTTTAAATGATAAGAACAAGCCAAGAGGAACTACAAATACCGTAAGTATAACTAATAAATTTTTATTAATAAATTATCCAAAATCTAGAAATATGTAATACGGATATCAAAACTAAAATTATTATGCGTAATTATTTTGCCAATAGACTTGTCCTTCGTTTACAAAATAATCTGCTAGTTCATTTCTTATTTCTATTGCTTCTGTAGAAGGTCTTCTCGGAACTCTTCTAAGTTCAATTAATGAATTCCTATTTTCAGTGTTTCTCCATGATCCTGGTATTAATTGAGTATTTATCTCATAATCCATACTACCTGGTGGTGAATAAATATTTTTTGATTCTTTATTTCTATGTAAGAAATTATGAAGGTGCACTGTAGCCATAACAATACTAGTAGCTTTCTCTGGTTCTAATAGCATTGGTTTTCTTAATACTCGGAATACTGATGAAAGAATTCCAAACACGTTTTCAACAACTCTTCGAGCTCTGCATAATCTATAATTATAAATTCTTTCTTTGGAACCTTTAGAATGTATTCCCGAAAAAACTTTCATTAAATTTGGACAAATTGCAAATGCTTCGTCACCAAGAAAAAAATACGGGATTTCTTTATCTCTTCCCTCATTTAAACATTGAGGTGATGGAATATTTAATATTCCTCTTTCCAACATTTTATACAAAGAAGTGTTTTTAAAAACTCCACTATCTGATATTCTACCCTGACACCCAACATCAACATATATATAATTATAATTGGCATCTACAATTGCGAGAAGTACGATACTAAATTGTCCTTTATAATTAAAATATTCACTGCCACTATTAAATGGAGCTTGTAAAACAATGTGTTTCCCGTCAACTGCTCCTAAACAATGAGGAAAGTTCCATGTTTTTTCAAAATCGTTTGCAACAGTTAGCCAGTCTTCTACAGTTTCTGGAATCTATAATATAAAAAAATATGTAAATACTGATATTAATATTTTATATTTAATAATATAACAATAAAGTAATATAGGACTTTCTTTTAAGAAAAATAATAATGTCTGTTTAAATATTAGATGGATCGTGTTATGTTTGAAATTCAAAAATATGTCTATTTGCATTATAAGTTAAAGAAATAATGTACCTGTTTCAAATAATTATATATATGTATATACGTAATGTGTAAACAATATATTCTTCAATAAATATGTTAATATAAATTATTAAAGCAATATTAAAATTGACTTATAGATAACGTTTGAAGAAGAAGAGATACGTTAGAAGAACCAAATGAAGCAACGAATGATCTTCTTGCACCAAATGATGCAAGAAGAATTTCAAAAAAATAATCTACACCTCTCAAAATATAAACAAAACTTCGTCAAAATTACCATCAAGAAAGAGGAAATTAGGAGATCAAAAGCTAGATGAAGCGTTTAAAATTTTGAAAAACTGTGCTTCAATTTCTGGAAATAAAGATGAAGCACAAGATTTCAGAAATTTAGTTGCTACAAAATTAAAAAAATATGATAAATTAACACAAAGCATTATTCAACATGAAATTATGAGTATTTTTTTAAATGCTGATAGAGAATTTTATAAACAGACTCATTCTTCTTCTTATCTGCCACATAATTCAAACTATAGAGTTCAACCACAGGATATAAATTTTTATCAATGCCAATCTTCTACCAATATATACCATTCGCCAAATATAAATCCAGTCACAGAATCTTCACAATCATCTACTTCATTATCTACTTCAGATACACTACAATCTTTTTCTAATGTTTTCAGTCCCGCAACAGATAATACTTCTGATGAAAATTACTCTTTACACAGTATTTAAATTTATATTAAAAGTTATGTTCTTAATATTTTGTGTGTAATAATTATTTTACTATTTAGTTTCATATGCTGTATATTTTGTTTAGTTACACTATACGCACGCACGCACGCACGCGCGCGCACACACGCACGCACGCACGCACGCACGCACGCACGCACGCACGCACGCACGCACGCACGCACGCACGCACGCACGCACGCACGCACGCACACGCACGCACGCACGCACGCACGCACGCACGCACGCACGCACGCACGCACGCACGCACGCACGCACGCACGCACGCACGCACGCACGCACGCACGCACGCACGCACGCACGCACGCACGCACGCACGCACGCACGCACGCGCACGCACGCACGCACGCACGCACGCACGCACGCACGCACGCGCGCACGCACGCACGCACGCACGCACGCACGCACGCACGCACGCACGCACGCACGCACGCACGCACGCACGCACGCACGCACGCACGCACGCACACACGCACGCATACGCACACGCACACCTTAAATATTACCTTAATGTAAAAGGTTCGTCGATGTTGATTTGTTTTCTTTTAATATTTTAAATACAATGAATTTTTTGTAACTACTAATTTTAATGTGTAATAATTTTTTTATTTTATATAATTTTAATTTTGAATAAATAAAAATGAGAAATATTTTTTAATTAAATATAACAATTTTTACCTGTACGAATTTTTTCAGCGAATGAACTAAAGCTTCACAAACTTCCGGTACAATAAGACTAATGCATTGCTTTGAAACCTTGACCAAATATTGTAGACTTGTATAAGACTCGCCACTTGATAAAAATCGCAATGTTAATATAAGTCTTTCTTCAACACTAATGGCTTCTCTAAAACGTGTTTTTTTTTTGTATTTTAGGGCCAATTAAATTAATAAGATATTCGAAATCACTTGATGACATTCTTATAAAGTTTTTATATCTTCCACTAATTTCTTGGAATTTTAAATCATTAAATAAATGATTAGCACTGTATTCTCTTCTTCTTGATAACAAATAAATTTGCCACCATCGTCTATTTTGTCTTCTTTTTTTTATTACATTATATATATAGATGTAAGAAGCAGCAGCTAATTTTAATTTTTCGTTATTCATAACAAAATTTTCTAATGTTGCTTAAGCCACCTCTATTATATGACTGATACGCAGTACGAGGCTCGGCTTAAAAATTGTGTTCGCGATGAAGTTCGATTTTAGGTTCGTCTGCACGTTCTGTTCGAAGTTCGGTGCGAGACTCTGCTCGAGGTTTGGCTCGATAATGTGGACCCTGCTTAAGAGAGACAGTCCAAAATCCTCCTTAGACAGATGGAGATTTCCTTTCGAGCATCGTACTTTCCTTTATTTTTCTTTTCTTCCCAGCAGACCATGTTTTCTCGTTTTCAAGCCAAATTCTCTGAAAAAGAACAAATAACGGAAAGAAACCAAACTTTAAACAATTAAATTTTCTAAAATTTAAGATTACACGGGCTCAATGTCAGTACGAGTTTCCCTAAAGAACGAAACATCTCTATTCCCTTTCCGTATATGAAGCTAAACAATCCACATGTACTACTTTGTTCCTATGACGTGATGTTTTCCGGATACAAAACACCACATCACTAAGCTTCCTTTCTATTGTCCATGGTTCCTCCCACGGACTTTGCAATTTGGGTGCTTTCCCTACCTCACGTCGGGAATTGTAAAACCAGACTTTTTGTCCCGGTTCAAAATTTACATACCTAGCTCAATGATCGTACCAAGATTTTACATTCCTGGATTTAACTTGAAGACGCTGCCTAGCGAAATGATGAATAAGTTCCAATCTATTCCTTTAAAAACGTAATCTTTTCCTTCCTCCTCCTCCACCATTGAGGGAGGAAGTCCTCTGAGAAGGTCTGAGAGCAATCGAAGGTCCTGCCCCAAATACATTTCTGCCGGGGTTGCACCAGTGACTTCCTGTTTCGAAGAACGAAAAGCTAATAAGTATAAAAGAACCCAACGATCCCAATCCTTTTGGTTCTCGCTTCTTTTAAGTTTTGCATTGTTTCATTAAAACTTTTCGTAACAACGACATCATCTAAATATATAAAACAAGTTTTCGAGATTAAACCTTTTAAGACCTTTTCCATAAGACGTTCAAAAGTTGCAGGGGCGTTGCAAAGGCCGAAGGGCATAACCCGAAATTGCCACAAACCATTACCTACAGAAAAAGCAGTTTTCTTTCGGTCCTTAGGATCTAGGCTTACCTGCCAGTATCCACTCTTAAGCTCAAGAGTACAGAACCATGAATTCCCCACTAAATTATCCAAAATGTTATCAATCCTCGGAAGTGGATAGGAATCTTTTATAGTTACTGCGTTTAATCCACACAAAACCTTATTGAGCCATCCTTCTTTTTTATTATCACAGCAGGAGAAACCCAAAGACTAAATGATTCCTCGATTACTTTTTGGGCTTTCATTTCCTCCAAAATTTGATTCACTTCCGATTGTAGATGCAGGGAAATTCAAGGGACTTGCTTAATGGGGCGAGAATCACACAATTTTATGCTATGAGATAAGACATCGCAATTGCCAGCAACAACATTTTCAGAAAACAAGACGAAATTCAAGTAAGAAATCGGAAAAAACGTTTTTCTGTAAATCGTTTAATTGTAAAGAGCTTTGCTCTAAAATCTGAGAGAAAAAGCTGGGGAGCTGAGCAGGGCAGTTCTCTATGCGGGAACAAATTAGCCCGCGCTCACCCACATTATTTCCCGTCAAACCGAGAATGCTCTCGAAAGGCCCGTCAATAAGTCTCGTTTTAAAAAGAAAATCCTCACCAAGGATGCATCCTTAATATCGGCGACGAAAAAAGGCATCTTCAAACAAAATTTCCCTAAAGAGATCATCGCAACTACGCGAGAAACTATAGGCACTTTTTCTCCCGTTGGATATCTGAGATCACACTTAACCTGTTCTTGTTTGAAAAGGAACGCTTTCCTAACACTTAACACCGAGACATCTAAGCCCGTATCTATTTTAAAATTACAAGGTTTATTTTCGAATAAACCCTGCACGCAACTTCGCCCGCACGCGATTGCTCCTACCCCTCCAAGGCGACGAAAAACAACAGCCTCATCGCGCGCGTAATCCAGGGCCCGAGCTTCGTCTGCCGAGCCGGCCCTAACAAACCCGACAAAATCTAGTTTTCCGGCTGCGTCGGACTTTCTGAATGGAAATGTCCGACTTTCCCACATTTCCAGCATTCTTTTGTCTTACGTCCTTCTCCCTTCTTCTAACCTTTAATTTTTTTAGATTTATTCTCGCTCTCCCCTTGCCCTCGCCCTTCCTCCTTTGTTTCCGACAAAGGTTCCTTTTGTTCGGGACGAAAGCCCCGTGAAAAGTTATCTTTTCTTCCCGAAAAACTATTTCGGTCGATAAGTTTCAAGGTTCTCGCCCGTTCGATTGGCATACGAAGCGAAGTTACCCCTTCTACTTGAAGCGTTTAATGAATCCGTCGGTCATTGCGGCGACGAATTGAAAGCACGCAATCTTATCTTGCATCTCATGCGTGCACTCCGGATAAGCTTTTCTAGAAAGACGCTCTAAGTCCGTTCCCAAAGTCGCGAAATCCTTGCCCGGGGACTGTCTTCGATTCGTAAATTGTAAATAATAGCTCTGTGCAAGCTGACTTTCCCCGAAACGCAGCTCCAATTTCGCTACAAGCTCCGCAAATGTAAGAGAATCAATCCCGTCGGCGCAAGAGTCGAGAAGTGAACGTGCCTTTCCACGCAAACACGACGCTAACACGACTGCCTTTTCGGATTCGTCCCAGGGGTTTGCACGCGCGATTAATGAAAACTGCGCTAAAAACTCGCGACGCGGTGCCGTCCCGTCAAAAGTGTCGGGCTTGAGTTTCAAACCGCGCACCGCGCGCTCCGCACACGCGCTCGCGTCCGCGCCTGTCGCACGCGACATCCCGTCTAAATTTCCGCGCGTGGCGCGCCCCGCACTCGCGCTTTCGCCCGCGTCCGACACTCGCGACGTCTCGCACGCATTCTCCGCGATAAATATTCATGGAGGGACTTAGCTGGTAAGAAGTGAGTCGATCCTCCAAACGTGATACCGCTACGTCGCGCTCCCAAAGACAAGCCTCCATTTCCTTGAGGAAATTCTGCTGCTCCTGTTGTTCCCGCCGGCGCTCCTCGCGCAACTTCTGAAGCTCCAGATACATGGCCTCGAAGGCGCTTGTCTCCACCGCAGGCGACGCCGCGTCCTGTGAGCGGGTCGTACTCGTCTCTATCGCTGCCGATATCGCGGCCTGCGAACGGGTCCTCGGCGGCATGAGTATCGTAGCTATCCTGCTTTGAATGCCTCACGAGCGCTCGTTACCTTGACGAAGCGGGAATCCGACTATCCCGGACGAGCCCCCAAAATGTTACGTCCGCGTGCACTCTCTGAGCGCTCTCGCACACACGCGCGCGCGCGCACGCACGCACGCACGCACGCACGCACGCACGCACGCACGCACGCACGCACGCACGCACGCACGCACGCACGCACGCACGCACGCACGCACGCACGCACGCACGCACGCACGCACGCACGCACGCACGCACGCACGCACGCACGCACGCACGCACGCACGCACGCACGCACGCACGCACGCACGCACGCACGCACGCACGCACGCACGCGCGCACGCACGCACGCACGCACGCACGCACGCACGCACGCACGCACGCACGCACGCACGCACGCACGCACGCACGCACGCACGCACGCACGCACGCACGCACGCACGCACGCACGCACGCACGCACGCACGCACGCACGCACGCACGCACGCACGCACGCACGCACGCACGCACGCACGCACGCACGCACGCACGCACGCACGCACGCACGCACGCACGCACGCACGCACGCACGCACGCACGCACGCACGCACGCACGCACGCACGCACGCACGCACGCACGCACGCACGCACGCACGCACGCACGCACGCACGCACGCACGCACGCACGCACGCACGCACGCACGCACGCACGCACGCACGCACGCACGCACGCACGCACGCACGCACGCACGCACGCACGCACGCACGCACGCACGCACGCACGCACGCACGCACACGCACGCACGCACGCACGCACGCACGCACGCACGCACGCACGCACGCACGCACGCACGCACGCACGCACGCACGCACGCACGCACGCACGCACGCACGCACGCACGCACGCACGCACGCACGCACGCACGCACGCACGCACGCACGCACGCACGCACGCACGCACGCACGCACGCACGCACGCACGCACGCACGCACGCACGCACGCACGCACGCACGCACGCACGCACGCACGCACGCACGCACGCACGCACGCACGCACGCACGCACGCACGCACGCACGCACGCACACACTCTCTCACTCACGACCGTACGGTTACCGTATTCACGATATGCGTAAATAACAACGCGTTCCATGACAGAAAAGAAGGTTCTTTATTTGTTTAAGAATACAGGCGGTTAGGAAGTGGGAGATTCTGCTGGCACGTCCGAGTCGACGTCCAGAGATCGGTCTGTTAATTCGTAGCTCTTGACGACGCAACTCCCTTGTCACAGCTGACGGAGACGATCGTGAAATATCGCACCT
Organism: Tetramorium bicarinatum; assembly: GCA_928718305.1. NCBI lineage: Eukaryota > Metazoa > Arthropoda > Insecta > Hymenoptera > Formicidae > Tetramorium > Tetramorium bicarinatum. The sequence continues at coordinate 2,814,637 of OV788323.1, forward strand.
CTGTGAAGTTAGCACATCATCTTTCGAAAAATGAATTTTTTGTTACAGTTCTCAATGCACCCCGAAAAGTTCTAGAGTTCCTTTATAAAATTAAAAATAGTTCCGGCGAATTAAGTCAAAAAATCCAATGATAAAAATTTAAGGTGCCAACTTCACAAAAAACAAAATAAAATATCGCGATATTTCCTCAAGCACTGATACTAGAGCTTCGAGTGTTAAGAACTCGTTAGAACTATTGGGGTCTATCCAGAACTGTCGACAGAACTGCTGGAACTTTAAAAAAATTGTATCCCTCGGGTGTTGGAAATTTTTCGTTTCGAAAAATGAAAAACCTAGATAATTCTTTTCATATTCACTCTAGAGCTTCGAGTGTTAAGAACTTTCGTTAGAACTATTGGGGTGCTATATAGAACTGTCGACAGAACTGGTGAAACTTTAAAAAAATTGTATCCCTCGGGTGTTGGAAATTTTTCGTTTCGAAAAATGAAAAACCTCGATAATTCTTTTCATATTCACTCTAGAGCTTCGAGTGTTAAGAACTTCCGTTAGAACTATTGGGGTGCTATCCAGAACTGTCGACAGAACTGCCGAAACTTAAAAAAAAATGTTATCCCTCAGGTATTGGAAATTTTTCTAACAAGAAATTATTCTCACACACGCAGTTTTCTCGACTCCAAACCTTATCGGTTGTGTGCGTGCGTGCGTGCGTGAGTGCGTGCGTGCCTGTGTGTGTATGCACATTTCTGTGTATGTCACCACAGAGATCAGGACCCATGGTTCGTCACTCCTGCAGTATTTTGCGACTCCAAACCCTCTCTGTTGTGCGCGTGCGTGTTGGCGTGTGTGTGTGTGTGTGTGTGTGTGTTTGCGCGCGCGCGCGCGCGCGTGTGTGTGTGGGCGTGCATGCACATTTCTGTGTATGTCACGACAGAAATCAGGACCCACGGTTCGTCACTCCCGCAGTATTTCGCGACTCCAAACCCTCTCTATTGTGTATGTTTTCTTTTGCTTGGTAGCTATTCTTTATTACTTTGTATATATTATCGAGTGTGGTGTTACTTCCTCATTATCATGCTATTTTTCGTTCACTCATCATATCACCATACAAATACCAGCGAATCGTATCATAAACGTATGCTGAATAATGTTCATTGTTTTCAGTACTGGCATATTGATGATATGATACTGCACCATTAATAATATAACTTTGCTCATTTATATTTAAAACTTTGGGTACGGAACCAAGTGTCGTACTCTTTTTCTCGATGCCAATCGAAGTAGCATATCGCTCGTCCGTAAAGACACTGCAATCCACAAGTGCGATTGAAAATTATATTTTTCAAGCACACTTTGGTGGCATTCCTGGCATTGCGACTCTTTATCGTGATTAGTGTCGAGTATAGCGTTTTGTAGTGCTAAGAGACCGTTTTGTAAAATTATATTAATATTAATATTGAGCACTGGAATCTGTCGCAATGAAATCTTTTCGTGATCGCAATGATGACACTTTTTACTGATAATTAGACTGGGAAAATTTATAAATAACTGTTCCGCTAGATGCGCGACATTGCAATTCGTATTTAAATGTGTAACGTTTGTTCGATAAGGTGTGATTTTGAAAATTGGTACGCTACTAAGAATTTTCGCGCGTTCTTCATAAATATTGCTTGTAATTCTTTTACTATTTATTAATGAAATATTTTTTGCGAAATTACAAAATGTATTATTTTGATTAATAACAACGTTATCGTAAGTTTCGTTAGTCACTATTGCGTTGGTTATTATTTGCGTTAACGAATCGAATGCACACGTCTCGCAAACCACGATAAAGTTATCACCGCATCGGGATGCTTTGAGCAAGCTGCCATTTTTTAGTACACGTATTGTAATCCGTTTTAAAGTTTTCATGTTATCCCAATCTGGACAATCGTCAAGGTAAGTCAATTTGCGTTGCGAGGTGATGATATTGCTGTGTTGCCAGATTACACGGAGTATATAAGTGCGCGAATCCTTGCATTTGCCACATTATCTTGACCGTCGCGCTGAGCTCGCTCCTCTGCGATTGTGAAAGAAGTCCTGCATGCTTCGTTTTTATTTCGAAGTTATAGATACGATTTAATACAACAATCGATTGTATTAACTTGATAACGAGATTATTTTTCAATACTGTTGTATATATATATATATATATATATATATATATATATATATATATTGTGACGTGACAGGGTCCGTCACAAGGGTTCGCCTGACCGAGCAGGGTCCGGCAAGGGATCGGAGTCGCTTCCGCGGGGCGGGAGCGCGGCGAGTCCCTTTATTTAGCGTAATTTGGTCGCGTTGCGGCGCGTAATCCGCACGTTTGTTTTGTGGTTCCGCTCGCGGAATTAAATTCACAGACTTATGATTTTTCGATTCGACAGGAAGATTAAAAAAGCGACTGGAGTGGTGGTTCGCGTGATTAGAATTGGAAATTGTGATGGAGAGGACGAGCGGAGGAGCAGCGTGAGCAGCGGAACAAGGGCAGGGCGGAGGCAGGGCAGGAGAACGGAGGAGAGTGAGAGTCGGAGCGGACATACGGGACGAGGCGTAGGGCGCGGACTTCTCCCTGAGCGACTAGCGCACCTCGAGAATTCCGGGACACGGGCGAGTGGAGGGTCGCCACCCGGAGGACGCTTCGGTGGGACCCCACTGTTAAAGAGCGAGCCCGCCGACGACACGAGGAGACGATGGAGAAGCGAGCCCTGGCCCGGCCAGCCGGGGAACTCGCGCAAGGAAACGCGCCTGATGAGCGGCAAACAGGACACGGGCGTGTACGGACGAGTCAACGAACTTTTTGGGATAAAGTTATCGACCGTCAGGATCGACCGCCCTTATCGACTGCCCGGGATCGAAGGGTAATAATCAATAAGTAATGCTAGGCGCTGGATGGCGCGGAAGCAAAGGGAGGGCCCGACGCTGCGCCGGAAGCGTCCCAACGACACTGTCTTGTGGGATGCCGAGGCGAGAAGACCGACTCCGAGACCGAGTGCCGCATCGCCCGAGCCGACGCAGAGCCCAGCCGAGGACGAGACCCCGCTTGCTGGAGACCTTCGGCAACCGTTTGTAAGACCACCACTCCAGCGCGTCGCGAAAAAGCGAGACCGGGGGCGGCAGTCTCGTGATACCGTCCACGGGAAAGGACGTCGAGCCGTAACCGCGCGGCGACCAGGGTCGCCGGACCGGACGCCGTTGCGATAGTCCCGCGAGGAGGCTGGCTGCCCCGGGCTCGTCATACGTTGCGTTCTATCGTTTGATTCGATGAGGGAATATCCCGCCGTCGCGTCTCACAAGCAGTCGAGGGGTGCGTTCGCGAATTCGCGCGGTAGCGCCAGGGCCATTGTCTCGTGGCCGGGTCGTCGACATTCAGAATTCGCGTCTGATTGGCGTGCGCTCATTTCTCGCGTCGGGACTGATGAGAAGTAACGGTTGCGTTGATTGTTTAACGCGTCGACGTATCGCGCTTTACCTTTGTAAATTCGTACTATAATTCGGTCTGGCTCTATCGTTGTGATCGTATATTCGCGTTATAATGCAATTAAAGTTTCTTTTGTAATGAGTCCTTTCGAATATTCAAGCTGTACTTCGGCTGCGGTATTATCGTTGTGGGTCCGTTCATAAATTCCCGTGAGAGATCGACTATCGTATTTTTATTATGAGTCTGTTCGGGTACTCGCAGTCGAAGTCGATTGCTTATTTTCGAGTTATAAGTTCGCTTTGAAAATCGCGTAATGATTAGCCAGGTCTGTACGCGGCAAGTCGCTCTTATTCCGTTGTTATTTGTTCTTTCTTTTTTTTTTGTATTCGAGTCGTAACGTCGTTTATGTGTCCGAAATATATATATTCTGTTATCAGCATTATAATTGATGCCATAATGATTTGCGAAACGCTGACCTTGAAACCGACGATTCTATCCATACAGGATCTGGGGACGGTGAGAGTGCCAGTCGTCAAGATGGACAAAATAAAGATGGCGGGGAAGCCAGACGAACGGGAGATAGCGGCATCCCAGAGGAGTGGCGAGCACGAGCGCGAGCTGAAGGAAGCGAGCCCGGAGACCACGACCGAAGGGGACAAGCCGACGGAAAGAAGCAACCCGGAAGGAGCAGAGAAGGAGGAGGAATCCACGGCGAGGGAGTAATCTCCTCAAAATGGCGTCGAGAAGGCGGCCATATTGGATATCGGGTGTTGATATTCCAAAAGTTTATATTTGTTTGTTTACATTAATATATTGTGTGTGATGGATTTTAGATATCTAGATGTAATAATTTCAGTTAAGATAAGAATCGCGAAGTCGAGTACGCGGTAATATATAAGAGAATCGAATAATTTTAATTTTGTTTTAGTATTGTTATTAATTTTATTATTATTTTATAAAAAGACAAACATTTATTTACGTTAAAGAAGCGTAACCGCGATTAACATAATATATATTAAAATAACCGAAAAGACTGACATGTTAAAGATGGCGGGCAAGATGGAGTCGCGTCATACTAAAACTCAGGGGACCTGAAAATAAAATAAAAATTAGAACATTAATTTAGGAAATACATACCAAAGATGGCGGACCAAAATGGCGTCGCGTCACTTGAACGAGCGGGGAACCTGAAAATAAAGAAAGATTATTTTATTTTGTTTACCTAAATGTAGTTGTTTGTTTATTTAGATTATACGTTGATAATAACGTTGTGTAATTACTAATAGTAATAAGATCGCGAATATATATTAGCGAGTATTAGTATAAGCCTCAGCGGAGGAAATTAGAGGTAAGACCAATATGGCGGAGCAAGATGGATGAGGCACTAACGATGGCGTCGAGAACAACATGGCGACGCAATGACAAAATGAACGAGTTAAGATGGCCGAGGGGAACATCGAACAAGACCCAAGATGGCGCGTGGCAACATGGCCGAACGAGCGCACAAGATGGACGTCGGGGTACTACAAATGGAGGCGCTCAAATTTAAAGATGGCGTCAGAACAAACCGCGGGAAAGATCCAATAGATGGCGGGACCGCAGCATGGCAACTTCCGTGCGAGCGAGGAATAGTACGTGACGACGTGGCGTGGAAAGGGGCAACGGACGACCGCCCCACTCTGAGCTGCGCGCGCAAGCGTGGCGTGACCGGCCGGGAGAGATGCACGAACAAAGAATCAATCGTGCTCGGGCTTCTAAAAGGAACGGACGTACGATACGTGCCTTCCATCTTTGTTTCGAAAAACGTCGCGTAATAACGAAATTCATTGTGATTCGATCGCGAAAGCGTCGTGTAACGTACGAGCGCGAGTGCTCGTTATACGTACGCGTTAATAAAGCCATAACAACGAGCTATAGAAACGATTCCGCGGACGCGCGTGAACACGTGCGACACGTCGAAAGAGTGTCGCGTAGTGCGTCGAATTGCGTAAGTGCGAGGCGTGCTAGCAATGTTAACCGCGACTCATGGATAGAGCGATATCCATATGAGTGCGACCTTTTATGTAATTTACAAAGAAATATATTACGTTGTAAATTCAGTTAACTGTTGTTGCTCGAATTATTGTGCCACGTACATCCTGAACGAGACGACGGTGAGCTGCGTGAACGAGAGCTTCGACGGGATACAGATTCATTCCTATCGGGAACGTCGGCTGCGAGGAACGTGCCAGCGACGAACGACCTTCTTGTTGGGCGGTGAAAACAAGTGGCGACCGTGAGGGTAAATACATTACTCATTACATTAACGTCTGTGAGAACCGTTGTACGGTCACAGAGATAAAGGACGACCAATCGAAAACGATCGCGTGTACGAAAACATCGGTGCTAAAAAGCATAAAACCGCTTCGTATGAAACAAGACGACGGAAAAGATTGGCGACCGTGACAGGATAGAAATGATGTTTTCGGCGACGCGAAACGTTTGAGTATCACGATAACGTTGTCAAAATCGCGTGCGCGAAAATTTGATTCTGAAACGGTGTGCGTAAGAAAGGCATCGACTGTGGATCGTTCGGTGACGAAAAAACGCGCGCGAGGTTAGGACGACCCGCGTGACGAAATTCGCGAGGAAACAATAGATCCTTACGCGGTGATTAATAGGAACGTCAAAATGACGTTCAGAAGCCCGATCGTGACACGTCAGACGACGATGCGCGGGGAGGCAGCGAGTAGCGAAGATCGCGGAACCGCGAACGCGGCGCGTAGCGAAAGCGACGTACGTGACGACGCCGAGTCACGAAATGGCGGCGATCACGTGATTTACGAAAGCGGCATGGCGGCCAATATGGCGGGCGAAAGTCGCGAGGAGAGAAGGGTGGCGACCGACATGGCGTCACTTATGGCGGGCGCCAACATGACGTTCGACAGCGAGGGCGAGGCGTCCAATATGGCGTCTCAGCAAGACGTCCTAAAAATGGCGGCGGCAAGCATGGCGTCGAAAATGGACGAATTATGCCGAATAGTCAATAGGTTAGCCGAAAAGGTCTCGGAGATTGAGAACGATAGGCGCGGTTGTAGCGAACCGAGAGAAAACGTGTCGACGGGAGAGCGCGACGTTCCGAGGGTGAGTAGGGACGATACGAACGCGACGAGATTCGACCGCGGTGACGCGAACGACGCGATTAACACGACCGTAGTAGGAAACTTACGACTACCGCGAGGCGGGTGGCTAAAAAATCCCTTCGAGGAGATAACGTTCAAGGGTAAAGGTGACAAACAAAACCCGATTAGATTCATCGAGAAATTCGAGAAAATGGCGGCGTACGAACGAATTTCGGAAACCGAGCAGATGCACCATTTTGCGCGAGCGATGAAGGGTAGCGCGAGTCTATGGTGGGAACTACAGCGACCGACCAACATGGCGGAAGCTAAAGACATATTCAGGAAGCATTATTGGGGAATTCAAGCCCAGATGCGTTTTCGAAACAATTTATATTTCGGCAAGTATAAGCCGGGAGAAGCGTCAATGTCGGAATACGCGTTGAATATCGCGCGGCAAGCGAGGACGTTGACACCACCGATGGTGGACGAAGAAATAATACAAACCGTGAAGGAACACTTTGACGGCGGAGTGGCGCGCGAGCTGCGGCCATCCGTAGCGAAAACGGTAGACGAGATGATCGAGATGCTCGATACGATTGAGAGCGAGAGATCAATGAGAGCTATGAAAGCGAACGTCAACGGAAAGGCGATAAATGTACCGTCGAAGAGAAACGACACGGGCGAATCGGCGAGACCGCGAAAGCGAGACGAAAACAAAATGGTGGGATACAACAAAATGGCGATAGAAGGGCGCGACGCTAAATCGAATGCGAGAGCGTACAAAATGGCGCCGAGATCGAGACCGTTTTCCCAGCCAAAGCCGAGCAGTACCGTAGAGATTACCGAGTTACCGAAGAGTGACGACGAGACGGGAAAGCCGAAGACCACGATATATACCCGTAGAGCATACGAGCGCGAACCGAACGTGGAGATTAGAAAAAATCCGCGATACGCGAAGACGGCGAACGAAGGGAGTAGCCGGAAGCGAAACGTCGCGGCGATCGAAGCGAGAAACGGAAGTAGCGACGATAGCTCGGGGAACGACGCGACATATAGCGCGAGTGGAAAATACAAGAATGGCGACGTTAGAGTAAACGGACGTCAAATCAATCTGATGGAAAGGAAAGGCGACACCGGAAATCTGTCGAGGCCGAGTAAGACGCGAAGAGTAGCGGTAAGACCCAAGCGCGAGGAAATTATGGAAAGAAGCGAAAGGGCGCGTGAAATGGCGAAAGGCAATATGGCGGACATGGTGCGCGAAGTCGAACCGAGATACACGTCAGGGATGGCGAAGGGCCAACAAGATGGACGAATATCGAAAAAAAAGATGGCGGAAGTCCAAGAGACAAAGATACCCGAGGACGACGGTATCGAGGTGAGGACGAAAATGGTGTCTCAAAGGAAGACGAATGAACGATTCCAGTTGGAAAATCGGCGAAAAGTCGAAAAAAGAGGGATAAAAATGGCGTCGCAAATGGCGGACCGATCGAAGATCCCAAAATTAATACAGCGCCAAGATGGCGGAACTAAAATGGCGAAGTGCCGAAATGGCGGCCGAGAGGAAGTCGGAAGCCAAGATGAACGTCAAAATGGCGGAAAGCCAAACGGCGATGGAAAGTCGAACGATAAGCGCAACGTAGCGGGAGAGTTCGAGATAGATAACGAGGAGAAGGCCGGAACAACGCGGAAACGAAAGGTAAGTCCCAACGACGCTGAGAGTCGTACCATGGATCCTGAGAAGAAAGAAAAATCAGACGCGGAGCGAGATATCCGGAATAGTCAAGAAGATTACCGGGGAGTCGACACAACGACGAGAAACAATCTTGCCGCGGAAATGAGGGCGGTCATGGACGAGATTAAGAGGAAGAAGCGCGAGAGAAGGGCACGAGTAGATGAAGCAAGAAACAAAATGGCCGAAGCGCGGAGCAGAAAGGCGCGGAAAATGGCGGAGATGCCTAGGTCGAGAGGGCCGGTGTACGAACTGCACAGAGCCGAACTCAAGGATACACAGATTCAAATTAAGATGGCGGAAGGCCAAGATGGCGAGGAGGAAAGCCAAAATGACGAAAAGGTCAAAATTGAAGATATGGACGCTTACTCCAAAATGGAGGCGCAAAATGTCGAGAAACGACCCACGAGAAATGAAATTTCGGAAAATTCCGAATTTCAAGGAAAAAAGATGGAGGACAAGATGGCGGACCAGAAGCCATGTCCGAATTCGATAACGAGACAAAATGGACGTCAAGATGGCGTACCGAAAAAATTTGAGAGTACGGAAGCGAGATCCAAAATGGAGTCTCAAAATGTCGGGAAAAACAGTACCGAGAACGAAATTTCGAGAAAATACGAATTTCAGACGAAAAAGATGGAGGACAAGATGGCGGACGAGAAGCCATGTCCGAGATCGATAATGGGCGAAGATGGACGTCAAAATGGCGTACCACAAGTAAGAAAAGAAAATGGCGATACCAAAATGGAGCCTCAAATACATTGGCGAAAGAAGCTAATAAACAAACTCGAAAAAGGAAGCACAATCAAAGGTATAGATATACCAGAAAAGGAGACCAAATTACCCATGGCGATCGTTGCGAGAGAAAAGATAAGTACAAAGCCTGGAGACGCTAGAGTATACCGTTCCAAGAAGTGCAGCGAAATGATCGAGAAAACTGCCGAATCTGATACCGACGGGACCGAAAGGGAACGTAGGTGGACAAACAACGAAGAGTCGAGAAAAAATCGGATGGCAGGGGAAAACGCACGATTGGACGACAAGGAGAATAAAAAAGTAGGCGCAGAACAGGTGGAAGAGAACGCGCACGACGTCGGGAAGATAAAGCGTAAAGACCTACGAGAGTTAGAGTCAAAGATTAAAATGGCGAGGGAAGCCATGACAGATATGGAGAACAAAATGGCAGATAGGAAGCCATGTTCGAAATCAAAGGAAAACAAGCATGGACGTCAAGATGGCGGACAAGCGATAAAATTAAGAAGACAAAATGGCGGATCTACAAGAACGCCACACATAAACATAATACGTATGAAACAAATGTTAAACGAACTGGATGAGGAGTTTCAACAAGAGCACGGCAAGATATCGAAAGATAGGCTGTACGCTCCGATGATCGAAATAAAGTTCGAATCGATAAAGACAGACGCGTTGGTGGACACTGGCGCGCAGATATCAGCGATCACGAAGACGCTGTACGACGATCTGGTAGAATCGGGCGAACCAATGCAGATAATACCGATCCGAAAATTCGTGTTGAGGGGAGCGTTCTCCGAGAGAGGCGCGATAATTGCCAACAAAGCGAGACTCACGTTCGAGTACGACGAGAAAAGGTACGAGCACGAGTTCCACATAGTAGAAAAAATGGCGTACGACACGATCCTGGGGATAGATTTCCTAATAAAATACGGGATGAGTATGCGGTGCTGTGAAGAGCTCAGTATAACGTTCGAAAGAGATCTCGAGGCGATGGAAGGTAACAAAATGGCGCTATGCGCGATAACAATGGCGGAGGCGGACGAAACGCTGGAGGCCATATTGAATCGAAACAGAGACATGTTCGAGGAAAATACGATTGGACGGGTGAATCACTACAAACACGACATAGAATTAACGTCGACGATACCGTTCAAGAGGAAGACATATCCGATACCGGAAAAGCACATGAAAAAGGTTCGGAGGTATATGCGCAAGATCGAGGAGCAGGGAATTATAGAGAAAAGCGCGACAGAATACATAAATCCACTGGTGGTGGTGATCAAGAAGACAGGCGACATACGTTTGTGTTTGGACGCGAGGGAACTGAACAAGCGAATCGCGAACGACCATGCACAACCGCCTACCATAGAAGAGGTATTCCGTAGAATTGGAAGAAAGAAGTTTTACACGACGCTAGACATAACGTCAGCGTTCTGGCAAATTCCATTGAGACGGGAATCGAGAAAATTTACAGGGTTCCTGTTCGACGGACAGACGTACGTGTTCAAACGTATGCCGTTCGGGATAAAAACGGCAGGGGCGTCATTCACGAGAGCGATGCACATGGCATTGGGGAGTGACAGCCAGGACTTCCTGACCGTATACCTGGATGATATCCTCATAGCATCGGACAGTCTGGAGGAGCATCTGAAACATATAAGAATAACGTTGGAGAAATTGAACCAAGCTGGTTTCAAGTTGAACAAGGAAAAGTGTGAGTTTATGAAGGAAGAGATTAAATTTCTCGGACACACGTTCAGCGAGATCAGGGCGGAGATAAACGAGGACACTCGATCCGCGATACAGAATTTCGAGAGGCCGAGAAGCAAGAAGGCCGTACAATCGTTCCTAGGTTTGATCAACTGGGACAGAAGATTCGTGAAAAATTTGTCGAGAATGACGATACCGCTCGAACAATTGCTTAAGAAAGGAAAACGATTCACGTGGGAGCGCGAGCAACAGGAAGCGTTCACCGAGATCAAAAGGGCGTTCGTAGAGGCGCCGAACTTATTTCTGATACGACCCGGATACAAATTCGGAATATACGTAGATGCGTCGAAGATGGGGCTCGGGGCGAGACTCTATCAGTACAAGGAAGATCAGGCAGACGTGAAGTACACGGTGGCATACGCATCGCGTAGTCTGAAAGGAGCGGAGGCGAACTATACAATAACGGAGCTAGAGTGCTTAGCGCTGGTATGGGCGCTTAAAAAATGGCACACGCTTCTGTTAGGGCGCCACGTCCGCGTGCATACTGATCACAAGGCGCTAACGTTTCTCAGCACGTGCGTGCAAAATAATACGAGAATAGCGAGATGGTTCTCGTTCCTGCAGGAATTTGAACTCGAGATAGTTCATATCCCGGGAAAAACGAACGAATTAGCCGACACATTGTCGAGACACAAGATACGCGAATGGACGAACATGAGCGACGAGAAGAGAATCGCCATGATAAGAGACGCACAAGATGGCGTCGATACGGAAACATGGATCCCAATTTTGAAGAGAGCGCAAGATGGCGACGAATCGTTACAAAAAGCGTTGCGAGAGGAAGCGGATTTCGTTCACGAGCGGAACGGACTCATAAGAATACGCTATCCCGAGTGCGACAGGATTGCGTTACCATCGAGAATCGCCTGGCGAATGATAGAAAAGATACACAAGTTTTTGATTCATTTTGGGACGGATAAAATAATAGAGTTCACGAAGCAATACTTCCACGGAAGTAACATAGCTAGAATCGCGAGAGATGTAGTCGCGTCGTGCAGGGTGTGCCAAGCGACGAAATACGCGACAAGACCCACGGTGGGTACGCAGTACTACGAATTACCGGAACAGCCGGGAAAAGTAGTCTCCATAGACATATTCGGACCTTTGCCGAAAACAGCGCAAGGATACAAATACATATTGGTGGCTATGGACCAATTTTCAAAGTTTGTGAAACTTTATCTGATGAAGGATCAGAAATTAGATACCATTACGAATATATTGACGGATCGATACTTCGGGGATGTAGGGGTACCGGAGACGATTCTAACGGACAACGGTGGGCAATTCATTACGGCGAGATGGCGCGAGTTCGCGGAGGAGCACGAATTCGAGACGCGAAAAACATCCCCGTACAATCCACAGTCGAACCCAGTCGAGAGAGTGATGCGCGAAATCGGTCGAATAGTAAGGACATACGCGAGCGAGAGACAGTATACATGGAATCGCGTGATAAATCGAGCCGAAAGCGTCATCAATTACACGACACATTCGTCGACGGGATACACGCCGATGGAACTCCAACATGGAGACGTCAGCCATATTGACATGTGCGAGACACTGTTACCGGAGTACTATGAGGAAACGGAGTGGCGAGAAAAAATCGCGATAGCGAGAGAGCAACTGCGAAAGGCGGCCGAAAAAAGGAAGCGACAAGCGGACAAACACGGCACAGCCAGGACGTACAGAGCCGGGGACAAAGTATGGATAAAGCTACACCGAAGATCCGACGCGAGCCGGAGATTAACGAAGAAGATACATTTAGTGTACGACGGACCGTACCAAATAATAAGAGAGATACGGCAAAACGCGTATCTAATCGGAGACCTGGAAGGGCAGCCATTAGGGGTATATAATTCGCGGCAAATAAAGCCGAACCGCGAAGCGACTCTACAGAATGACGAGGAGCACATGGCGGACGAACAAAATGGCGTTATGGCGGACGAGGAGGACGACATGGCGTACGAGCAAAATGGCGTCGTGGCGGACGAGGAAGACGACATGACGTGCGAACAAGATGGCGTCATGGCGGACGAGGAAGACGACATGGCGGACGAGCGAAATGGCGTCATGGCGCAAGAGGACGACATGGCGGAGGAAACAACCGATTATGAAGATGAAGAAATGGAGGACCAACAAAGGGAATCCAGTGAAGAAGAGATTGTGGTAAACGCCATAACTCGAGAAGAATGTTACGATTACGAAGAGGAAGAAGAGAATTACCTCGGAAAAGAAGCCATCATCAACGTGATGATCGTAGAAGGCGAGATGCTCACGGACGATACACCGTCGAGTACGTCAAAATATACCAGGAGCGACCCAGAGTACACCAAAGCACGGGAGCAACTCCTAAAGATACAAAATGGTATCAATAAGATAAAAAGAAAATACAGGAAACTTACCTGGAGAACGGCGGCGACGCGTAATCCAATCAGGACGGACATCGAAGAAGAGAAGCCCGGGAAGAACCTGAAACAAGAAAGAAACGAATTAATCGAAGAAAATAAAATCGAAGGAAAGATTCAACCAATAAAAATGGAAATCGACGAGATCGAGGACCACCACGCGAAGATGGCGGAGACATCACGCGAAGAAATCAAAGATGGCGAGGAGCCACATGTGAAAGTCCGTCGAGATTTATTCGACGACGGCGGAATAAAGTCAAAAGCGCGGAAATCGAGAAGAAAAGTGCGGGAGATCGAACAGAAGCCGGAAAAATGTGCGAAAAGGCGAGGAGTGCGCGATCGCGTTAACAATGTCGATTCGTTGTCGGTGAGGGTAGAGAACCCTTCAAAAAGACCGATACGTAAAGAGACAGCGCGGGAGTGCCGAAATATCGAGATCGAACGTACGAGCGACAGTGTCGAACGAACAAACCGCGAAAAAGACGATAACATAGAAATTGGACAAAAAGAGCTCAGCGTTGAAAACGCACCCAAAGGTCTAGGGACTTATGAAAACGGGCCCAAAAGCGCGGACCATGACGAGAGCCCGAAAGAATCAGCTGACGCGGCTGAGAGAACACGTGCGAGGAAGCTCGAGGACGCGAACGCAATAACGAGCGAAGCGCGAGGAAATAAAAAAGTGTCGCGAGTGAATAGCGAAAAGGACACGAGTGTGAGAGTGACAGTAAACGATTTCGTGTCGCGAATAAAAACCGAAAACGAGAGCGCGAACGTCGAAAGCAACGACGTGAGTGAAACAAGGCGCAACGAAACCGGTCGCGAACGAACGAGGAAGAAAGCTTTCACGAACGGACACGAGACAAGCAGGAAGATCGCGAGATACAGCGAGCTGATCGAGATGGCGAACCTACGTCAACGAGAAGACGAGGCCATTAGATTATGGCAAAGTTACTACAACGAAAAGGTAAAAACGAGTCAACGAATAAATAGGATCGAAAGACTCGAAAGAAATTTGAAAAGACTCATAGCGATCAAGGAAAAAGGACACCTTGAAAAACAACCGAGCGAGGAAGACGTCAAATGCGAAGACGCGGTAATAGAAGACATCGGGACAATCTACGCGGAAAGGAAAAGAAGAAAACACGTGATAGAACCGATCGTGATCAAAGAACGAGAAACGGATCGGGACTTAGCCAAAATATCCATGGCGGTCACGATAGAAGAGACGGAAGAAAAGAAAGACAAAGACATCGCGTACAGAGTCGACGTGATGTTACGAAAGGGAAACATAGAATTTATAGCCAATGCGTACAAAGAGAACGAGTTACGCGAAATAGACGCGGAAAAGAGGCTGGTATGGCCGATCCAGACCAAGCAGACGATGGATGCAACAGCAAAGGGGAAGAATTATTCAACCGAACAGAGGCCAGGTCAACTGAGAAAAGCAGCCATAAGCGCGTCGAAAACCACGAGAGAAATGATGGAAGAAGAAGAGAGAGAGACAGAGTCCAACAGCGACAACGACAGTGAACGAATCGTCGTTTCGAGGAAAAGGAAATTATCCTCGGACAGAAAATCCTCGGACAATTTGGCGAGGAGAATGAAACCGACGATTCTATCCATACAGGATCTGGGGACGGTGAGAGTGCCGGTCGTCAAGATGGACAAAATAAAGATGGCGGGGAAGCCAGACGAACGGGAGATAGCGGCATCCCAGAGGAGTGGCGAGCACGAGCGCGAGCTGAAGGAAGCGAGCCCGGAGACCACGACCGAAGGGGACAAGCCGACGGAAAGAAGCAACCCGGAAGGAGCAGAGAAGGAGGAGGAATCCACGGCGAGGGAGTAATCTCCTCAAAATGGCGTCGAGAAGGCGGCCATATTGGATATCGGGTGTCGATATTCCAAAAGTTTATATTTGTTTGTTTACATTAATATATTGTGTGTGATGGATTTTAGATATCTAGATGTAATAATTTCAGTTAAGATAAGAATCGCGAAGTCGAGTACGCGGTAATATATAAGAGAATCGAATAATGTTAATTTTGTTTTAGTATTGTTATTAATTTTATTATTATTTTATAAAAAGACAAACATTTATTTACGTTAAAGAAGCGTAACCGCGATTAACATAATATATATTAAAATAACCGAAAAGACTGACATGTTAAAGATGGCGGGCAAGATGGAGTCGCGTCATACTAAAACTCAGGGGACCTGAAAATAAAATAAAAATTAGAACATTAATTTAGGAAATACATACCAAAGATGGCGGACCAAAATGGCGTCGCGTCACTTGAACGAGCGGGGAACCTGAAAATAAAGAAAGATTATTTTATTTTGTTTACCTAAATGTAGTTGTTTGTTTATTTAGATTATACGTTGATAATAACGTTGTGTAATTACTAATAGTAATAAGATCGCGAATATATATTAGCGAGTATTAGTATAAGCCTCAGCGGAGGAAATTAGAGGTAAGACCAATATGGCGGAGCAAGATGGATGAGGCACTAACGATGGCGTCGAGAACAACATGGCGACGCAATGACAAAATGAACGAGTTAAGATGGCCGAGGGGAACATCGAACAAGACCCAAGATGGCGCGTGGCAACATGGCCGAACGAGCGCACAAGATGGACGTCGGGGTACTACAAATGGAGGCGCTCAAATTTAAAGATGGCGTCAGAACAAACCGCGGGAAAGATCCAATAGATGGCGGGACCGCAGCATGGCAACTTCCGTGCGAGCGAGGAATAGTACGTGACGACGTGGCGTGGAAAGGGGCAACGGACGACCGCCCCACTCTGAGCTGCGCGCGCAAGCGTGGCGTGACCGGCCGGGAGAGATGCACGAACAAAGAATCAATCGTGCTCGGGCTTCTAAAAGGAACGGACGTACGATACGTGCCTTCCATCTTTGTTTCGAAAAACGTCGCGTAATAACGAAATTCATTGTGATTCGATCGCGAAAGCGTCGTGTAACGTACGAGCGCGAGTGCTCGTTATACGTACGCGTTAATAAAGCCATAACAACGAGCTATAGAAACGATTCCGCGGACGCGCGTGAACACGTGCGACACGTCGAAAGAGTGTCGCGTAGTGCGTCGAATTGCGTAAGTGCGAGGCGTGCTAGCAATGTTAACCGCGACTCGTGGATAGAGCGATATCCATATGAGTGCGACCTTTTATGTAATTTACAAAGAAATATATTACGTTGTAAATTCAGTTAACTGTTGTTGCTCGAATTATTGTGCCACGTACATCCTGAACGAGACGACGGTGAGCTGCGTGAGCGAGAGCTTCGACGGGATACAGATTCATTCCTATCGGGAACGTCGGCTGCGAGGAACGTGCCAGCGACGAACGACCTTCTTGTTGGGCGGTGAAAACAAGTGGCGACCGTGAGGGTAAATACATTACTCATTACATTAACGTCTGTGAGAACCGTTGTACGGTCACAACCTCTCCTTTCGTCCCGAACCGCGTATTTGATAATTAGCTTGAGTTCCGCATATCGTATTGTGTGGCACGGACGGCCGTGCCTGGCGCCCAACTACCTTTTGCGTACTTTCTGGATTTTCGCGGTATATTAGACGTGTCGATATTAAATCTGGGCAGACTTCCGTGGGGTCAGGCGGACCCACGGAAATTACTGTCGCAATATATATATATATATATATATATATATATATATATTATATATAAATTATATATATATAACATTTACACAAACTTTTTTTTAAGAAAAAAGTGCATGATGTACAATCGCGAGAAATGAATTGAAACTTTGGTGAAAACCGAGTTCAGAGCTCTTGATGAAAAGGGTAAACCGTTTCCACCATCCAATGAAATTTATATTAAAATTTCAGATTGTATGCATAATCATGGTTCTGGTATTACCTCAAAGCATGTATATACTATATTAAATACCAATAGATTCGGTATAAAAGATTACCTAATGCGTATTTTTAATATAAATAAAGCCGGAGAATTGAATAAATCAGCTGATGATAGTTCATTTAATCTGTCTAACACAACAACGTCTGAAAACATAACATTTTTACTTGTTATTTCCAATGAAGCGTGGAAAGATATTAAACCCATAAAAAAAGCATATTGTAATCGTAAATATATGTTACTTCAGCCAGGAAAATGGACTAATATATTTGCTGCTAAGATATGGGAGCAGAAAAAATTCCGTGTGCGTTTACATTCAAATATGCCAAAGTCTTTAAAAGTAGTGACGCTAAGCATTACGCTCGTTTCACAACTTTATGCACGGAATGTAAAGCAAAACTTTCTGGGCATTTATTGCAAGAACCCACAAAAAAAGTAGACGTAATATTTGAATGCAGATTAAAAAACTATCAGTCCGGATTTTTGCATAAGAAAAAGCGTCAGTTAAAAGGACGTCTGTGCCAGAAAATCGTCGCATTTGTTAGATACTAAACAAGACGCCAGTACATGGAGAGCGAATGAGGCAATATGTTTAATGGAGAATTTCGATCCCATTCCACCAACATTATATGATGCTACAGTGTTACGAAAAGCGAAGCAACAAGAAATGGATCGTCGTCTCGAATTAGAACATTGTGATCCAATTCTCAATTTAAATTTAGCAAAATATGAATCCCTTGCGGGCATTATACGCAATATAGGACTTGACCCATTCTTCTGTATGTACTGGACAGAAGAGCAAAAATTATTTTATAAAAATGTTACAAATAAAAATTCTAATAGCTTCTTAACGGTTGATGCCACGGGTAGTTTTGCGAAGAAGTTAAAGCTTGTTAACAATAAAAAAGTCCCCATATTTATCTATATCAATGCGTACTGGTAACGGAGACAATTAGCAGTCCAGTTTTTCAGATGGTGTCAACAAAACAAGACGCTTCAATGATTACTTATTTTTTTCTTTCAATTTTAGCGGACGGTGCATCATCACCGCGAATGGTAGTGACAGATTTCAGCAAGACTCTCCTTATGGCTGTTTCAAAAGCATTTGCAAATTGTGCGGATACGTATACTTATTTGCAAATGTTATATAACATTATCATCTTAGAGAGGCAGGAGAAATTGCCAAGTTGCTACATCAGATTAGATATCAGTCATTTTATTAGTATGATTGCAAA
Organism: Tetramorium bicarinatum; assembly: GCA_928718305.1. NCBI lineage: Eukaryota > Metazoa > Arthropoda > Insecta > Hymenoptera > Formicidae > Tetramorium > Tetramorium bicarinatum. The sequence goes on from OV788323.1 coordinate 2,832,978, forward strand.
ATGGGATTGTCTTTGTGGTAAAGTGGCAAAAGTCCGGCAATTTTATCTAAGAAGTATCGGCCATATTTACAAAATAACCGATATACAAAATATAAAATCATTATTAATATCTATAATGGTCGTCGCTCTAAGTGAAGATATAGGCTGTGACGCGAATTCTGATCTTCTTCCTTCAGAGCATCACTTAAGATCAGGGGATAATGTTATCAAAGGATCATCGATCGAAGATCCTGTTGACAAGGAAGAAATAATTGAAGACACACTTTTCGATGATTCCAATGAAAATCCCAATGGATGGACAGAATGGGCAAAATCCATTTTGGAATCAGCAGAGACTATTGCAGCGAAATCTACCTCAGGTTCTGTGATAAATGCTTTCTGTAATCCACAAGTTGCATTAAAATTAAAAAATTTAATTTTTTATTTACCCTTGTGGACAGGCATTATGCGCTCTCACTTTTATTGTGACAAAATAGTGGCTACGTCCTCAGCTGTCGAAGCAACATTCGCAGACCTAAAACACAGATTATTCAAAAGTCAATTGCCAATGCGAATCGATAAATTTATCATTAAACATATCGATTCCCTGAAAGGTAAGACTTTGTTAGCGCTCGCGAACGAAAATACAGCGTGCGAGGTACAGGATATAATGGACAATAAAGAAAATATGTGGAATGCTGTGGAAAATTGGCGGGGTTTAACCACTAAAAAAAATTCAAACGTTGATGAATTAGATCAAAATCAAAATCAAATGAAATTATTTAAAAAGAAACAAAAATTGACTTACCTTGACGATTGTCCAGATTGGGATAACATGAAAACTTTAAAACGGATTACAATACCTGTACTAAAAAATGGCAGCTTGCTCAAAGCATCCCGATGCGGTGATAACTTTATCGTGGTTTGCGAGACGTGTGCATTCGATTCGTTAACGCAAATAATAACCAACGCAATAGTGACTAACGAAACTTACGATAACGTTGTTATTAATCAAAATAATACATTTTGTAATTTCGCAAAAAATATTTCATTAATAAATAGTAAAAGAATTACAAGCAATATTTATGAAAAACGCGCGAAAATTCTTAGTAGCGTACCAATTTTCAAAATACACCTTATCGAACAAACGTTACACATTTAAATACGAATTGCAATGTCGCGCATCTAGCGGAACAGTTATTTATAAATTTTCCCAGTCTAATTATCAGTAAAAAGTGTCATCATTGCGATCACGAAAAGATTTCATTGCGACAGATTCCAGTGCTCAATATTAATATTAATATAATTTTACAAAACGGTCTTTCAGCACTACAATACGCTATACTCGACACTAATCACGATAAAGAGTCGCCATGCCAGGAATGCCACCAAAGTGTGCTTGAAAAATATAATTTTCAATCGCATTTGTGGATTGCAGTGTCTTTATGGACGAGCGATATGCTACTTCGATTGGCATCGAGAAAAAGAGTACGACACTTGGTTCCGTACCCAAAGTTTTAAATATAAATGAGCAAAGTTGTATTATTAATGGTGCAGTATCATATCATCAATATGCCAGTACTGAAAACAATGGACATTATTCAGCATACGTTTATGATACGACTCGCTGGTATTTGTATGATGATATGATGAGTGAACGAAAAATAGCATCTGATGATGAGGAAGTAACACCACACTTGATAATATATACAAAGCAATAAAGAATAGCTACCAAGCAAAAGAAAACACATACACAATAGAGACGGTTTGGAGTCGCGAAATACTGCGGGAGTGACGAACCGTGGGTCCTGATCTCTGTGGTGACATACACAGAAATGTGCATACACACACAGGCACGCACGTACGCACGCACGCACGCACACAACCGATAAGGTTTGGAGTCGAGAAAACTGCGTGTGTGAGAATAATTTCTTGTTAGGAAAATTTCCAATACCTGAGGGATAACATTTTTTTTTAAGTTTCGGCAGTTCTGTCGACAGTTCTGGATAGCACCCCAATAGTTCTAACGGAAGTTCTTAACACTCGAAGCTCTAGAGTGAATATGAAAAGAATTATCGAGGTTTTTCATTTTTCGAAACGAAAAATTTCCAACACCCGAGGGATACAATTTTTTTTAAAGTTCCAACAGTTCTGTCGACAGTTCTGGATAGCACCCCAATAGTTCTAACGAAAGTTCTTAACACTCGAAGCTCTAGTATCAGTGCTTGAGGAAATATCGCGATATTTCATTTTGTTTTTTGTGAAGTTGGCACCCCAAATTTTTATCATTGGATTTTTTGACTTAATTCGCCGGAACTATTTTTAATTTTATAAAGGAACTCTAGAACTCTTCGGGGTGCATTGCGAACTGTAACAAAAAATTCATTTTTCGAAAGATGCTAACTTCACAGAAGTGAATATCGCTCGCTCGCGTCAGCTATTAAGCTGCTCACACACAGAGCGAGACTCGAGCATGCAACAATATAATAAATTTAAATCATGTTTATGTTAGTAAATGTGTTGTAGTGTTTACATGCAATCAAAAACTATAATATTTTAATTTTTTTTCTTTTGTTGAAATAGATGTGTTAATATTTTATATATTTTTTAGATAATGATACTATCCTCAGTCAAAGCATGGTAAATAACACAGAACAAAGTACAAGAGCCGTCTACAATAATATTAGGTGAAGTAAAAAGTTCTGAGCGTTGTTCGCTAGATATCTTTAGTGAGCCATCTCACGATGTATACATCGCATTGGGTCATACTCTATGGCGATTTCAAGGTGACGTTAAGCTTCAAAACAAGTTCGTTGTCAGTTTTGTGTTTGGTGAAGCCAGTTGTATGTTACAACGTTCCAAAATAGAGGTAAAAAAAGAGAATTCGATACATTCTTCAGTACCACTACGACTAAGGCGTGAAAAGGCGGAGCAGGAGGCCAAAAAAATTTGTGCTGTTTATGGATCCAATACAGTATCGAATGCAACATCAAAGCGGTGGTTCCAACGTTCCGTTCTGGTAATATGGACGTCGAAGATGAGGCACGCTCTGGTAGGCCAATCGAAAATGTCGATAAAATCATGGAAATTGTCGAGTCGGACCGGCATGTGAGCACTTATTCCATTGCCCAGGAACTGAAAATTAGCCAGAAAACCGTTTGGAACCATTTGCATAAAGCTTCTCAAGAAGAAGCTCGATGTATGGGTGCCACACGAATTGACGCAAAAGAACCTTTTGGCCCGAATTGATGCCTGCGATTCTTTGCTGAAACGTAACGAAATCGACCCATTTTTAAAGCGGATGGTGTCTGGCGATAAAAAATGGGTCACATGGGTACGAGAACAGCAGCCGAAAAAGATCGTGGTCCAATCGTAGTGAGCCGGCCCAAACGATCGCCAAGCCTGGATTAACGGCCAAAAAGGTTTTGTTGTGTGTTTGATGGGATTGGAAGGGAATCATCCACTATGAGCTGCTCCCATCGGGCCAAACACTCAATTCGGACCTCTATTGTCAACAACTGACCAGATTGAAGCAAGCGATCGACCAGAAGCGGCCAGAATTGGCCAATAGAAAGGATGTTGTGTTCCATCAAGACAACGCCAGGTCGCACACATCTTTAACGACGCGTCAGAAGCTCCGAGAGCTTGGATGAGAGGTTCTATCGCACCCGCCGTATAGTCCAGACCTAGCACCAAGCGATTATAACCTTTTCAAGCATTTGCAAAATTTTCTTGATGGTACAAAACTGGCCTCAAGAGAGGCTTGGGAAAATGAGCTGGTCAAGTTTTTTACCAATAGGGACGAGGATTTCTTCAATCGCAGAATTATGAAATTGCCTTCAAAATGGACAAAAGTTATCGAACAAAACGGCGCATATTTGATCTAAATCAGATAATCCTAACTATGTTAATTTCATCGTCGAAATAAAGCAAAAAAATGCTCAGAACTTTTTACTTCACCTAATACAATCAGAACAACAACCGAGTGGATCTGCTAGAAAAGATACAGGCCAAAAATGGCCTCATTACCATTCAATGAGTCTTCTTAAAGACTCATGTCTTCAAAAAGCGTAAGTATAAAGATTTCAATTTACTTTAAATAATTATTAATAAAAATTATACATTAAAAATATTTTATTAATTATAAATAACATTACAGTAGAGTGTCTAATATAAATAATGATGATTCAAACTATTTCGGATCACATAGTACACATCATGAAGGCGCGGGATTTCCTCCACGATGGCAATTCCATCAATTCCCGTCGCGAACATGTTACATTTATCGAGAAGGAATTATATTTCGGTCTTTCGCGGAACCTTCTCAAAACGGTACGGTGTTTACGTGTTTTTCTGCCCGACGACAGGTTGACATAGCGCCGAGGCAAATAGACGACACAGCCTTGCGGGGCACGTGATTTCCACGGCCAAAATCAGTTGTTTTCGGCGACACGGTTCTCGGTGTCTTACTTTCGAGCGTCATTGCCGAGAACGGAGGCTTTAAAAGGACCGACGCACAGTGGGCGAAATCCGGAAAAAGTGGGCAAAAATTAATTTGACCAATTATGCCCAAATGAAAATAGAATGAATCTTTTCCTTAAAATATTCTTTAAATTAAGAAATAAACCCCGTTTGCCCATTTTTGCCCGTTAAAAAGTTATTCATATAGTAACATAAATGTTTTCATATAAAACGTGAAGAGAGAATACCAAGGATTACGATCGACAAATACAGTTTATATGAATTATAAAAATCTTAAATAAAGTTTATTGATGCAATGTTCATAACATTAAAATGAATAACAAATTGTTATTAACAAATAATTGTTATTAATAAAAACATATTTAAAATGGAATTACTAAATTCCGTTTTAACATTTCTAATTTAGCAATTCCATTTTAAATTTTTTATTAATAACAATTATTTGTTAATAACAATTTTTTATAATACAAAATTAGTTTCCGCAATACAAATTTTAAAAATCAATTAAAAAATTAAATATAGAAATACTAAAAATAAAAAAAATACAAAAATTAAAACAAAAAATATAAAAAGTTCAAAACAAAAAAAGAAAAAAATAAAATTACAGAAAACCTTTTCTTAGATTGGTACCTTGTCGCGGTAAAAAGGCTTATAATTGTACTTTTAAATGTAATGAAAGTAGCAATTGAATCAAATCCAATCACTTTAATTCGATTAATGAATTTGGATCTTATATATTAGAAGTTACTTCGAAATTAGCGACCCCCATTGGATTAGCAATCTTCAAATCATTTTATTTAATATTCAATGAATTAGCGATTTTTTACTGCATTTTCTGGACTACATTTAACCATATTAAATCAACCATTTTGAATTTGATTTTGACTTAATTTTGACTTAAAATTTCAAATCTATGGACAAACTAACCTAGGGATACTAGTTTTCAAAAAGTTTACTGCAAGATTTATAAAGTTATCGATTTTTGTCCACTTTTTCCGGATTTCGCCCACTGTGCAACGACGCGGGCGATCGCTCAGTCGCTAATTGCTGTGCTTTAGCATTAGCCGCTTCGTTCGCCTTTTGAGTTGCTTGCTCTATCGCGCTTGCTTTGCTATTACTTGCGCCTTTCGATCCTACTCGGATTGTTTGTCCGCGCTTTCGATTGCTCATTCGCGCTGTGCGATTCTTGTATATATCTTGTAAATACCTTGTAAATACACTGCTCAAAAAAAATATGGCATCAAAAAGTTTATGCCAAAAATTACCAAAATTTAACAGATCATAACTCTGCGAGAAATAATCGTAGAGCAACAAACTTTTTTTTTAATTAAAGGTTAAAATCTCAGCTTTAAAATGGTGTATATATTTTTTTGATTAGGAACATTCATGCAACAGAAACCCCTTAAATTAAAGGATATGTTTGAGATTTTAAAATTAGCCAAGTTTGGAAGTGTGCACGGACTTAAATAATTTTTTTTCGAGCATGTGATAATAGACCTTGAACAGCACTCACTGGAAGGCGGCGAGTGACAATGACTACATCACGAAGGATTTCTTTGAAACCGCCGAGGAAACATACTTTGAGCAACGAACAGTGCTCTTGGAAATCCAGTCTCCGAGAAGCATCGGAGGTTAAGAGCGAGAGTGCTTCGGGCAAGACCGAGGGGACTGAGGGGATGCGGAAGTCGCTGCCGCGCATCCAGCTCTCACAGTTTTCCGACTCTTACGACGACTGGCCTGCCTTCCGGGATCTTTTCCACTCGATAGTGAACAAAGACACCTCCTTGGAGGATGTGGAACGACTTGACTACCTCAAGACTAGCCTTAAGGGAGAGGCTAGTCTGCTTCTACGAAACTTGCCACCGGAGAGAATTATGCTCGCACGTGGACAATGCTCACGGAGCATTATGAAAACACACGCCTGCTCGTGCGTGCTTACTTCTCGTCCTTTCTTGCCCTGCCGAAAATAAAAGATGAATCAGTGAGTGAGCTAGAGGGAGGTAAGAAAGATGGCGGAGAGTACGATTGGGAAAGAAGTGAGCTCATGTGAAAAAAAGGAGTAAGAGTACAGAGGTGAAGGGTGAAGAATGTGAGTATGATGGAAAGGTGGAGGGTGAGGAAAAGAAGGTGGGCAAATGAAGGAAAGGTCAGGGAGTAAAGGCAAGGGAAGGAAAAGGACCTGAAAAGTGGAGCAAGAAATGCGGGATGACATGGAAGAATAGTGGAGAGACAGAGGGGGGAGAGAAAGGCGTCTTCGACGAGACGAAGAAGAGTAGAGGAGGAGGGAGGAGAGCCGGGAAGCCAGTCAGGCAGTTCGCAAGAAGAGAGAAGAGAGTCGGCACAGATGGCGTAGAGAGAACGGAATGGCGTAGGGACAGCGGAAGGCGGATCAATTAAGTTCGATCGTGGATCGAGACCGATCGAAAGATCGATTCCGGAAAGCACAAGGAGGAAAAGGTTAGAGAGCAGCACGAGGAGAGTACCAGGGAGCGGACAACGTGAAAGTTAAAATAAAGTTAAAGAAAAGAGAGAGGAAAAGGAAAAGGCTGCGGTGAGCAGAGAGGAATGGAAGGAGCTAGTGAAAGAGGTGAAGGGAATCAAGGAGAAGATAAAGGAATGGAGGAAGGACATGAAGGTGTTAAAAGGGTGCTTGAAGGAAGTGCTGAGGGGGGCAAGGGCGAAGGTGGAGGAGAGAGAGGAAAAGAAGTGAGGGGAGAGGAGAAACACGCGGAGGAAGAGGAGAGAGAGGAAAGGAAGGAAGGAGGGAAGATCGAGGAGGTGAAGAGAAGAGTGGAGAAAGGCGGAGACAGGGAAAGAGGACGGAAGAAGAGGGAGAAAGAACAGCGAAGAGGATAAGAGATAAAGCAGGAAGAGGTGGAGGAGCTCACAGAAAGAAAGGAGAAAGGGGCAGAAGAGGAGAAGGGACCAGACAAAAGGGAATGGACGGAGGTGAGGCGGAGGAAGGATGGATGCGGAAAGGAAGAGGAGGGCAGGAGGAGGGAGGAAAGAGGAGAGAGAGGACAGAAGGGAAGGGAAAAGGAAGAAAGAAGAAAATGCAGTGAAAGAGGGGAAGGGAAAGAACAAAGGTAGAGACAAGAACAAACTGAAACGAGAGGAAACGGGAAAGAGCAAGGAAAGAGACGGGGACGAGGAGAGGCAAGAGGAAACGGAAGCAGAGGGAGCGAGGAGAAGGCGGAGGAAAAAATGCCAGGAATGGTGGAGGTTGATGGAGATGGAGGAGGAGGAAAGAGAAGAGGAACGGAGGGCGAAGGAAGAGGAAAAGAGGAAGAAGGAATGGATACGGAGAAGGCTGAAGGAAAGAGTGGAGCGGGAGAGAGCAGAGAGGGAGGAGGAGGAAAAAGAAAGAAGAGAGAGAGGATTGTAGTGTGGAGGGGCATAGGAGAGGACAGGGAGAAAAGAAGCATGTTCGTGGAAAGTGTAATGGAGAGTGTACTAGGAAGGAAAGTGGTCATTGGGAGGATAGAGGAGAGGAGCGGAGAGAAAAGGGAGGGAACGCAGGGAGGAAGAGGGAGCTAGTGTGTAATGGCCAAGGATGGTCAGGCTCGGGAAAGGAGTAAGGTGGATGTAATGACGTTTGTAAGTGGCGAATGTAGGCTAAGGTGGGAAATGAGATAGACAGGAGAATACGTTGGAGGCGACAGGAAGAGGGGGAGGAAAAGAGATAGGATTTGCGTCTATTCTAAATCGGTGCATGCGAGATGTAAGAGAGATGTAAGGCGGATGTAATGATGTTTATAAGTGGCAAATGTAGGCTAAGGTAGTAAAGAAGATAGACAGAGGAGATAGACAGAGGAGATTGCGTTGGAGGTAACGGAAAAAGAGAGGGGAAGAGTAATAGGGTTTTACGTTTGCTCTAGGGCGGTAGAAGCGAGTTGTAAGAAAAATGTAAGATGGATGTAATGACGATGGACGTCGATCCCTGAGGGGAGTACGTCCTTAAATAAAGAATACATACAGTGAGCGAGCTAAGGAAGATCTTCCATGGAATGCTCCAGACCATGGGTTTCTTGGATAGCATCGCACGACCAGTTACGAATTGCAGTTACTTTTTCGTGCACCTCTTTGTCGAGCTGATCGACGCTCGCTCACGCCAAGTGGGAGACGTTCATCAGCGGAACCACCGACCCACCTTCGATCGACTCCTTGAAGAGTTTTTTGGAATGCCAAGTACGCACCTTGGAGGCCCTACGCCCTGAAAAGGGCGATTCAGGGGCGAAAAAAGATTCAGAGAACGCTTCCCCGCGTTCTGCTCAATCGCACATGGCCTCGCGCAAATCAAAAAGCACGGAGCGTTGTTCAAAGAGCGTTGTTCAAAGAGCGTTGCTCGCTTTGCCAGAAGGATCACTTTCTACTATTCTGCGACGACTTTCGCAGCAAGACTCCTGCGCAAAAGAAGGAATAGAGCAATATGTTGCTTATGAGCTTTACATCAACTGCTTCAGGAAGCACGCCCTTGCCAAATGCACGTGCAAAAAGTCCTGTGCCGCTTGCCAGGAGCATCATCACAACACGATCCACGATACCTTCTCGATAGCCGTGACCTGCACTGTCTCTGCATGCTCGGCGCACGGATCCATGCAGCCACAATGTCTTGCTGGCCACCGCCCAAGTGGATGTGATGGACAGGTATGAGAACTGTGTCACCGTTCGCGCTCTCGTGGACCGAGGTCTCTCTAATAACGGAAGCCCTGGCGCAGCGTCTCCGACTCGCGCGCGCGTCGATTTCCACGTCATTTTCGGTGTCGGCGGGAAGATGTCCGGCTCGGCTCGTGGACGGGTCACGTTGACCCTCGTCTCGCGAGTCACCGACTTCAGAATGACAATTGATCATCCCGCGCATTTCGTCGTTCGGTACTCGCATCAAGTTCGCCGCCACGGCATGGCCGCATCTGGAGGGATTACCCCTCACGGATCAGCACGCACGTGCCCCGGGGACAATCAAACTTCTCGGCGCGGACGTTTATGCGTCGATAATTGACGATGGATTGCGGAGGGGCGGCAAAGGAGTGCCGATGGCACAAAATTCGACGCTGAGATGGCTCGTGTCGGGAGCGATTGGCGGGTCGGGGGGCCGGGGGGCCGAGAGGTCGTTTCGTCCCTACAGTGCACCACCGACGAGGAGCTGCCGGAACTTGTCCGACGGTTTTGGGAGCAAGAGGAGCCTGCGAAATCTTCGCCCCCTAACACAGCAGAGGAGCAAGAGTGCGAGAAACATTTTGTGCGAACGTACTCTCATCTGTCGAATGGTCGCTACATGGTGCGGTTTCCGGACAGATCCACGCTGCCGGCTCGCGAAGACTCGCGTTGCGTGTGCTGCAAAACGTCGAGCGGAGGTATGCGGCGAACACCGAGTTGCGACCGTTATACACAGCGTTCATGCGGGAATATGAGGAGCTAGGACACATGTCTCGCGTGCCGGTAATCGCGGATTGCGACCGGGCTGAGTGGCATTCACTTGGACACCGTTCAAATGGACACGGTGCTAAAAGATATAAAGATATTAGACACGATATTTTGCGCACGTTTCGATTGGACACGGTGCTTTTGGACACAGGAATTATTGGTGAAATGTCTTTTGCACACAAGAAGTATTTTATTTAACAATTCGCACCGTTCATTTGGACACGCAAAATATGCGCACCGTTCGTTTGCGCACGAAAAGATGCGCACCGTTTGTTCGCACACAAAAAGATGCGAATCGTTCGTTTGCACACGAAAAAATGCGCACCGTTCGTTTGCACACGAAAAGATGCGCACCATTCGTTTACACACGAAAAGATGCACACCGCTCATTTGTACACGGAAAAGATGCACACAAGAAGAAACACACCGTGCATTTGCACACCGAAAGAAGAACACCTGTAAGAAGTTAACCCTCCACTTTTAGAATTTAATAATTTTGAAAATTGTGCTGAATTGTGCTAGGTTTGTGCTACATTGTGCTCGAACTTTAAAATCATTATATGAAAAATGCGCTCAAAAATACAAAAAACCGATATTTTAGGCTAGCCTCCACTTTTTGTTTTTTTTTTCAATTTTCTCATTTGTGCTGAATTGTGCTAGGTTGTGCTAACATTGTGCCAAAGCATTATTTCTAAAAAATAACAACAAAAAAGTTATGACAAAAACAAACAATTTTATAGAAAAATATATACAATTAACATTTCTACTCGTACCGGTTATCCAAATGGCATGAAACTATATATCTAAGTTGTTCTAACAGAGCACAAGTCAGCACAACATTTGGTTTCGCCAGCACAACGATATCAAAGGTACTTTACTCTTGAACATGGCCCTTCGCGCAACGACTCTATGTCCATAATTCGAGCTTCTAATGAACCAATAAAGCTGACGTCGCATATCTCAGTTGTGCTAGCCGAGCACAAGTCAGCACAAGATTCGATTTCGCCGGCACAACGATTCAATGGTACTTTACTTTTGAACGTCGCCCTTCGCGCAGCGATTCCATGGATTCTCTTGATCGCTCGGATTCTATGATTCGAGTTTATAATACGTATAATCTAGTCTGATGAAAAATTAATTTTATGCAAGACATCTCTCTTAGTTATGTATTTAATACATACAGGTAAGCCGTTCCACCGCGGCAAGGTGAAGGTCGTCGGAACGGGTTTTTTTTTCTTTTTTTTTGGTTTTTATTTTTATTTTTTGTTTTTTTTTATTTTACTTTTTTTTTTATTTTTTGTTTTGTTTAAAAAAATTTTTTATTATGTATGGTACCTGAATGTTTTAGAAATTAATTTGCTGAATTAATCCTTTTAAAGAATTAAAAGAGAAAGAAAATTTACAGTTGTTACGTTCGGACCCGTGAATTTCTTGCAATGTCAAGTGACTGGGATAAGGAGCGGGCAAGGAAGGGCGTAACTAGCCGTTTGTTTTGAATCTCGAAGACACTCTATCCGGACGAGTTCTCCTAGTCGATCGCATGTGGATGTTTCGTCTACAGGTCAACGTTAGAGACGCTTTGACGCTATAAACGAACCATGCGATCGTCGGTCCTATTTCAGGTCAAGGTTTAAACCCTCTTACCCCGGGACAGGACCATGTGCTAGCTCGAGGGAGGAATGAACGAGGTTGAAGTTCAAAGCGAAATAATTGTTGTCTTTGGTTAAATTTTACATTCTAATTTATTCATAAAATAAAAGGTAGATACAACTAAATTATAGATTAAAGTAACATAACAAGAATTAAATTTACGAAATTTGTTTATAATATCGAATAACGAAATTATTATATGTATGTCTAGTTGTACTGCAATAGATATCTCGTATAAAATCTAACTATCTATCTCGTAATAAAGTCTACATATCGTCTCGTATATAAAAATATATATATATATATATATATATATATATATATATATATATCGGTCTCACGTAAAAATATCTAGGATTAGTTAACTTATTATATGTGTGTGTGTGTGTGTGTGTGTGTGTGTGTGTGTGTGTGTGTGTGTGTGTGTGTGTGTGTGTGTGTGTGTGTGTGGGTGTGGAGAAATCAAGAATGTGTAGGAGGACATGAGAGAGAGGAAAAAGAGTTCTTGTCTTAATGTTATGGAGCTCTCCGCTTGGCAGGCGGTTCACCAAAGAGCTCCTCCTCGTCGGGGAGCGGCTCAGCTCCGTGAGGACGTTCCTCAATGACCTCGGGAGAGTCGGGAAACTCCACCTCGGAGTCCGCTTGTTCAATATCGGAGTCACTCTCGGACTCTTCGGAAGGAGGACTAGGGGGCCGTATAGGTGCCCCGTCGTCGTGCGGGAGAGCAGGACGAGGAGGAGACGGGGGTGTCGGTGGCGGAGTATCGGGGTATATATTATAGGGGAGAGGATCTGGAGGGAAACGCAGGTCGAAGAGTCGCCAGAACTCTCTGTCATCCAACCGGATGAATTCCTCTAATTCGTCCAAAATCTGGTTTAATTCGCGTTCCGGATCGTTGTCCTGCGGACCGGGTGGTATTCCTTCGAATGCCACTAAAAGATTTGAATTTCCGAATTGACTCCACGATCCACCACGAATTTTGAACGCAGGGAGGAATGTATTTATATATTAAATGAGATAACTCACTTTTGCTGGTGCGACTGTGAGGGAGTTCCCTTCAGAGGTGCACTGACGTTTCTATATCTCTCTCTCTCTCTCTCTCTCTCTCTCTATTTAGGTTGAAGGTATGCGGGAAGAAATGTGATGAACTTTGCACTACTATTAACTCTGAACTACGCACTTTAAAGGACTGTCAAGAAGAGTAGAAGAAGTGTGTGTGCTAGTTCCGCTGGACCACGCTTTTTATATTAGATTTTTGGGGGAGGTAGCCCTTCCCAAATCTCCAAGTGATCATCTTTGATTGGTAATTAATATTTACATTTAATATTTACGATCTCCTAATAAGGGCATGTTACCTTTTCTCGGTCTCCTATTGGATTATAAGTTCGACTTAGGTCAGAGGTTGCACACGGCTCGCAACCATCTCTTAGAATCATCATTAGGTACTCATTTCTTCGTAGTGTTTTGTCATACGATGACATATCTATTGCAGTATTTAGGTTTGGAAGTAATAACTCGTGCCTCGGTTTATAAGATCGGCGACGTGAGTTTATAGGAGTGGGTTTTAGATGATTGATTAGTATTAAATAAAAAAAAGAAATATTCGAGACCGCCGATTATATATTGGCTATGTTTAATGCATTTCGAGTTAAATTCTATATAACTTCGCTATTTGGTTGTTTTTCGCAAATGGAAGAAATTGTGGAGTCTCCGGACGTAACACAGTATATATTATAATATATACTGTAAACTGAAACGTATAATATTTTATTAGACTTTTTGTTATTAACTTGTTTTCTATAAATTTGTAATATTTTTTAAACTCTTACAGTTTATCCTTTCATTGTATTTTTATATATATAAGCAAATTACTGGATTTACAATGGTATTTTCAGTAACATATCGATATTTTTTTAATAAATCGTTAAAAAGAATCCATTTATCTCCATACAAAAAGTATGCCGTGTAATGTTTACTTTTATCGCTGTAATGTATAATACCATTCTAAGAAAGTGAAGAAGATTACGAAGTGTAAGCGATTTTGGAAAAGTTTTTAATGCTACACTGACATTCTTGTCTCCAATGCATTCAACTAATAAGTGCGAATGATAGTTTACTCTTAACTCAACGTTTTCTCCACATTGTTTACATTCTTTATAATTATTAGTCATATAAACTTCAATAGCCTGAGCAATAACGTCATATCCATGTGATTGAATTGTTTCAAAATCGAGATTAATAAGAGTCAAATTTTTAGTTGTTGCTTTTTTACATTTATCACATTCCTTTTGTAAAGAACAGCTTGGATTTTCGTTTAAAAGATATACACATAAATTGCAAACATTTGAAAATGTGTCAATTGTTGTCACATTAAATGCATTTTTCTTAACGAAATATTCGATTTTACGCAATATTGTTGCACGTTGTCTATAAATGGATTTGATTGGTCCTTTATCTATAAAATTTTTAGTAAATCGAAATATATCCGATGTAGCGTTTATTAAAAAATCATAGAATGCTGTATGTGTGCAGCGGCAAATAACTGAATAATACTGTCAAATCCACACGTGTTTATAACGATAAGTCTATCCTTTCCATCTTTTAATGATTCGCATAAATTTCCGTTTTGCAACATAGCGATATCAATTTTTTTTCTTTTACAAACTCCTGTAAAATCGGGTCGTGGCTGGAGATATGTTCTTTTAAGTGTTCCTCTTTCATTTTTATTTCTCCAGTTGTGTTCATTATTTAAATCTGAATACTCATTTTCTGATCTTTCGCTTAATACGGTATCGCATTCGTAATTTTCTTTTTCGTCAGTACTTGAAATTTGTTCTATCTGTGGAGTTTCGATATGCGTTACGTCAATAATGTCTCTACTCGTTTCTGGATTTTCTTCACGTATTGTATGTGTGAGTTGGACATCAGCACATGTTACATTTTGTTGTGAATGTGACGAACATGATGTAATATCTAAATCTTTTTCTTTAATCTTATTTTCTAATTTATTTTCTACATTTTCGAATGTAGTTGTAATTTCAGATATTTGTTCCGCCACTGCGAGTTTTGCACGACCAGAAAATGATTGTAAGTGCAAAGTGATAAATTTATCGACACGCATCGGACGCGAAATATTTTTTAAAACTTGATGTTTACAGTCATTAAATTCAGCCTCCACAGCAGAAGACGTTGCAGTTGAAGATCCATAAGTAAAAATGGGCACCATCACGTTTGAATATAAAGGAAAATAATAATAAAGATATTATTCTCTTACCTATTCCTATGGAATAGTATGGATTTATATATTACATCCTGGATCTTTTATAGCATTATCTTTAGCCGTCGCCATACATTCAGCAGGGAATGTTGTTAACCATCCAGTAATATCAGATTTGTTCTGAATCGTTTCTTCCATTTCAGTATCAGATGCATTAAAGTCATTTATATGTTCTGTCTCATCTTTTTCACTGTCACTAATTTCGAATGGAATAGTATTCTGTGTAACAACTATGTGCAATTTTTTAAAACAGTGTTCTGCATAAGACGGAATATTATCTTTAGTATTCCCAAACATTTCACTATGTGTAAGAACAATGCCAAATTTTGCTACTTCCTGAAATTCTATAAAATCTGATATTTTTGTGAGAAATGCCATAATTGTTATGTAAAATAAACGCGCTTGAGGATGAATAAGTTTTAACTCTTTCCATCTTGAAATCATATGGATAAAATGCGACATATCTAAACGTAGAAATGTAGATGGTAGGTTTCTCGATTCTTTATTCTTTAAACACTTAAAACATTGAGATACGTGGTCTTGTTAATTTTTGCATTGACAAAATGCTCTGACAATAGCTCCTATTAAAGCCCTGTCAAAATCACAAACTGCTTGTTTCGGTAATGTAATAAAATTTAGTTTGTGTTTCATGCCAATTCGTATGATCTCTAACAACCAAAAATGTATCGTATTTGTTCTGAGATGCGCTTAACATTTGAAACACATGCATGTAAGATGTACTAGTTTTGCAACTATTTGATAAAGATAGATGTGAGAGAATAATTCGCCCCAGAATAATGTGAGAGGATAATTCGCCCGATGGTTTCTTTAATTTTTTTACTAAAGATCCTGTTCCGTCTATGCAAATATATTCTGAATTTTGCACAAAAATAGCTGCTTGTTCTGGTTTCCAATAGTGCGCATAAAATGGATCTAATCCAATTGCGTATATTTGTCCTGCGTGTCGATTGTATTTCATACACTGTAAATTCTGAAGTGGAGCAGAAATAGTAAGAGTTAAATTGATCTTTTCGCGTTCCTGTTTTGCTTTTGAAAGTATCCGATTCTTGGGTAAATGCGCAGGTTCTGGATCGCCGAATTTCATTATTTTATTTGTTTCATTTCGGCGCCAAATGCATGGTAAAATATTTCCTTCTAACATTTTGTTTGAAATTTCTATTCTTCGATTCCTTTTAAATGTCGCTTTTTTTTGTGTTTTATAGAGGAATCAAAATTTTCGATAATGCACTCCATAACGACATCATTTGCTGATACCGGTTTATTTGCAATCATTCCCGAAAAGAGGATACAATTACATTCCGAACAAAAGGCAACGATCTTTAAAAAAATTCCAGAATCGGACATTTTGCATCGTTTAAACGATAAAGCACATGGCATACGTATTTGCTCCCACAATTGTTCGAATAAAACATCAGTCCAAATTCTTCGAAATAATACATAGTAATTTCTTTCTGATAACATTTTATCTATATAATCTACTTTTTCCGGACCCATTTCTAACCATGTTTTGTATGGTAGAGTCAATTGCAATTCGATTTTTTCATCAATGTGAAAATTATTTTTTAACGTATGAGTGTCTTTTGGTTTGACATTATGATGGTCGCGGGTAGCAACGGTGATTCCGAAATGACGGTGATAATAGGTCGGGAGAAATGGAAAAGAGAGTGTCAATGATTCGTAGAATTAATGTCAATTAACGTCTTTATTCATGGCTTGTCGAGATTAAACGAATTGCGTGTCGCATCACAAATTATAAGATATACAAGTCTTTGGCCGCAAACTAAATTCGAGCCACGGTAGCTTACGAAAAATCTAAGTTTCCGGTCGTCGCGGAATAAGAAGTCGAATCTCGCGCGACCGAACGATTCGGAGTACCGGAGCAGAGTCCCGCTCGGTTCGTCGTCTCTGCCCACCTAAGCTCGTGTTTTTCAAGAGCGCCGTGTTTTTCGGCCTCGGACTTTCTGTTTGCTAATAGTTGTTTTTCGCTAAATATTGTTTTCGCGTATCTCTACCGGATTTCTATTTGAAAAAAAATCGATTTCTTGGAATTTTATATTTTCGCGAAATCGTATTTTTTGGGTATGTGGCGGTGTGTAACCCCCTGCCAGTGCTGTATCGACGGCACGATGTTGCGCTATTTCTAAGTTATGCAATTATTACGGTTTCGTCCGTCGTGTAATCGTATAATAGAAATATAATACAAAATAATTATATGACTCAATAAATTATATATACAACGAGCAAACGAAAGAAAATTAACTAATCAATTCGCTGAAACGAATAATTGTCTAGTAGTCCGTGCTAAATACATACGAAATATCGACCGCCGCGAAACGATTATTTTATTTTTATCCGACTCATACGGGAACGAATTATATATACAAATGTGTCGAGTCTCGAATTGTCATCGGCCCACTTGCAGGCGATCAAGGAATCGAACTTTCCTGCCTGATCTCGTCCTCGTCTCGTTGCGCTGCCCGTCTGGAATGGCCATGTTTTCCGCGCGCTCGTCTTCCCTCGTGCTCGGGCTCTGCTGTGGCCCGCTCTCGGAAAGCCTTGCCGGGTCGTCGCTCCGGTCTACGAACGGGCTTCAACCTGTCAACAGAAATATTTTTGTTCTCGCCGTGTATTAACACGACGAAAACCTTATCCCCGCGACTGACGACCTTGTACGGTCCGTCATACGATGCCTGGAGCATCGTCTTTGGTCCGTCATGCCGGACGAACACCTGGTGTGGCCAAGTCCTTGAAGACGAATACTCGTCGCTCTCCGTGCCTCGTCCCGTCGACCG
Organism: Tetramorium bicarinatum; assembly: GCA_928718305.1. Lineage (NCBI taxonomy): Eukaryota > Metazoa > Arthropoda > Insecta > Hymenoptera > Formicidae > Tetramorium > Tetramorium bicarinatum. The sequence goes on from OV788323.1 coordinate 2,850,603, forward strand.
GTCGCAAGTCCTCGAAGCGATCTCGCAGCGTCCTCACAAAATCGGCAGGCTCGTCCTCCGCGACCGCGGGGTGCCGACTCAAGAACTGTCTTGGAAGGCGCAACGTCTGTCCGTACACTAACTCCGCTGCCGTCGCGTGAATATCGTCCTTCCATGCCGCCCGAATTCCGAGCAGAACCGTCGGCAAGCTTTTCGTCCAGCGGCTATTTTGGTGGCATCTGATCGCCGCCTTGAACTGTCTATGGAATCGCTCCACCATTCCATTTGTCTGGGGGTGATACGCTGTCGTCCGTATGTGTTTCGCTCCTGTGATCTCGCTCAATCGGCGAACAAGTCGGGACTCGAATTGTCGCCCCTGGTCTGTTGTGATTCGTAGTGGTGTTCCGAATCGGCAAATCCAACCCTCGTAAAAAGCTTTTGCCACCGTCTCTGCCTCCTGATCTTGCAGAGGGAATGCCTCCGGCCACCTCAAAAAGCGGTCCACGCACGTCAGGCAATAGTGCTTCCCTTCTGAGATAGGCATTATTATGATGTCTAGGTGCATGTGCTCGAATCGGCTGGATGGAGCACCAAACTTTCCAAGTGGTGCCGAGATATGGCGAACCACCTTGGACTGTTGACACGGCACACATGTACGGGCTCATCTGCGGCAATCCGCGCTCATCGACGGCCAGACGTAGCGCTGCGCCACGAGTCTGCACGTCGCACAGTGGATCGAACGATAGGCACACACACACACACACACACACACACACACACACACACACACACACACACACACACACACACACACACACACACACACACACACACACACACACACACACACACACACACACACACACACACACACACACACACACACACACACACACACACACACACACACACACACACACACACACACACACACACAAAAACACACACACAAACACACACACAAAACACACACAACACACAAACACACACACAACACACATAAACGCACATATACAAAAGATATACAAATTCCGACCACGTAACCTTTTTTTTTTTTTTTTTTGGTGACGAGGGGGAAATCCTTTATGGATACCCTCGCCCGTGGGATCGAGCGAGGGTTATGTGGGACTCCCCAGACTGGCGAGGCAGAGCTAATCTCACGCCCCACCGGTGCAATGTCCGGGATCTACCGCACTAAAACCCCCCCGGGTGTCCGCCTCGGCACTTCTCGCGTGGCCTTCGGGTACTGGTAGTTTACTTCGTCCTCCAGCCCCGCATGACAGACCTCGAAAGATCTACCTCTCTTCTTTATCTAGACTGGCTCGGGATGACACCTCGTCCCGAGCCACTTCTCCTAAGCGAATATTTGCACTCACACCGGTCCCGATTCCGGTTTAAGCACGAGGGTGCGATTCACCTACGATTGGACTTCCGCACTTGCGCGAGTCAAAGCACCGGCCGCACTCCGGGAGAGAACCACCGCGCCCGACGGACACTCGAGAACCCCTCACGCCGAAGCGAGCTATTGGAGTTCCCGGCGCCCCGGCACGGCGTCCCCCCCCCAGGCACACCGACGTCCACGCACACGCGCACCGCGTTGCCCATCCATTCCCGCGTTGTTTATACGATTTATATACATATTTACATATTTACATCTTAATCCTAGAATTAAAGTTAACTTATTCTCCTACTCGATTATTATTATATAACTAAGTACGTACGTACATCGATTCCGACGGTTGTATGTACTACTCACTCGCTACACAGTGTCTCCTTTTCTGCGTCGTGTATCTACGTACTTCTCGTCCCCCGTTTTGCCGAGAGAGAAACGCTTTCCCTGTCTTAGACGAACCGCGAACGGTCGTCTCCTGCTCCGATATATCTCCTTGGAGGGTAAGGGGGGGGGTACGAAGGTCGAAGGGTTACTCCGAGATTTCTTTTTCAGAGAAGTCACCGCGACGCCTCCCCCCTACCGTTATCTTACGTGCGCCAACCTACCCGGATCTCGAAGCCTGGGCGGTCGCCTCCGTCTGCCTGTCGCGCCGCCGCGTCTGCCCTCTCGCGGGCCCTCGCCGCGCCTCACTCGCTCCGCAGCCTCTTTCTGTACCATCACTTGATCACAGAAGCTTACCATCGCGCTCCATTTTTCCTTGTCGGCGAGCATCGCGTCCACGCAAGCCTCCAACGACAGGTCCCATCCTATGACGCTCGAGAGTTCCGCTCGTTGCACGTCCCACGCTGGACAGTCCTCCAGCGTATGCTGGGCCGTGTCCTCCTCCATGCCACAGTGTTGGCAGATACTGCTCTCGTCGCGCCCGATTCTGCACAGGTATTCGCCAAAGCACCCGTGACCCGATAGAACCTGCGTCAAGCGAAACGACAATTCGCCCCAGCCTCGTTGCGTCCATTCCTCGAACCGTGGCAGGATCGCCTGCACGATCCTCTGCCCGCCTCCTTCCGGTCCCTGCTCGTTCAGCCATTGGATCCAGCCTCTCGTCATGCGCTGCTCCGCCTGCCTCTTGATGTGCGCCGTTACTCGCGCGGACGGCTCCCTGCCGAGACGTGTGCGCATCAGCCTCGTCTTGCGATACACCTCGGCGTGTCTTCTCGCCACCAGCTCCAGTGGTGCCAGCCCCGTCAGCACCGTGGCACCCACGTACGAGATCGTACGGTACGCACGTGCCACTCTTATAAGGATCCTACGGTGCGCGTTTCTCAGTTTCGTTCGGATCTTGCTCGAGCACTCTGTCCTGTCTGCCCACAGGGGAGCACCGTAGAGCGCCATCGAGTTCAGTACGGTCGCGTATAGTTTCCTCACCCGCCCGCACGGCCCACCCAGATTCGGCAACAACCGACTCATTTGGTTAGCCGCCGCCACGAGGCGGGGAGCCAGCCCAGCGAAGTGGTCGTCGAATGACCACCGACCGTCGATAATTAACCCCAGATAGCGCATGTTCTTACCTATCGGGATAGCCGCGTCGCCCAGACGTACCGTCGCGCCTGCAGGGGGTCGTCCTATTCCTCGTCTTCCTCCTCCTCTAGGGCCACCGCCGTGAATCCAGATGGCCTCTGTCTTGGCTGGGGCCACCTCCAACGATAGCGCCCTAATGGCGCGCACCACCCCGCTGACCGCATCGTTGGCGCGTGAGCGTGCCTCCTCCCAGTCACCCCCGGCTGCCAGCACCAGCGTGTCGTCCGCGTAGCATATCGTCGTGCAGCCAGGGGGAAGCACGACGTCCGACAACACCCGATTATACCCGATGTCCCAGAGCAACGGACCGAGGACGGAGCCCTGGGGGACGCCTCTCGTCACCTCGAGTCTTCTATCTTCTCCCTTCCTATCCCTGTAATGCAGCCATCTATCGGACAGATAGCTATCAAGGATTTTCCTCAGGTATCCAGGGAGCCGATGATGCCGCAGCGCCTCCCGTATTCTTTGCCACGGAAGGGAGTTGAACGCGTTTGATATGTCTAATGACACCGCCACCAACACGTTCCCCTCCCCCCAGGCCGCCTCCGTGAAACTCTTGACAGCCCCGATCGCGTCCACCGTTGACCTGTGTTTGCGAAACCCGTATTGGTTGTCGTGGAGATCCGGTCCCACGCCCGACGCCAGATGCTCGATTATACGGCCCGCAAGCACTCTTTCCAACAGCTTGCCGAGCTCGTCGAGCAAGCATATCGGCCTATAGGCTGAGGGAGAGTCTTTAGGCTTGCCATCCTTGTACAGCAGAACCAAATCCGCCCGTTTCCACTTACTCGGGAACACTCCTTCGCGTAAGCAGCGTGTCAGTATCCGCCGGATTCTGCTGCCTATTGTACCGTATGCCAATGCCACCAGTTTTCCATGTACATTGTCCGGCCCCGGTGCCGCGTTCCTCGCACTCATCCTGCGTACCGCCGCCGTGAGCTCCATCTCGCCGATCGCTCGGTCCTCACTCCATTCCTCGAACTCGTCAGCGTCGACGTCCTCGTCGTGACCGTCGTCGTCGTCATCGTCATAGCGAGGGAACAGCGTATCCGTTACCGTCGCGAGAAAGTCCCTCTCCAACGTCTCCGTGACGGGGGGGCTCCATCTTCGTAATTTCTTACGAACTATTTTATATGGGCGTCCCCATGGGTCACGATCGAGCGTGCCCAACAGCTCATCCCACGAACCGCTCTTCGCTTTATTAATCGCGTGACACAGGCTGTATCTCGCCTGCGTATATTCCTCTCTCAGGTTTTCCTCGTTCGGCTCGCCTCTGCTCTGTTTCCATGCGCGTCGTCTCTCGATCGCGACGCTGCGCGCCTCGGCGATCTCCTCAGACCACCAATACACGGCAGTGCGCGATCCGCAAACACTTCTCGGCATTGACACGTCACAGGCGTCCCATATCTCCTCGCGCAGCCGTTGAACCTCCTCCTCCAGCCGCATTGACCCATCGTCCTCCTCGGGCCACGAGCTCGCCAGCAGCGCCGCGACGAACTTGTCCCTATCGAGTTTCCTGAGTGTCCATCTCCTACGCTCTTTCGCACCGTCCTCATTGCGCGATCTCGGCACATCGAGTGCCTTTCGGCCAAGGACCACCTCCCACGTAATATACACGTGGTCCGAGAGCGTTTCTAACTCAGCTCTCACCGTCCACTGAGATATTCTTCTCTCCGCGACCGGTGTCGCCCACGTGGTGTCGATTATGGACTCTCCCTGGGCCCTGATGCATGTGCTCTGTCGTCCCGAGTTCATACAACAGAGCCCAACGACGCCCGCCCAATCCTCCATCGCGGTGCCTTTGGCGTTTGTTACGGGTGACCCCAACAACGCGGCCTTCGCGTTAAAATCGCCCGCGAGTATCGTCGGCACCGACGCAACTGCCGATCCGCTCGAGATGTTCCTCAAACTCCTGTACATTGAGGCGCGGCGACAAGTACGCTCCTATAACGACAAAGTCATCCCACTTCACGGCGACGTATCCCGCGCCCGCCTCCGCGAGCGAGAAGGGAATCGCATCCTCTCCTCCGGTGTGCCTCTAATATATGGCCACTGACTCATCCGTAGCCGCCTGCCAATGCCCGTTGCCCCTCGGAATTCGATAGGGCTCGGCAATCACTGCGAGGTCAATCTCCAGCTCCGCCATGCTCTGGAACAACAGTTCCTGAGCATGGCGCGCATGGTTAAGATTGACCTGCAGTATCCGTCCTACTCTCCGCGGGAGGGTGAACGCGCCGGTTCGTCAGGCGTCCTCCCGCCCGTTCCTTTCCTTGGTTGCCTTTGCTCCTTGGGCGCAGAGTCCTCCTCCTTCTTCTCCTCCTCCACGTCCATGGGGGCCTCGGCCCTCTCCTCCACGTCCTTTTCCTTCGTGGTCTCCTTACCCGCCCATCCTTCGAGCGTCTGTTCCTTTCTCTCCTTAGAAGGACCCGGCCGTACAGGGACGAGGTCCCCCCTCTCTTTTGAGGGGGGATCGTCGCGTACTGCGGGCCGGGTGTTCCCACTAATCTGTACTCTTCTTTTAGTTTCAGAAGACGTCGTCCTGCATGCCGCTCCGCCGACTCTGTGTGCCGACGGTCTGCCGGCCTCGAGGCACACCGGGCAGCTCGGACGATCCGAGCATTCACTCGCCTTGTGCCCCTCCTGACCGCACCTGTAACACGCGAACCGCCTGTCCACCGCGCTGCGGCATTTGGCCTGCACGTGGCCACGCTCGAGGCACCTGTAGCAGGCGAGCGGCCTCGGCTCGAGTGCGTCCACCCGAGCGTACCACCAGCCTACTTGCAGCCTGCCTATCGCGACAATCTTGTTAGCGGCTGCTACCGGGCATCGCGCCCAAACGGTGTAAAGACCGTTGCTCGCCAGCCTCCCAGCGCCTACCTTAATCTCCTCTTCGTCGCAAGTTCCACTCTTCGCCAGGGCTTGGCGAATCTCCTCAGGTGAGGTACCCTCCATTACGTTCTTGATGCGCAGATCCGTGGTTTTAACGGGTCTCGCCACCCGTACGCCTTCCATACCTCCGACCGCTGCCTGTAGTCTCTCCTTCAAGGTCTTGGCCTTGCTGGCCCCTTCCGGTCCCTGGATCTCTAGCACATATGCGCCGGTGATCGCTCGCTTCGGCCTTAGACCCGTTATGCCAATCTCGCCTAGATCTATTTCCGCCTTCGCTTTCGCCATTACCTCGGCGTAGCTACCTGGCGGACAGGTCAACGTAACCGCCGCCGACCGTGGCGGCCTCCTTCTCGCGGGTTTACCGGCCCCACTCGGTCCCGGTCCCCGACTCTGTCCCTGGCTAGGTCCTCCGCTTCCACCTCCTGCTCTGTTCTGAGCGGGGGTCCCAGTTGTTACAGGGGGAGGCTTGTTACCGCTCTTTCCGCCCTTCTGCGTCCGTTCGTTTCGTGGCGCGTCCACCACCGATCGTGTCTTTTGTAGAGGCGTCTCCTCCTCTTTCTGCTTCTTCGTTTTGGATTTTTTCTTTTTCCTACGCCTCGTAACAAGCGTATACCCATCGCTCTCTCCGTCGTGTGCAGTATCCTCCCTCGGTATCTGCACCGGGGTGCCTCTGGCCGGGTTTTCTCTTCCCGAGGCATCCTTGTCCCCGCGCGTTGTCCTAGTCGACTTCTTGGCCGGTTCCTCCGTTGTATGTACGGCCCGATTTCCTTCTCGAGATACGATCCCCGGTAGTACCGCGCCCAACTTTTCTTCGAACCAGCCGTTTAGGAGGGGCACCAGCCCCTTGAATAAGTTGACCGCCTCCTCGCTGGTTTCCTTACTCGTCATCGGCTCCGTTGTCCTCTTCTTCTGTGGAGATTTCCTCTCCTCCACTATCTTGTATCTTAGATTAGATACATTCGTGTCTTCTATTATTTTACACTTGCCCTGCACAGCTGGGCGGTACGCCGTCGGCCACTGGTCCCGCGGGGGAAGATCCCTCGCACCGGACCCGCTTGGCAAGTGGTCCGTCTCCGTGTCCTCAATCTCCATGTCTACGCTCCTCGCGTGCTTGGGCGACTGCTGTTTGTTCGCAGCAGCCACCGTCGTCGACGTCGGTCTCTTTTTTGGAGATAGCGAGGGACTTTTTTGCCTCGCTCTCTTCGTGACCGTTCCGCTACCCTCGACCGTGGAGTCCGTGTCTGAGGAAATCACTTTCCTCGTTCCGCGCCTCCTCTTCTTGCCCTCAGACGTCATATATTCCTGGAGAGTTCTCTCCAGGGTTGCTATTCTCTCTAGGGCCCTCCTCTTATCTCGCTCTGACTCCTCCAGTCTTTCCTTCAAGGACCGAAGTTGGGTGCTCACGTCCGTTTCGGGGCCGTGATCCGCTCTAGTGCGGAGCACCTCTACTGCCGCTGTGGCCGTCACGGCCGCCCTTTTTAGGTCACCCCTCTGTTTTCCCTGCATGTTGTTGCAGGTTTTCGATACCTTGAGCACTTCCGCCAGTAGCTCCCTCGCTACATTAGCGACGTCGCAAGATGGGCTTTGCTTCGCCTTCTCCATGGCTTTGTCCAGGTCGCGTTCCACCTTAGGGTCCTGGAACAGTTCGTCTCCAGTGAGAGCCGCAATTCTCAACTCCCTCTCGAGCTCGATCTCCTTCTTTTTTTCCTCCCTGTACTTTGCCTTCGCCTTTGTTATCCCTATGAAGTCCCCCGTAGTAGGGGGACGTCCACGTCCGCGCTTCTGCTTAGCATCCTCGCCGCTGCCTTGCAGCATCTCCTCCTCGTCCGATGTGACCAGAATCACCGATCCGGTCCCTGCCGACTGCTCGTCGCCGGTCCCGCTCCTCGGGGTCCGTATTCCGGACTTTACGCTCCCGCGTTCCTCTTCACTGCTCGCACCGGATGTGATCTCTCCCTTCGTCGAGCCACCACCGCGCGCGCGCTTCTTCTTCACCGTCGCCGGACCAGGCTTGACACAGAACGCGTCAAGACGCTCCAGCGTGATTTTCGCAATCGCTTCCCCCGCGGTTGCCCTTGCGGTGCAGGCTTCCGCATGCCCATCATCGGATAAAGACGCCGGGGGACCTGGGACGATAGTCCCCCCACGCCTGTCTCTGAGCACCCGAGAACTCTGAGACGGTACGTTGCTCTCTATACGTTCGTTGTCCATCATATTTTTATTTTTAGATGAAGGAAGAAAGTCCTCCGGCTTGAAAATTACCTCTCCGACCGGTCGACCCAGACCCGAAGAACGCTTCGGCGGCCCTCCCGGTCCCACCACGCCGGACCCTAGCCCCGAATACGTCGAGGTGGCCCCGTCGGGCGTCCTTACCCTCGCTATTCGTCGCGCGCGTACGCGAAACGTCATCCACGTAACCGTCGGGAATAAACAACAAAACCTCCAACACGAGGAGGATAACCCAGCGCGGTTATCGTCAGCCCGACTGATGTTCGGACACCAACGCGCGCCCCCGCGAGCCGCGCCACCCCGCGCGAAACCCCCCAGACGAATGCGAACGAACGGAAGCGCCCCAGGCCCGAGCCTACCCCCCCGTTCCGAATTACCGGACGCGGATGAGGAGACCCCGCCGAGAACAAGTCGGTCGGCCTCCAGCTCGCACCGAGTCGAGCCGGTGTCGATCGTGGCAGCAAACTGGCCGCCGACGATCGACAAGCCCTACGGGAGACCGAACCGAGCGGGAAACCAGGCACCCCGCGCGTCGACCCACCCAGGCACACACGCGGACCGCCGCGACCCACCGACACGCGCGCGAACACCCACTCACCCGTGAACAGATAAGTAGGTACGGCCGGCCATACAGGGACGGGGCCCCCTCCCCCCGCAAGGGGAAGTGAGGGGGCCACCGCGCACTGCAGGCCGGCCACTCCGACTGCCAGAAACTCCGACCCGTGACGCCCGAAGCGTCGCGGCGGCTCTGGGCAGTCCCACCCGCCCGGCCCCGACCTCGGAATACGTCCCTCCGACCACGTAACCTCCTCGTGGTGTATATCGGGTAATGCTAATGACGGCGGTAATGACCGATACAAAAATTGTTGCTAAAATTTATTATTTAAAACAATAATGCAGGTAATGGTTATTTTAATCATCAAAGTACACTTACAAATACATTTTACAATTATGTATTCATAATTAAATAAAGCTTCCACTATTATATCGTCCTCTAAACATCGATGTCCGCATTTTACTATCTTTTGATCCACTGCTATGGTGCATTAAATCATTTTTTTTTCATATAGTTGCAGCTAAAATTAGTGAATTCTTAAAATAGTACATCCTTTTGCATTAGTATCAATTAAAGTTTAAGATATTACAAGACTTTTTTTAAAAGCTAAAATAAAAATCAAATTTCGGAATTTTTGTTGTAACATTATAGAAATGGTTGCCAAACATTAAACAATATTATTCACTGATTGAGACATGGAGTTTTTTCAAGCTAAAGACGTGTTTATAACTTATAAAAAAGTTGATGTCTTAATATTTAAACTGGTACGAAATTTTATTAGTTTGAAGTTAGAGAAGTAAATAGACAAAAATCCGTCATTGTATAAATCATGATATTCACGGTTATTTTTCACATGGATCTTAATAAAAGTTTTGAAAATAATGATTATATAGTAATTCTATGATCCTTTTACCAAACAAATTTGCTATTGAGGACTTCATTTGAAAGAAAAAAAATTTTAGTCTTATGTCCGCATTTTAACCCGTTTCGACCCACTGTGCGTCGCTCTAATTCCTGGATGCGCCAGGTCGTGCACCAGATCGAAGGCTGCTCGCCGGAAAGGCCTGGTCAGGAAAGATCGCGGCGTCTCCGTTGTTGTGTCACAGTATACGGCAATTCCCGTTCCTGGGATCTGTACCTGATTTAATTTTAGGCCGGATTCTCTTCGCGCTTGATACGTCTTAATCTCCTCATCCGTCGCCTGCGATTCCGCCAGCGCGGCGTAATTCAGTGAAGAACGGAGCTCCTCTATCCTCGATAAGGCGTTAGCCATCACGTTCTTCTCGCCCGACACGTGTCGGATGTCTGTTGTAAACTGGCCAATGAGATCTAAATGGCGAAATTGTCGTGGCGTACATTTTTCCGGCTTCTGTCTAAAAACAAAGATTAACGGTTTATGGTATAAACAATGAATCTCCGCGCTTCAAGCATGTGTCGGAAATGCTTGACCGAGAGATATATCGCCAACAACTCTCTATCGAACGCACTGTATTTCGATTTGGCTGGATTTAGCTTCTTCGAAAAGAATGCCATTGTTTCCTCGCTGCTGTAATGCCGCTCCTATGCTCTGGTCGGATGCTTCAGTAAACAGGGCGAGTTCCGCGTCGATCTTCGGATGCGCTAAGAGAGCAGTCTGAGCCAAACTCTCCTTCGATGTTTCGAACGCTCGCTCAGCCCGCGGCGTCCAAGCTAATGGCGCTTTTCCCCTTGCGTTACCCTGAAGGAGATCGTTGAATGGCGCCAACATTTCGGCGATCCTCGGCAGAAATCTTCGATAAAAATTTAGCATGCCGAGGTATCTGCAAAGCTCTCGGGCTGTCTTTGGTGTCGGATACTTTTGGATCGCTCTTACTCGATCCGGTAGTGGTCGAGTTCCCTCGCCGGATACAGAGTACCCGAGGAATTCCACCTCCGGCTGTCCAAAAACGCACTTTGCGGGATTGATTACTATTCCATAGTTTTGTAATCACTCGAATAAGATTTTGAGATGTTTTAAATGTTCCTTTTCCGATGCCGACGCGACGAGGATGTCGTCAATATACGCGTAGCAAAACTCGAAATCGCGCAAGACCTCGTCTATAAAACGTTGGAACGTTTGCGCTGCGTTACATAATCCGAACGACATGTAGGGAAATTCATACATGCCGAACGGTGTCGTGATGGCCGTTTTCGGAACGTCCTCCTCTGCCACCAGAATCTGGTACGCGGACGAGATCCAAAGTAGAAAAGATGTTTTTATTCTGTAAGGCCTGCGCGAAATCATGAATGTGTCGCACTGGATAACGATCCGGAATTGTTCGCGTGTTCAAGGCCCGATAATCGCCGCACTCCATTCTTCGCCTTTTTTCGGCACTAGTGCAACGGCTAAGTGCAACGGAGAAGACCAACAATCCTTCGATGGACGCGCGACTCCCATTTCCAGCACTTTGCTGAATTCTTTCTTTGCCACCGTCAACATCGCCGGGTTAAGCCTGCGTGGCCTACACACGACCGGCGGTCCTGGCGTTGTCTCAATGTAGTGCTTTATCGCATGTTTCGGCTCTCGCAGTCGGCCTTCCGGCTTCGTTATCTCCGGGTATTTACCGAGCAATTGATGGTATTGCGTTGCTCCGGCGATCGTCTTAATTCCGAGGTCGTTGCATTTAATACATCGCCCCGGCGCGGTCAAATTCGTTGCTTGATCGACGAGGCGCGCGTTTCGCAAGTCGACGAGAAGACCGTAATGCGCTAAAATATCCGCTCCGATAATCGGTTTCGACACATCTGCAACGACAAAACGCCAAGAAATGCTCGTCGTAGTCCCAAATTTAAAATAAAAGTCTGTGTCCTGTATGTATTTATCGTCGTCCCGTTCGCTGCCGCGAGTTCGTAGGTCGACCTTTGTCGTGGACCTCGAACTATTTTTCGTGGGAACACGCAAAAATCCACGCCCGTGTCAATGAGAAAATTAATTTTTGTTTCGGCGTCCGTCACAAAAAGGCGACGCGTTCTATGACCCGGATCGTCCGCCGCCATCAACGACCGGCTACCGCATTTCCCGCTTGCTGCGCTGAGCAAGGTGCTCTGCATTGACGGGCATCCGCTCCGAATTTCCAATGATACCAGCAAACTCCACTTGCTGGCTGGTCTCTCGCGTTTCTCAAACGCGATCGCGAACGTGAACGCGAACATTGATTCCCGGCGTATCTTTCGCGGGATCGCGTCTCGCCAATTGCCTCGATTGATCTTCTGATGGCTGTCAGCTGTTCCGCCATCTCCTGCTGCATCTGCGCGAATCGCAGCTCCATTATCGCCTCGATCGAAGTAGCGCTGTTTGCGCCCTGGTTTCGACCTTCTAAAGGTCGCGCCGTTTCCGCGATCTGCATCGTCGGTGCTCGAGTTGCCTCCACGATCGCGTCCGCAATGTCCCCCAGCTGATCAACCGTGTCCGCTGTCCGCGTAACTAGATGCGGCTGAATATATGTCGGTAATCGATTCAACCATATGGTCCTAAGCACCGAATCGCCGACCACGTTTCCGGCGAGGCTACGGAGGTGTCTCAAAAATTGCGACAGTCTTCGATCGCCAATCTCTTCATGTTCGAGCAATCTGCGCATTTTATGTTCTTGCGACAAGCTCAGCCGTTTAATTAACTCCGATTTTAGAGTTTCGTACGCTCTCTCCATCGGCGGATTCATTATAATATCGCGCACTTCCATAGTATATTTCGGACCGATCGCGATTAGCGCGTAACCGAATTTAGTTGCATTGACCGTGATCCCGGCGGCTTGAAAACTACGATCAACGATGCCAAACCATAGCTCAGGATCTGCTGGCGTAAATTCCGACATTCTCATGCCTACGCGACTCGGGACCCGGTGCAAAAAAACCTGACGGCTGTATCAGCGGTGGCTGCTGCGGAAACTGCATCCCCGCCTGCTCAAGCGCGCGGGCTCCTTCTCCTTGTCGTCGTTGCTCCTCTGCGGTCGTCCTCTGCTCCGTCATCTGCTGCGTCGATGTGCCTTCGTCTCGTCCCATAACCATTGTTCAATCACACACTGCACACCCGATCGCAATTCCAAAAAAAAAGTTTTCCCGGGTCACCACTTTAACGTATGCGGTGTCTTTGATTTGACATTATGATGGTCGCGGGTAGCAGCGGTGATTCCGAAATGACGGTGATAATAGGTCGGGAGAAATGAAAAAGAGAGTGTCAATGATTCGTAGAATTAATGTCAATTAACGTCTTTATTCATGGCTTGTCGAGATTAAATGAATTGCGTGTCGCATCTCAAATTATAAGATATACAAGTCTTTGGCCGCAAACTAAATTCGAGCCGCGGTAGCTTACGAAAAATCTAAGTTTCCGGTCGCGGAATAAGAAGTCGAATCTCGCGCGACCGAACGATTCGGAGTACCGGAGCAGAGTCCCGCTCGGTTCGTCGTCTCTGCCCACCTAAGCTCGTGTTTTTCAAGAGCGCCGTGTTTTTCGGCCTCGGACCTTCTGTTTGCTAATAGTTGTTTTTCGCTAAATATTGTTTTCGCGTATCTCTACCGGATTTCTATTTGAAAAGAAATCGATTTTTTGGAATTTTATATTTTCGTGAAATCGTATTTCTTGGGTATGTGGCGGTGTGTAACCGCCACAATTTAATGTACTTTCTTCTGAAATGTCTAAAACAGAATTTGAAACCTTTTCAATGTTGTGATACTCGAGAAATTTATTCCAAAAATTATACCTATTTCCCTGTAAAATAGTGTAAATATACTTTGATGACAACTTTTTTCCGGTTTCATTTTGAAAATTGGTACTAAGATCTTGATATATTTTTGAACTTGGTACAACAGGTATTCCGGTCGAATCCGAAAGGATTTTATATTTTTCTGTTAAAATTATATTTAAAAGTTGTAATGAGTGTTGAGCCATGTTAACGAATTAATGAATTAAAACAAGAATATATATTAGAAAATTAAAATACAAAAGAACACAATATACAAGAATATATTAGAAAAGAACAATATTACATTATTGATCAAAACACTTTATTGAATTATGAAATAATTTTATTAATAATTGCATGCAAGAAATTTCGCGCCTTGTATTTCCGGCATCACTGTATCCCCACCCTTCTCTCAAGCGCAGAAGTACACGCAAACTTGAGAGAAGGGAGGGGATACAGTGATGCCGTAACGCAGACCTACGATGCCGCCGTAACGCAAACCGCATCTACTATCGTAACGCCACTATATCTAAATAGTACGCTATAGAAACGTAACGGAGACGCTATGATAGAACGAATCGCAATTCGGAATGTAATTGTATCCCCTTTTCGGGAATGATTGCAAATAAACCGGTATCAGCAAATGATGTCATTATGGAGTGCATTATCGAAAATTTTGATTCCTCTATAAAACACAAAAAAAAGCGACATTTAAAAGGAATCGAAGAATAGAAATTTCAAACAAAATGTTAGAAGGAAATATTTTACCATGCATTTGGCGCCGAAATAAAGCAAATAAAATAATGAAATTCGGCGATCCAGAACCTGCGCATTTACCCAAGAATCGGATACTTTCAAAAGCAAAACAGGAACGCAAAAAGATCAATTTAACTCTTACTACTTCTGATCCACTTCAGAATTTACAGTGTATGAAATACAATCGACACGCAGGACAAATACACGCAATTGGATTAGATCCATTTTATGTGCACTATTGGAAACCAGAACAAGCAGCTATTTTTGTGCAAAATTCAGAATATATTTGCATAGACGGAACAGGATCTTTAGTAAAAAAATTAAAGAAACCATCGGGCGAATGATCCTCTCACATCTATCTTTATCAAATAGTTGCAAAACTAGTACATCTTACATGCATGTGTTTCAAATGTTAAGCGCATCTCAGAACAAATACATTTTTGGTTGTTAGAGATCATACGAATTGGCATGAAACACAAACTAAATTTTCCATTACCGAAACAAGCAGTTTGTGATTTTGACAGGGCTTTAATAGGAGCTATTGTCAGAGCATTTTGTCAATGCAAAAATTAACAAGACCACGTATCTCAATGTTTTATGTGTTTAAAAAATAAAGAATCGAAAAACCTACCATCTACATTTCTACGTTTAGATATGTCGCATTTTATCCATATGATTTCAAGATGGAAAGAGTTAAAACTTATTCATCCTCAAGCGCGTTTATTTTACATAACAATTATGGCATTTCTCACAAAAATATCAGATTTTATAGAATTTCAGGAAGTAGCAAAATTTGGCATTGTTCTTACACATAGTGAAATGTTTGGGACTACTAAAGATAATATTCCGTCTTATGCAGAACACTGTTTTAAAAAATTGCACATAGTTGTTACACAGAATACTTTTCCATTCGAAATTAGTGACAGTGAAAAAGATGAGACAGAACATACAAATGACTTTAATGCATCTGATACAGAAATGGAAGAAACGATTCAGAACAAATCTGATATTACTGGATGGTTAACAACATTCTCTGCTGAATGTATGGCGACGGCTAAAGATAATGCTATAAAAGATCCAGGATGTAATATATAAATCCATACTATTCCATAGGAATAGGTAAGAGAATAATATCTTTATTATTATATTTCCCTTTATATTCAAACGTGATGGTGCCCATTTTTACTTATGGATCTTCAATTGCAACGTCTTCTGTTGTGGAGGCTGAATTTAATGACTGTAAACATCAAGTTTTAAAAAATATTTCGCGTCCGATAAATTTATCACTTTGCACTTACAATCATTTTCTGGTCGTGCAAAACTCGTAGTGGCGGAACAAATATCTGAAATTACAACTACATTCGAAAATGTAGAAAATAAATTAGAAAATAAGGTTAAAGAAAAAGATTTAGATATTACATCATGTTCGTCACATTCACAACAAAATCTAACAAGTGCTGATGTCCAACTCACACACACAATACGTGAAGAAAATCCAGAAACGAGTAGAGACATTATTGACGTAACGCATATCGAAACTCCACAGATAGAACAAATTTCAAGTACTGACGAAAAAGAAAATTACGAATGCGATACCGTATTAAGCGAAAGATCAGAAAATGAGTATTCAGATTTAAATAATGAACACAACTGGAGAAATAAAAATGAAAGAGGAACACTCAAAAGAACATATCTCCAGCCACGACCCGATTTTACAGGAGTTTGTAAAAGAAAAAAATTGATATCGCTATGTTGCAAAACGGAAATTTATGCGAATCATTAAAAGATGGAAAGGATAGACTTATCGTTATAAACACGTGTGGATTTGACAGTATTATTCAGTTATTTGCCGCTGCACACATACAGCATTCTATGATTTTTTAATAAACGCTACATCGGATATATTTCGATTCACTAAAAATTTTATAGATAAAGGACCAATCAAATCCATTTATAGACAACGTGCAACAATATTGCGTAAAATCGAATATTTCGTTAAGAAAAATGCATTTAATGTGACAACAATTGACACATTTTCATATGTTTGCAATTTATGTGTATATCTTTTAAACGAAAATCCAAGCTGTTCTTTACAAAAGGAATGTGATAAATGTAAAAAAGCAACAACTAAAAATTTGACTCTTATTAATCTCGATTTTGAAACAATTCAATCACATAGATATGACGCTATTGCTCAGGCTATTGAAGTTTATATGACTAATAATTATAAAGAATGTAAACAATGTGGAGAAAACGTTGAGTTAAGAGTAAACTATCATTCGCACTTATTAGTTGAATGCATTGGAGACAAGAATGTCAGTGTAGCATTAAAAACTTTTCCAAAATCACTTACACTTCGTAATCTTCTTCACTTTCTTAGATTGGTATTATACATTACAGCGATAAAAGTAAACATTACACGGCATACTCTTTGTATGGAGATAAATGGATTCTTTTTAACGATTTATTAAAAAAATATCGATATGTTACTGAATATACCATTGTAAATCCAGTAATTTGCTTATGTATATAAAAATACAATGAAAGGTTAAACTGTAAGAGTTTAAAAAATATTACAAATTTATAGAAAACAAGTTAATAACAAAAAGTCTAATAAAATATTATACGTTTCAGTTTACAGTATATATTATAATATATACTGTAAATTTTCTTTCTCTTTTAATTCTTTAAAAGGATTAATTTAGCAAATTAATTTGTAAAACATTCAGGTACCATACATAATAAAAAAATTTTTTAAACAAAACAAAAAATAAAAAAATGTAAAATAAAAAAACAAAAAATAAAAATAAAACCCAAAAAAAGAAAAACCCGTTCCGACGACCTTCACCTTGCCGCGGTGGAACGGCTTACCTGTATGTATTAAATACATAACTAAGAGAGTTGTCTTGCATAAAATTAATTTTTCATCAGACTAGATTATACGTATTATAAACTCGAATCATAGAATCCGAGCGATCAAGAGAATCCATGGAATCGCTGCGCGAAGGGCGACGTTCAAGAGTAAAGTACCTTTGAAATCGTTGTGCCGGCGAAATCGAATGTTGTGCTGATTTGTGCTCGGCTAGCACAACTCAGATATGCGACGTCAACTTCACTGGTTCATTAGAAGCTCAAATTATGGACATAGAGTCGTTGCGCGAAGGGCCACGTTCAAGAGTAAAGTACCTTTGAAATCGTTGTGCCGGCGAAATCGAATGTTGTGCTGACTTGTGCTCGGCTAGCACAACTGAGATATGCGACGTCAGCTTTATTGATTCATTAGAAGCTCGAATTATGGACATAAAGTCGTTGCGCGAAGGGCCATGTTCAAGAGTAAAGTACCTTTGATATCGTTGTGCTGGCGAAACCGAATTTTGTGCTGATTTGTGCTCTGTTAGAACAACTTAGATATATAGTTTCATACCATTTGGATAACCGGTACGAGTAGAAATGTTAATTGTATATATTTTTCTATAAAATCGTTTTTTTTTGTCATAACTTTTGTTGTTATTTTTCAGAAATAATGCTTTGGCACAATGTTAGCACAACCTAGCACAAGCCAGCACAATTAAGAAAATTGAAAAAAAAACGAAAAGTGGAGGCTAGCCTAAAATATCGGTTTTTTGTATATTTGAGCGCATTTTTCATATAATGATTTTAAAGTTCGAGCACAATGTAGCACAAACCTAGCACAATTCAGCACAATTTTCATAATTATTAAATTCTAAAAGTGGAGGGCTAACTTCTTACTGGTAAGAAGAACACCATGCATTTGCACACGGAAAAGATGCACACGAAAAGAAGCGCACCGTGCATTTGCACACCGAAAGAAGGACACAAAGGTACGCCACGAGAACCAACGCGTTCGGCGGTACTGGGGCACGCGTAGGGACGGTGCCAGGCGACCCCCCGTCAACCGCACGATTCGACATCGCACGATTCGACACCGCACTTAATTTTCTTCTGTTTTTCATACAAAACTAAGTCCACGCTGTTCATTTCCACGTTGTTGAATGTAGGGCTCTCTAGTTATAATTTTTACGCGGGGATTTAGGGAAATGGCTTTACTCACGCGTTATTATTCAACCTCACTACTTCCACATAGGTTTACAACTTAAATTTTGCGCGTTTTCACTACGACGGATCCGTACGTCGCGATTTTCGCGATTTGGACACACGGTTGACGTGGGTCACGTGGCACGGTTCCTACGTCTGCCCCGGTGCCGCCGAAACCGTTGGCTCTCGTGGTGGATCCCTACGTCGCGATCTTCGCGACCTAGACACCCCGGTTGACGGGGTTTGCCTGGCACGGTCCCTACGCATGCCCCAGTGCCGCCGAACCCGTTGGTTCTCGTGGCGCACCTCTGTGTTCCTCTTTCGGTGTGCAAATGCACGGTGCGTTTCTTCTCGTGTACATCTTTTCCGTGTACAAGTGAGCGGTGCGCATCTTTTCGTGTGCAAACGAACGGTGCACATCTTTCCGTGTGCAAACGAACAATGCGCATCTTTTCATGTGCAAACGAACGGTGCACGTCTTTCCGTGTGCAAATGAACGGTGCGCATCTTTTCGTGTGCAAATGAACGGTGCGCATCTTTTCGTGTGCAAACGAACGGTGCGTATCTTTTCATGGGCAAACGAACGGTGCGCATCTTTTCGTGCACAAACGAACGGTGCGCATATTTTGCGTGTCCAAATGAACGGTGGGCATCTTTTCGTGTGCAAAAGACTGGTGCGCAATTGAACAGTGCGAATTGTTAAATAAAATACTTCTTGTATGCAAAAGACATTTCACCAATAATTCCAGTGTCCAAAAGCACCGTGTCCAATTGAACCCTGCACAAAATATCGTGTCTAATACCTCTGTGTCCTTCAGCACCGTGTCTATTTGAACGGTGTCCAAGTGCACCGCTCCCACCGGGTTCGCCAATGCTATCTTCCTCACCACGGCGTGCTGAAATCGAAAGACGATACGGCAAAAATTCGCGTTGTGCTCAACGGATCCGCACGACCGCGCTGCGGCGAGTCCTTGAACGCGCATTTGTTCACCGGCCCGAATCTTCTGCCAACGCTCGCGAACATTTTGCAGAGCTGGCGGCTTCACCGCTATGTTCTCGTGGCAAACATCGAAAAGATGTATCGCTAAGTAGCGGTACATCCTTGCGATCGCGACTTGCAGCGGATCCTCTGACGTCCAAACCCGGACGCTCCGACAGAGGAATTTCGCCTGAACACGGTGACCTACGGCTTGACATGAGCCGTATCTGCCATCCGCACGCTTAGACAATTGGCCGCGGATGAAGGACGCGCGTTCCCGCGAGCGGCTCAGGCCTTACAGTGGGAAATATACATCGACGACGTGTTAACGGCCGCGGACACGCTGGGGGAAGCGACAGCGATCAAGAGGGAGCTGATCGCGCTGTGTGTGACTGGAGGCTTTCCTTTGAGGAAATGGTCGACAAACGCATTGAGTCTCTTGGAGGACATCCTGGACAGGCTGAACTGCAGGAGGGTCAAGGACCACCATTCTTGGCGATCGGAAAACGGACATTCCACGCTTGGCTTACAATGGCATCCGGAGGAGGATGACTTTTTCTTCAAGGTCCAGCCAGTGTCACTTGCTTCGGTGACCAAACGCTCAGTCCTCTCCCAGACGGCTAAGCTGTTTGATCCGCTCGGCTGGCTGGCACCGATTGTCGTGAGAGCCAAAACCCTCATGCAATCCGCATGACTGCAACATGTGGAGTGGGACCAACCGTTGCCACAACGGTCTAACAACGAGCGAGAGTGGAGGCAACTCTTCGAGGAACTGCCACTGGTGGCGGCGCATCGAATTCCTCGCTGGCTGCATGTGACTGGAGGCAGCAGCAGGGTGGAGGTGCACGGATTCGCGGACGCATCCGAGCGCGCGTACGGATCGTGTACGTGAAGAGTAGCGTCGACGGGCGGAACGTGATCATCTTGGCTCTCGTCAAGACCAAGGTCACTCCCATCCAACGGGTGTCACTACCACAGCTGGAACTTTGCGCGGCAGTGCTACTCGCCAAGGCGGTTGTGCAGACGTTGTCGGCCTTGCGCCTCCCCGCGGTCAAGGTACACCTTTGATCTGATTCCACGGGGGCATTGGACTGGATACGAGGATACATCCATCGCGATGGACCACCTACACGGCGAATCGAGTTGCGGAAATCCAGAGGCCTGCTACCGGAGGCCACCTGGCACCACGTCATCAGCCGGGACAATTCTGCGGACTGTGCATTGCGGGGCCTACCCCCGCGCGAGCTGAGTGGCTTTACGCTGTAGTAGACGGACCCGTCGTGGCTGGCGGGAGAGCTTCCTATCGAACGCGTTCCCGAGGCAGACAAGGACGTACCGGAGCAACGAGCCTGTGTCCATCCTGGGACTGCCAACCAGGGGGACGCGGAGTTCCTCTTACGTTTCTCCAAATTGTACCGGCTGCTGCGCGTTACCGCGCGGTGCAAACGGTGGCTGCGAGCGCTTCGCGCCCGCTCCACCGGTTATGTTTCAGAGTCGACCTTGAGCCAACAGGAGCTGGAAGATGCGTTGTGGTGCTGGGTCCGCAACGTCCAAGCCAGTTGGTATCCTGCCGAGCTGAGGGCAAGCCGCTGCCGAATCGAACTGGTCTTCTTCGTCTCATGCCGATCATCGATAATGGCATCTTGCGAGTGGGAGGACGGCTGAAGCACGCAATGCTCAGCCATGATGAGAGGCATCCGGCCATCTTACCAAGAAGTTCCTGGCTGACAACCCTTATGATAAACGACTATCACAGGAGGACTGCATACAAGAGGGGCGTAAAGCTCACGCTCGCCTCGCTCCGTCAGTGCTTCTGGATCCCTGGCAGGCGAACCCTGGTACGTGGATGCATCCATCGCTGCGTGACTTGCGTTCGATGACGGGCGGCGGCCCCGCAACAGCTAATGAGCAGCTTGCCTCGCTCCAGGGTCACAGTATCGAGGGCTTTCGCGCACACCGGAGTGGACTACGCGCCTATTCCCCTGCGTGCAAGCAAGGGCCGAGGCCATAAGGCCTCCAAGGGTTTCTTCGCCGTTTTCGTGTGCCTAAGCAGCCGAGAGCGGTGCACCTGGGGGTCGTATCAGATTTCACCACCGAGGCCTTCTTGGCGGCCTTCAGACGCTTCTTTTCCCGCCGAGGCCGTTGCGAGACGCTCTACAGCGACCGCGGCACGGACTTCATGGGCGCCGACCGCGAGTTGCGCGCTTTCTTCAGGACCACTATCCAGGACAGCGCGCAGTGGGCTAACTTCCTCGCAGGCGAGAGAATCCGCTAGAAATTCAATCCCCCCTCGGCACTGCACATGGGAGGCATCTGGGAGGCCGTCGTGAAATCCACAAAGCACCACCTGCGCAGAGTGGTCAGCGATGCCACCTTCACATATGAGGAGATGGCCACCTTCCTGGCATAGATCGAGGCGTACCTAAACTCGCGCCCACTCCAGGCACTAAGCGATGATCCGGAGGATTTAGCGCCGCTGACTCCGGGTCATTTTTTGATCGAAACCGCGCTTAACGCGGTTCCAGAACCTTCATTGTTGCAGGTCGCCTCGAACCGTCTCACCCGCAGACAGCAGTTACAACAGATAAGGGACCATTTCTGGCAACACTGGACCAAGGAATACCTACACACCCTCCAGGCGCGCTCCAAATAGTGGGCGAAACGGACCGACGTCCAGGGTGGGGCACTCTGCCTCATCCGAGGAGAGCTCACTCTCCCGAGTCAATGGCCACTGGCGAGGATCATGAAGATTCATCCAGGCGAGGACGGACGAGTGACGGCGTTCGAACGGCGGCGACTACGCTCAAGCGACCGATCGGGAAGCTGGTCATTCTTCCCGTCAACGACGCGAGCGACCGCTAAGTCCTCCGGAGTCGGCACTGTCCTTTCGCGTTCGCGAAAAAGAGTCTCGCGTAGTAAGCGCGTCCCCTATTTTTTTTCTATTTTTTCAATATTGTATCATCCGTCCGCATTCACACGCGTAGCGTAAGAGGCACCGAATGAATAAAGAGGCTCACCCGGATTGCCTGTCCACGCTCGAGAATCTTACAATTCTTTAAAACATTTTTTGACCATCGTCATCTGTTCGAGCCCCAAGCAAAGCCTCGAAAGCGAAATATGTTTGTACGCGAGAGCGAGGAAAACAGTTCGGATCGGACATGCATCAAATGAAAAGAAAACGAGACGATTAAGCGACACCACAATTTTTAATAACGAGAAAAGAGTCTATTTACAGCTTGTACAATTATGGTCTTATAACAAATCGCGAGCAACGATATTGAGGCGAAGCCATAATCACTAAGCGACCGAAAGAGAGTTCTAGCGATCTTGATTAGAATTCGGGGAAAGCACACCGAAATAAAGCGTTCTGTTCCGACTGAAAGTATGAGACAAAGAGCCTCGCATCATAGCGCACAGCCCCTATTTATAGGTCAAATCCTTCCAACCAAGAAAGAGTCCAACGACTTACGATCTTTCGTTAATCGTCATTTATGGAATTTAGATCTTTCTAGAAGGAATCTCCTTGTTTGTCAAAAAATTCAAAGCGCCAAGCTTTGCAGCTAACGCTCGAGCATCGAATAGCTCTCATTGGGCGCCGAGCACGTCATCGGCGATGCAATAGGCTGTCGATGACGCTTGGCCACGTGGTTGCATGATGCGCGGGTAGCGGCTCGACGTTACCGTCTCGCAAATGCTGCGCGCGTCTAACACGATCCCAAACATCATCAATGCATGTGACGAGGCGGGCGGGATGTTTCGGATCACATAGTGCACATCGTGGAAGCGCGGGATTTCCTCCACGATGGCAATTCCATCAATTCCCGTCGCGAACATGTTACATTTATCGAGAAGGAATTCCCCGCGCGTTATTTCGATCTTTCGCGGAACCTTCTCGAAACGATACGATGTTTACGTGTTTTTCTGCCCGATGGCAGGTTGACATAGCGCCGAAGCGAATACACGACACGGCCTTGTGGGGCACGTGATTCCCACGGCCGAAATCAGCTGTTTTCGGCGACACGGCTCTCGATGTCCTACCTTCGAGAGTCATTGCCGAGAACAAAGGCCCTCGAGGCTTTAAAAGGACCGACGACGCGGCCGATCGCTCAGTCGCTAATTGCCATGCTTTAATATTAACCGCTTTGTTCGCCTTTTGAGTTGCTTGCTCTATCGCGCTTGCTTTGCTATTACTTGCGCCCTTCGATCCTAGCCGGATTGCTTGTCCGCGCTTTCGATTGCTCTTTCGCGCTGGCTATCCTTCGCGCTGTGCGATTCTTGTATATATCTTGTAAATACCTTGTAAATATATTTGCTCATCGCAACCTTTGCTTTGCCGTTATTTTGTGATCGTCTGCCTGACTTTTCATCGCTCTCTCTCGAACACAAACTTATCTTTAATAAATGAAGATAATGCAGAAAGTATCCAAACAGGTATAATTAGAACATAGTAAATTGAAACATATCAAATTAAAAATAACTAAAAAAAAATTCTTTTTCATATTTTATATTCTAATAAAGGAAAAAAAATAAAAAAAGATGTTTCTACAAATGCGTTGGAAAGAATGGTAGACATAATATGTAAAGAAAATAAAATGGTTCTTCCTCTACATCCAGAACCAAATAAAATAGATTCTTTTTTAACTTTAGTTGGATTTAGATTACAAAAAATGTCTTCAAAAACTAGATTTCAAATAATGCAAAAAATATTACAATTACGAGATAGTTATCGAAGAAAACTTTAATGAGTAACGTTTATATGAGTGGTACATATTTTTTATAAAAGTGATATACATTTTTTTCAAAAAAGTATATTTTTCAAATATTAAGAATTTTTTATTTTATTTTATTGTCTTAACTTTATTACTATTTTTGTTTTTCTTAAAATGTCTTATTTGCATTTAATGTTTGTACTGAATGATTTTATTTGCATTATGCCATTTTTTAATTATTATAAAAATAATTATAACTATGAAAGTTCAACTTAGACCATGTGCATTATTCAAATGTAAGAATATTTTGTTTTACACAATGTGCATTACTCGAATGTAAGAATATTTTATTTTACGTTTTATATGAAAGTTAATTATTAAATAATATATTTTAATATTTAGTACTTTTTGAAATGTTTAAATATTTGAAGGTTTCTAAATAAAATAAATTGAATAACTGGTTAATGAAGGATTTATTTTATTCCTGTACTTAATATTTATTTTACCATGCAATGTATCGTGTACAAAATAATAAGAACTAAAATTAAATATTGTATTGCCATGGTACGACTCCATCAGTGTTAAAATATTCGCAAAAGTTATCACGAATTTTGATAGCGTTTCGGGTACTATTATTATTGCCACATATAATAATATCTCTTAGCCCACTGTCATTGATGTCTTCTCTGCAGGAGTCAGGAACAAACTCGTCAAGGTTATTTTGATTAAGAAATGTTTCATCAACATATTGGTTTAATTCGATATCTTGTTTGCGAAGCCAGTTGTGCAGACATATAGGAGCTTGTACAATTTTTATTGATTTTTCTACTGTACCAATAATTGGTCGTTTTAAAATTCTCCACTGGCTGACTAAAATGCCAAACGTATTTTCGATTGTTCTTCTAGCTCGACTGAGACGATAATTAAAAATAGCACGTTCTTGACTTAAACCATTTTTCGCAGGATATGGTCGTAGTAAATACTCTGTTAGCTGAAATACTTCGTCTCCTACAAGCACATATGGTAAAGGTAATCCATTCTCTGTAAGAGATTCTGGTTGTGGCAAATTTATTTCACGATTGTTGAATTTATGACCTAGTACAGAATCTCTGAAAATTCCACCGTCACTTCATCGAATATATCCTCCAATATCAATGAAAGTTAAAATATAATCTGCATCACAAATTGCAAGTAATACAATACTGTGGCTATGTTTGTAATTAAAGTATGCAGAACCTGCATAATCTGGACACTAAAAAAGTTTTCAAGAATGATTTATTCTTGAATGATTTATTCTATATATACATATACAATATATATAGAAAAAACAAGAGAGAGAAAGCAAAATAGAAGTTTTACATATATATACCTGAAGAAGAACACGTTTCCCATCAATTGCTCCAATAACAATGGTTAAAATTCCACTTTGTCTCAAAGTTATTAGCAATGTTTAACCAATTGTTTTTATTCAAACAAGAGAGAATTACTTTTTTTTGAAGACAATTCCAAATGGCATTACACGTCTCTTGGATGATGCTAACAGTTGTCAATTCAACAAGGTATTGATACGAAACAGATGTCATCGAATTATTAGAAGCTAGGAATCTAATTAATATACAAAATTTAAACTTATAGAAAAAAATTCATGTATGTGTGACGTTGGATTTAGAATTGATTGGAACGGATAGCTCGCGGGAATCCAAGGTCCGGGCGGCGGGTGCTTAGCGAATGAGAAGCCTGGTGTATTCAATATAATGTGTGGTTTTATTCTTAAGTCTAGGGTGCATGGATATTTACAGTGTTACTTATCTCTACATTAACTTATTCTCTAACTTATTTCTACGATCGGGGAGTCACCTGGCACGGTCCTTACGCGTGTCGAATCGTGCGGTGTCGAATAGAGCGGTGTCGAATCGTGTACACTGTGTCCGATCGACACTGTGTCCGATCGCACTGTGTCCGATCGCACTGTGTCCGATCGAGACTGTGTCCGATCGCACTGTGTCCGATCGAGACTATGTCCGATCGACACTGTGTCCGATTCATTCAACCTGCTGTGTCCGATTTATTCTGTGCGCATCTGGAGACGCACTTGAAAGCGCCGCGGACGTGGCGGTCCTTTGTATCCTGTTAGAATTATCTTCGGAGAGTCCGTGACCTTTCTTTTCTTGACTATCGCCATTATTTTTAGCAAGAACGAATCTTTCCGATTCATCAACGGCGAGGGGAGGAAAGTTATCAATGAGGATTACCAGAAAGATGTTCCCTTGAGGTTGACGGAAAGGGGTTAACTAGAGAAGTGGTATTCCTCTTGGTAGGTATTGGCTCAGAGCAATCCATCAGAAGAGAGAGGGAAGTGTTTGATTTATCAGGATAGCTAAAACCCACGAAATCCGGTTCCGCGTGAGGGATCGCCGGGTCGGGAGAACGAACACGTACGCAAACGCAAACGAGAACGAGAACGGATAGATGAGGCAGAGACACACGATTCGCAAGAGAAAAAGAACTCAGAGGATGAATCAGAGGGGATAACAGAGAAAAGAGGTGTCTTTTTATGTCCGCTAACAGATGCGGGAAGCATACCTATCAGAACGCTTACCTCCCTTTTTATTTTTTGTTGACATCGTGTTCGGTATCGTTGGCGACCTATTCTTTACAAAAAGCAGCGGCGAGGGGTGAGCTATCTCCTGAAAGGGGGGAGGGCACGTAGAAGGCCTTACAAAAAAAACCCGTCGTTGTCATCTTGAGGCTGGCTCAGCCCAATATGCGATGCATCCGCGTTCAAATCTAAAGTTGTAGGAGGCGGGGGCCATACATACTTAAGAGGTAACAGTCAGTGTCTTGACGAAGAATAACTCACAGAACGGCATCCACGAAGTAAAACTCACGGGGAAACGATCACGAAAAAAATTATAGCTCCCGCGAAGAAGGGCACTCGACTAACGCGCTAATGCGCACAATCGCTCGCACACTAGGAAAGGGGAATACCGACGCAGGAGAGGAACATCCGCTCTGCACCGTGGCTCGTGTACGAATCTCCAACATTCCTCGTTTAAATTTCTTGATGTTGCCTTCAGCGCCACCAACTCCTCGAGACCAGCACCCTCACGAAAGCGATTCGCACGTCGCTACCCTGCCGTATAAGCGCCGTCAGCCAGCAGCTTACAAACTAAATGTTTACTAGAGGCACTCTAGTAAGGAAAACTAGTAACTACTTTACAATATCTAATCATTCGTGTATCATGATTGTTGGAACCGGCAACGCTGGTTTCTCGATGCACGCATTTGACAGTTCTGACTCATTCGAGTGCGTCTCTGCTGCCGTATTGTGTGTGCGCGTGATTATCAGCCACTCAGTTCGTGTTAGTAATAATCGTTGCTCGCGTTGCGAAATAACTTTCGGTGCTTTCGCTCTTTTGCGGGCCTCCTAATATCTCGTTCTTACCGGACGAACGTTTTTTTTTTTCTTTTCTCTTCAGTAAAACGATTCTTTCACCTCATGCACACTTAGTGACCGGCGCATACAGTTGTGCTTAGGTATGCAAGAGGCCTCTTGCAGTGAACTCAAAGACAAAGTAAAGGAAGGGAAACCATCCTTGCATCCCGATTACTGCGATGCCTCTCCTTCCGGTAGACCTTCCGTCCCTCTGGAAAAGTTCTCGAATTTTATCGACCAGTGCCACAGCGACCTAGTCGTTTCCTTCCCTATTTCCGATCATGACCTTCTCGGGCGAATGGACATGGATGTCAACATGGATTCTTCAAAACAATCCGCTCAAGGTAACAATAATAACAACGTTAATGATTCGCGAAACGTGACAATCTCCTCCGCTCCCCCCGTCCCTGCTTCTGCTGGGTCTGGGAAGGCTTCCCAGTCAACAGCAAACGTGTGCATCCCGTCTTCTCATGCCTGCAGCAGCGCTGATATGCTGGCCGTGAGCCTTGGTCTCGGTGATCCATCTACCTCCGCCCCCGCTGCTCCCCCAAACCCTCATAACCGTAAACGTGGCCGGTCGGCTTCCCGTTCCCCAACTCAGGATGCCTCCAAAGTTAACACCCCGCCTCTCAAAAAAGCAGGCGCCAAAATTTCATACCAGAAAACGGATAAAGCGCCTTTTGTAGTACATGTGCAATCGGTAGATGGTTCCCACGCCTCTCCTCATTACCTTACCATTAGTAAAGTCGTTCTTCGCGCTGCCTCCGCCGACATAGTTGAAATTAAAAAGATCGGCAGAGGCAAGATACTAGTAATACTTAAAACTGCTTCCGCGACTAATGATCTCATTGTTGACCCTGACTTGTCAGCGCATAATCTCAAGGCTTTTATCCCTTCATACAAAGCCTTTAGAATGGGGATTATTAGAGATATCCCGCAGGACATTGATCTCGTTGAAGAACTCGAATTTTTCGAATCTCCTATCAGGATTATTGAGTTGCACCGTTTGAACCGCAGGGTGCGGGAGGGTAATGAGTTTAGGTATGTTCCCTCCCGTACCGTGTGTATTAAATTCGCGGGGCAATCT